>JAVBJF010000086.1:351456-951456 GCA_033439095.1 Pseudococcus viburni | reverse complement strand
TTCACTGATTCAATACTAAAGAGAGTACTCGCTTATAGTACGTACAACGAAAGAATGTACATTTCCCCTACTCGACTCGTAACGCGGAAACCAACGACGCGCGTTGATTTCAAATTTCGTCCAACCACAACTCAACGTTCTTAAATTTTGTGGTGGGAGAATGTAGGGAAAAACTACATTCTTTCGTTGTACCAACTATAGTTTGAATCAATGAAAAGTCACTGATAAATAGTCAGAACTGCAGCACAGGGAAAATCAGCTAAATTATTTGATTTTCACTGATTTTTCGAAAAATTTCACTGATTTTCAGCAAATTTCAGAGATTTTACTGATTTTACAGTGATTTTTTTCACTGTCTGCTTTCAGTGAAATGTTTCACTGATTTATCACTGTTCTGCTACTCTCACGGGTTTCAAATGATCTTTGGTAATTTTCACTGATTTATAAACGAAAGAGTATGAAATTAGTATCTGTAAGTACATGTTGAAGAAAAAGAAGCTGAATAAAAAAGTTGAACAATAAAAAATGAATCTAACGAAAAAAGTTTTTCGAATGAAGCTGAAGTTTACAGCGACGTTATTGCCAAGTCCTGGGGAAAAAATGAGGGTTCCAAAATTGACATGGACTAGAAACTGTAATTTAATCCGAAGAAAGCCGAAATTAAGAATACTAAAATGAAAACCAAAGAATGATGCAAAAAAGAAAAATGAGAATCTCCAGACTCAGCTGCACTGGAAAAGTCAGGGAATTTTGAAATTTTCTCTGGAATTTTTCGAAAATTCCAAGATAAATCATTTAGAAAAGTGTTTTTTTATATTACTATAAATTTTTCAAAAATGTTTTCTCTCGCTTCCCTTCTCATTGACTCCTTTATTTATTGGTACAAACTAAAAAATTGCTGGGGATCATGTGAATTTATAAATTTGAACCATGTGTTTCACTTTTTTGGGGGGAGGGGGTGAAGAGATTTTTGAATTTTCAGTCCGGAAAATCCGAATTTTCATTCGCTTGATTTGGTAGACAGTGTAGACACCCTGGCATTATTTATTTCATTTTTCAAAAATTAATTTTGCGTTGGAATACTTTGTTTTTCCTTTTTATTAGAAATTTTTTCTGTAGGTAATAAATTCGAATTGTCCTTTGTGGTGAGAGGGAGTTGGATGGGTTCAAAAATTTTCAGAATTGAATTTGAATATTTTTTTTTGGCCGGAAGAGGAGCATCTAAAAATCTCGTAAAGAGTATCTAGTGATTTTGAAAAAAAAACGTTACGACCCCGTGCAATTTGTATCATTCTTATGCAAAATTCGAAGAAAAATCCCCCCTCCCCTCCCGTCGGTTTACGAATATCATATTTAAAAGGTCTGGAAAAATTCGAAAAATTAGTCTGGAAAACCTGGAAAAGTCAGGGAAAATCATTTCTGAAATATAGCGAACACCCTGAAAAAAAAGTCAATGACGGCCCACCAGACCACCAAAATTCCCCGACTTTTCCCGGTTTTCCAGAGAATGGACACCCTGTTATTTGAAAATTTCAGGAGGGAAGTGATGACAAATTGCACCATGACGTCAGAAGAACGTGGCAAAAATTTCGGACCCCTTAATTGAACCCTCTTCGCCCAAATAGGGTTCAAAATTTTGTAAATTTGAAAAAAATCAAAAAAATTTTTCGCCCATGTATGGTCATTTTGTGACCAGGAAAGACATGGTGTCTACTAGATCTGAAAAATTTAATTCTTGCTACTTTCTTGATTTTTTTGTCCATTTTCATGCAATTAGAATCCTATTTTTATTATCCCATTGAAAAATTCAAGAAATGAGGAAAATGTTGAAAATTCTTGCATTTTGCAGTGAAAGTATTAAAATTCTGGCTATTTTATGGTGTCTCCTGTTTTCCTAGCCAGTAGATATGGATATTAGATACCTTGAAATAGTAACAAAATTTCTTAATTTATTTGGACCTTTTTGAGGATGTTCACATTATTTTTTGTACATGCTATATTTTTACTCCAGAATCATGTTAGACCACCTCGGATTGGTTTTCCGTTTTTTAGGGGTTCTCAAATTTCTTTAAAATGGCAGCATTAAACGACAAATATCTTGCAGTTTGATATTAGTTCATGACAATTTGAGAGCCCCTGAAAAACGAAAACCAGGTCAAGGGTGGTCCAACATACTTCTAGAGTAAAAATCAACACCGAATACCGATCAAACTATTTCTCATTTTCGTTCATTTTAAAATATTTCTCAAGATGACACAAAAACTCAAGTTGAACACCCAAAAAAGGTCGAGAAAAATTATTACATTTTTTTTACTCTTTACTGGTCATAAAATCGCCATACGTCGACAAAAAAGCAAAAAAATACTATTTAATTTTTTTTTTATTTTTCAAAATTATATATACCTAAAACTTTGAACCCCATACGGGTAATGGGGGTTCAAGTAGAGGGTTCTAAATTTTTAAAACGTTCGTTTGATGTCATGCAACAATTTTTCATCGATTCCCTTTAGCCTGGGAGGGATATGTTTTTTATTCCAACTAATTCCTACATGAAATTTTTTTGCGGGATTCTGTAGTGAAAGAGGTCCTTCTCAACATGCTATAAAGTCTACCTCCAAATCACGCTTGCGTTGCGCGTGCGGGCGTGAAATATGTACCGCCGCGGCGTTTTTTGCTATTATCTCACGAAATGTTGCGTTTTTCGACAAAGTAGTTATTACAAAAAATATTTCTCGTCAAATTTGCAATCGAAATGGTCATTATGATTTTTTTCATAAAACTCGTTTTTACCCCATAAAACTATGATTTTTGTGAGGTGATATTTCACGCGCCGCCACAATCGATCATTTAGGCTGCTGCAACTGTATTGTGTAATCGGGGAGCCAAATCTACCGAAAATGGGCCGAAATAATTGAAAAAGCTGGGACCTCTCCCAACAGTTGGTATATGAACCCTTAAATTTCGAAAACTACCAGTCTGCCGATCCGCAGCTGCTGCTTTTAAGCACAGCAAAAACTCGAAAGTTCACAATTTTTATGTACTTTTGGCTGAAAACATTTATGGTCGAAATAGGTGTCAAATTACAGGATATTTTGCTCTGAATCGGAATATGTAGGTCTGCTGACTCCTAAGTGCTGCCGAAGGGTTGGCCGACTAGGTTAAAAGGGAGAAAACTGGAAAAATTCACAGATTTTTGGTAAAATTCTAATAAAAGTCGCATATTTGGCTTGAAAGGGGGTTATAAATGGTTCTAAGCATTACTCAAGAATAGGTAGAGATGACTTTTTAACTTCAAAATTTCACAAAAGTTTTGTATTTTAAGGGAGCGAGGCGTAGGGGAGTATCAACAAACTCATGCATATGAACATGTGATATGGGTGCATCATCAATATATACGTTTTCTGGGTTGTAGAACTCCTATTTCGACCATAAATGTTTTCAGCCAAAAGTACATAAAAATTGTGAACTTTCGAGTTTTTGCTGTGCTTAAAAGCAGCAGCTGCGGATCGGCAGACTGGTAGTTTTCGAAATTTAAGGGTTCATATACCAACTGTTGGGAGAGGTCCCAGCTTTTTCAATTATTTCGGCCCATTTTCGGTAGATTTGGCTCCCCGACTACACAATACAGTTGCAGCAGCCTAAATGATCGATTGTGGCGGCGCGTGAAATATCACCTCACAAAAATCATAGTTTTATGGGGTAAAAACGAGTTTTATGAAAAAAATTATAATGACCATTTCGATTGCAAATTTGACGAGGAATATTTTTTGTAATAACTACTTTGTCGAAAAACGCAACATTTCGTGAGATAATAGCAAAAAACGCCGCGGCGGTACATATTTCACGCCCGCACGCGCAACGCAAGCGTGATTTGGAGGTAGACTTTATAGCATGTTGAGAAGGACCTCTTTCACTACAAAATCCCGCAAAAAAATTTCATGTAGGAATTAGTTGGAATAAATCTCCTTTTTTTACATATTTCTCCCAGACTACTTGGTAATTTTCTCAAAAAAAAGTCAATGACGTCCTACCCTATCAAACATAATATCGATATGGGCTCAGTTAAAGTAGAAAAAATGTTTACACTCTAAAAAATTCTGGTGCTTTTGATAGCTGGTTTGTGGCATATGTCCAATTATATTCTGCCTTTATCAACAGAAACGAAAAACATAATTTTAAGTTGATCACGAATGACATACAACATGAAATCACGAATGAGAATTAGGTAGGTAAGTACCTTAAACAAGTAGAAATATTGTTGGAAACCCATAAAAAAAATGATAAAAGGAGACCCAAACTGCAGCGTAATCAAAATAAATTAAAAAATGATAATTATTACGATATTAATGCCACAGCCGAAGTTTTCAATTTAACTATCGTACAGTACATTTTTCTAGCAGTAGAATTTCGGAGATGAGATGGAACTTCTCAACTTCTGAAAGAATTGAACACGGATTCCAAGTTGAATTCTGCATCAACTTGCACTTTTTTGAGAGGTGGTAGGAGGGGTGAGCTAGAAGAGTGGGAAATGCTTTCTTGTGTGAGTAAGGAATTGAGAATTGAAATTTCGAGCGATACGTCAAAATGTTTTCAAGGTCGGACAATTTTTTAGGTAGTGGAGATGGCAATCTAAGAAATGAGAACGATGAAAAAAAAAAAAACATTTCTTACACTAACGAGAAAAAAATGTATTGTCAAAATCTTGCACGTTCTACGACCTCGAAAACAGATATATTGAAATTCTGAAGGCTTTTATCTGACAAAACATTGAAAATTTTTTACTTTTATTGGAAAAATAATGCAATATTTTATTTGGAAGGAATGGTTAAAATCTTCTCATAATCAATTCAAAACATTGTTTTGTGGATAATCCTCAAGCAAAAAAATGATGCTCAATTTATTAATCAAACAGAGCACATTTATTAAAATCGCACACAATACATAATCTGTTTTCAGTGAAAATCATCGAGAAAAAATCCCTCTTCCTTAATACAACGAAATCGACATCGTAAGAAGTAAAAACAGACTTCGGTACGTCGCACATCGCACAAACCCCCACGAGCGATCCAACTCTGTAGGTAAAAATATACCTACCATTAAAACAATTACAAAAAAATCGTTTAACGTACCTCGCTTCTTTTCATTTTATTCGTTAAAAACTAAAAAAACTTTTAAATTTCCAAACAACGTATAAAAAAAGGCGAATAAAAAAAGTAGAAAAGACGACGTATAAAAAAAAAACAAAAAACACACAAACTTTCGAGATAGTGAAGGAAAGTACTGTGGCAAACAATAATTTTGGAAAGAGATAGAACGTATATGTAGAGGAAAAAGGCGGCGGCGAAAAAAGTAAGTTTTTTTTCTCCCAACTTATGCAAATTACTTGAGAAGAAATTTTCATCCCGGTACTGACGATTCCTATTATGCAGACCGAAACCCCTTAATGTAATAATAAGAAAGTTTATTATATTACTTGCTCACATCTTTTTTTTTCTCTCTCGTGGCTCAGGTTTCCTCTGTTCCTTACTGGCCATACCCTTCACCGCAGCATCGAAATAATGGAAATGATGAATTTAAGAAGTAACAGTTGTTAAAATAATAAAACCGAAGAAAAAATACCATTGTTGTTTGAAATATTTCAAATGGTCGTCTCGCCCGGTAAATCCCCACTGACAATGGTTAGCTGCTGAATGATGCAATTGTTCGTGTTTCTTTTTTCATTTTTATTTTTATCGGAAGGTGTTTTTTTTCGTCTTTTTTGGGAGTACTTTTGTTTTCTCTTTTTTTGTTTCTTTTCGTCGAAACCTTGGCGAAAATTAACGTTAACGGGTAATATTTTTTTACGAGCTTTATTTTTTTCTTTTCGCTGTAAAGAACGTAATAAAAAACTAAGTTAGATTGAACTGTTGCATTTATATTTTATTATAAGGAGTATTTTCCCACTAGGAACTTCTTTTTTTCGCTTTGAATTGCAGATGATTTTTTTTTTCGTCGCCTTATCGAGTGGTTTTTTTATAAATCGAGTATAAGATATATCCACTTTTCGAAAATAAATACCTGGCTACGGATTGGCCTATTGTTAAACTCTATAAAAAGATTTCAAATGTGTTTGTTCGATTCCTCCCGCTGATACCATATTTGTGTTGATTTTTGAATTTGAATCGAACGCGGAAAAAGAAACTCGGATGATGACATCGTCGAGTTGCTCGGATCTGTATCGCGCAAAGTGGTTTTATACGTATTTACTCGAATATGTAGATGAGTATTCACGTACCTTTTGCTCGCGGAAACACACATCGTCGAAAAATTGATGGAAAAATCGACGCGCGTGTATGATTTCAACCACCTCGTATACGAGTTAAAATTTACCCCGACGAATATCGACAAATGCTACGTAACTATGTGGCATCACGTCAACATTTTTTTTTTTTTGATTGGGTAGCATTGGCATTTGTTTTGAAAAACGTGTTCTCTTCGTTACCTACCTTTTTATTTTTCAACAACTTATAATCTGTCGCGTATCTTCGGTCGGTAAGTTTGAATTTTATTTACCGAAAGAAAAAAAAGAAACGTGCACGTGGCGAGGATTTGGACGGACTCAAATTTATTTGAAATATTAATCGTATGTATGAGGGTTTTCACATCGTACATTAGGGTTACGATAATCTAACTGGAGGAAGGAACGGGGAGAAGAGCATGAGCAAAAATGATAGCTTGCCAATGAAGTGCTCGAATTGTTGAATATTTCAAGAAGAAACCCACTGTGTGTTAATTTTCACAAATAGAGAGTACCTATTCTGACGAGTTTATATTTCTTACTCGAGGATTTGTTACCTCGAGAATCACAGAAGTCGAAACGTTGAAAAAAAAATTATAATAATTTATATAAAGTGTTGAACGAACTGCTATATTTTTTCTGAATAAAATTAAAAAGTATCTAAGAAGACGACAAAGTAAAAATAATAGTGTGATCAAGTTTCAACCAAAAAAGCAAAAAAAATCGATTTTTTTTTCCTGTTTACAATTTTTTAAAACTTTAAACCTTTCCAAACCAAGATATTTATCGCGGTTTTTCGACTTCACATTAAAACTTTTTTTCAAATTTCTTCCATCAATTTTGCAAAATATTACACAAACTTTGCTTCAAGTATAGCAAACGCTTTTAAATCGGGAATAAGTATGTTTGAAGACTAAATTTCCAATAAAAAATTGTAAATTAGAGGGACGCATTCTCTCCTCTTCAAAGTTTCTCCTAAAAAGTTATTTATTAAGTAGCAAAAAGGAGGAAATGCGCCATTTCAATTTGCAAATTTTTTTATAGAAATTTTTTTCAATCATTTTTTATGAATTGAATAGGAGAGAAGTGTCTTATTAGTATTGATATTAAGGTATTTTTCAAAAAAAAGATCACGTGAGTAATAAGGTGGATCGAAAAAAAAACAATCTTGGATTTTGACCAAATTTGGTGGCGTGGTTTACTTTGAGTGAGAGACTTCACAAAAAAAATTTGAGCCCCCGCGGGGCAAGGGGAGGGGAGCAGGAGGTGCTCAAAGTGCACTTCCTTTTGAGAAAAACGCTATTTTTTGGGTTTTTTTAGCCAATCAAAATTGTGTGAGAAGCCTCCGTAGCACTTATAAGATGCGATTTGAGTTTCTACAACCATCGTCATCCTTCTCCGATCAAAACTTTGAACAAAAAATTTTTTTCTCCCATTGAAAGTGAATTTTGAAAAAAAAATTAAAAATTTCATTCACCAGTGCAGCCAACAGCAAAAAATCATAAAATTCCAAATTTGAAAAAATTCTCACGTATACATCTACCCACTAACTATTATTTTCTGTGAAAATTTCGAAATTTTTGAACCACCCCCTTTGGAGATACGAATTTTTGAATTTTGGACATTTACGGCCATTTTATTCGGAATGGGGTGGGGGGATCGAGCCAAAAAAATTTTTGGGGTGAATTTACATCAATACTAACATTTTATGTGAGTTTCAGCTCAATCGGTGAGAGTGCGGAATTCACCATCTTATGCGGAGAGGCTCTTTTTATAGACTTTGAATTGATTATTTTTTCGCCTGAAAATGTTACATATTTTTTTTTCAATCACTGAAAGTACATTTCAAAAAATTTTCGAAAATTTTGTACGTCTGTGCAGCCAGTTACTAATTGTGATATTTTGATATTATAAACTCGAAAGTATTATTTTTTCGTCAAGTGATTGGTTCAATTTTTTCTCCCAATCAATAGAAGTATGTTTTGAATTTGAAGACATCAGAACATCACAATTAGCAACTGGCTGCACAGACGTACAAAATTTTCAAAGAAAAATTTTTAATTTTTCATTTCTAATGATTGAAAACAAAATTATTGCGAATTTTTCAAACGATAAAAAAATTAATTATAGGTCAACTTGAATTCCATTGTGTAGCATGTCACGATTTGTAACCGGCTGCACTGACATACAAAATTTTCTTAGAAAATTTTCGAAAAAACTTTCAGTGATTGAAAAAAGAAACACATTTTCAGGTGAAAAAATAATCTATTCAAAGTCGATATAAATTCCGCATTTTGGAATTTTATGATTTGCTGTTGGCTGCACTTGTGAATAAAATTTTCAATTTTTTTTCAAAATTCACTTTCATTTTTAGAAAAAAATTTTTGTTCAACTAGGGGGCTTCGCCCCCTGGGCCGCTCCGCGGCCCCAATCCCTGGCTCGCGCTCTCGCTTCGCTCGGGCTGCTCGCTTGGGCTGCTCATTTCATTCTGGTTGCTCATTTCAACATTCTAGTGTTGAATGTTGAAAATACTTGAGAAAAAATTGAGAGTTGAAAGGAATTTTTGAGAAAAAGTGGGATTCAACTCGCTCCTACCCTGAAAAAATGGGAATCTACTCGCCCATTCTTTCACATGGGTATTTATCGGGAATAAACTCGCCTACAGCCCAATTTCTTGAGAAATTATTATTTTTTGGGAAACTTTGCAATTTTTATGATTATGAAAATTTTATGGAATTTTCTGATTTGTGAGGAATCTTTCTTTTTTAGAAAATTTTCCAAGTTTTGGGAGATGGCTCAATTTTTGAAAACTGTTCCGGGTGTGGAAAAAAATCACCTTACTTTTGGAAAATTATGTGGAGTTTTGAATAATTTCCAAGTTTTTGCAAAGTCGTCACAAGTTATGGAAAAATCATTAAAACTCGAGTACACAATCTCTGAGAATTTAAATAACTCTGAATGCCTAATAGGATGTTTTTTGTCATGTTAAAAAAAAAGTCCTCAAGTTACTTTTTTTGATGAAAAGTCCCTTGCTTAATTTTTATTTCAAAATTTGAAAAATGAACTTCAGCATCTGAAATTTTGCATATGAGGTTCTTTTATGATGTACTTTCGATTTATTTTTGTTAGGCGCAAAATTTACTTTGAGTTGAAATATCTAAAATTTCTGGAGCTGAAGTTCATTTTTCAAATTTTGGATAATTTTTGAAAAAACAAAATTCCTCATCGCCCTGCAAAAGATGAAAATTTGATCAAATCAACAAAAACAGCTGAAATTCGTATATATGCCCTACTTCTGACTTCCCGGATCGATTGGGAGCGGTTTCAAGACGTTTTAACAGCCTCCATAAAATTTTGGAATTTTCCAGCACTGGAGAAAAACGTATAAAATGGTCCATGAGCTTTAATGAATTGAATTTTTCCAATCGTCATTATCTGCACATTTTTTATGAATAAAATGACGGCGTAAGTCAGAAGATTTGGAAATTTATGATCAAATTATTTCATTAATTTCGTTCTAATATCTATTCAATGAAAAACAAATTAATTTCAATTCCGATTTTGATTCAATGTTATCATTTTTATTTTGATATTTTAATTTCATTAGAGAGTCTCCAAGTTTTGGCACACCCTACTGGGAAGGTCCAGTCACGCTTATGATCATTTGAACTACTCATATTTCATCAATAATTTGGGAAAATTTACCATTTGTGGCATTTTTATACATATTTTATTTTTCCAAAATGGGAAAGCGAAACATACGTCCGTGTAAAAAATACCATAAAAAAGAAAAATTGGTCTGGGGACCACTCAGAAAATGAAAAAACTGTGGAATTTTGGTTCTTAAACTCTCTGAATCTGAATCAGTAAATTCTGGTGAAATACTTTATTTTTTCAACAGTGAAATGAATCTGCCAATTTTCCAATTAATCATAAGAAGAAATCGACTGAAAAATTGGTAAAAAATCACTCTAATTTTCAGTGACAATTTATTACACTGTTTCAAAATTTCGCTGATCCAAACTTGGATGGAACTTTTTTTTGAAACAAAAGTTTCAAAAATAATTTTTAGATACCCTATTGGTCTCCTAGAATAATTATCATATAATTTTTCCAGAATTTTACATAGAGTACGCCATGGTCAAAATTGACGAAAACCAGACCCACCTTTGTTGTATTGGAAGAAATTGTAAAAATAATATATTTTTGATAGATAAGTTTTTAATTTCTTCGTACTGATTCTTGAATAAATGAAAAGAAACTAAAAAACTTATCTTTCAAAAAAATATTATTTTTACGATTTCTTCCAATACAACAAAGGTGGCTCTGGTTTTCGTCAATTCTAACCATGGTATACCTTAGGTAAAATTCTGGAAAAATTATATGATATTCTAGGACCAATATAGTATCTAAAAATTATTTTTTGGAAGTTTTGTTTTGAAAAAAAGTTCCGTCCAAGTCTGGAGCAGAGAAATTTTGAAACAGTAAAATAAATTGTCACTGAAAATTAGAGAGATTTTTTACTAATTTTTCAGTCGAAAATTACTGTTGATTTATTTTCATGATCAATTGGAAAATTGGCAGATTCATTCCGTTGTTTAAAAAAGAAAGTATTTCGCCAGAATTTACTGATTCAGATTCAGAGAGTTTAAGAGTTTAAGACCCAAAATTCCTCAGTTTTTTCAGACGTAATGCGACAGTTTGAGTTGAAACCTGCTACAACTGTAGCCACGCCCACTTTCTAACCGAAATACGAACACGTTGTCGCCGCCGCTGCGGCTGCGTTTCTCGCGCGTTGCATTTACGTTGGTTTAATTCGGCTATAAAATGCAGTTTTTTTGATTTTTTGTGCCCTAAAAATTAAAATTTCGAAAAAAATTTTCTTGATGACATATCTACACGTCGGTAGGAACGTTTTAAAAAAAGAATGACGAAAAACGGTCGAGCGGTTTTGGCTGGCGAACTGTCACAAGGTTTTTCGGGACAATTCTTTTAATATATATGATGATGATGATTACTCGATGAAAAAAATTAACATCCCAGTTTAATGAAAATTTCATATTATTGGAATATTGTGATATGCAACTTTTCAACCCCCTGGTAGCAGTCTGAGTTTTGATCGAAGAAGGATGACGATGGTTTAGGGAGATATAGAAACTCAAATCGCATCTTATAAATGCTACGAAGGCTTCTCACACAATTTCAATTGGCTAAAAAACGCAAAAAACAGCCTTTTATTCAAAAGGAGGTGCACTTTAAGCACCTCCTGCTCCCCTCTCCTTGCCCCTTAGAAGCTCAAAAATGTTTTGTGAAGTCTCCCACTCAAAGTAAACCACCCCGCTAAATTTGGTCAAAATCAAAGATATATATTTTTTTTCGACCCACCCTAGTGAGTAATGTACAGTTCAAAGTGGAGCCGAGGAACAATGATGCACCCAGAATTTTCTCATGAAAAAATTGAATTTGTTGGTGACACCAATAGCCATCCTGAAAAATCAAAATAAGGAGACTTGAATGAAGAAAAATCAAAACATGACATGATTTTTCACAAAAGTTTCCACAAAAATTACAAAAAAGTAGTCACGTGCTAAAGACGACACATTTGGCAAAAAAATTTACGATAAATCTAGAACTGCAAAAAAAAGTCATTTATTGAGGATACAGGGTGTTCCATGAATCGTCCGTCCGTCAAACATATTTCTTTGGGTATAACCGGGTTCCACTAAATAAAAACTTGAGATGAACAAGTTGCCTATTATGAAAATTGAAGGAGCAAATGCTGCTACTAAACAAATCACGTCAAAAAAATTTTCAACCACGGGAATGGATAATACCTACTTTGAAAATTGAACAAATTTTCATTTCGTGACTTTTTGCCTATCTTTAAAATTGAAAGGGCTACAGAAAAATTGTTCAAAAAAATTCTCAAAAAACGAACTATTCAGGGAAATGGATAGTACGTTGAAAACTGAAGAAATTTTGTTCCAACTTTTCCAGATTTTTTAAAATTCTTTTCCTTTTCAAGGTTTTCTAGAGAATGGACACCATGAGAAGTTCTCCATAGACATTCTGGTTCTGCTTTCTCTAGTGAGTTTTGATTTAAGATGGTAAAAAGCAGAGACTTTCAAAGCCAGTAGCTATAAATTGACCTCAATAAAAGCTCAAAAAATATTACACATCGATTAACTTTTTCTCTCAATTGAACGAATTTTTCCAAATTTAGAATTGAGCGAGTAGGGAATCTTACAGAAAGGATTTTTGAGCCCCAAGATCAAATCAAGTCCTTGACATCGACGAAAAATTAGACGTATGAAAATGAGTAATTTGAGCCCCAACAATCAGTTTCCTCTAAACCCAACTGTAACCAACTTTTTAAAAAGTAAAGATTTATCACCTCACCTTACGGTTGAAGTTTTCACTCCATTGATCGATTATGGATGGAGTAATCATACCATAAAAAAGTTACCTAACCATGCAGTCATTCGTCCATCAAAATAATTTCATTTATAAATGCAGAAGCGAAAAAATCCGCAAAATATTTTGCTATTGAGACTTCCGTGCATGCGTCACAAGTGTCACAACCTCAACAATGTCAAATTTCCAAACACGAAACGATTCGTTCGTCTTTCAACATCTTCGTCCCAATATTTGCGCATCGATGAAAAACACGTTAATATGTTTGCATAACTAGTTTGCCGTAAATCTGTGAAATACAAGAATCCTCAATTTCTACATGACGAAGGTCTAGTATGATGAATGATTCTGGACGCCTTCACTAGAAAATGCTCAAAAAAATGCCAAAAGTTGAAAAAAAATTGTAATTTGGTAAAAAGTACCTAAATTTAAACATTTTCCTCAAATTGTTACCCAGAAAAGTATCTCAACAGGCGGCAAAATTTTGAATCGAAACAAAAATATTTCGAAAGTACTTCACAAAAGGGTCCAATGTTCAAATTATCAGGCGCTAAAGTTCATAACTCAAACTTTAAAGCTTTTCGAAAATTCAAAATTACCCCATTGCTCAGCAAAAATACCAAAAACCGCTTTAATTAACAGAAAAAATCTGAAATTTGGAATAAATCCTATTAACGACCTCCTAAATCGATTCGAAGTGGTTTCGAGACGTTTCAGTCTTAAGAAAATTTTATAATTTTCCAGCGCTGAAAAAATACAATAAAAATCGTCCAGTTAACTTGAGCACCTCAAAACGCAGATTACCCATTTTATGACTTCTTCGATCGATTAAATCACAATTTTTCAAAATTCGTACCCACCAGCTGAAATTTATACATTTTGGCAATAAATTTTTCACAAAAATTGAAAAAACAAATACCCGAAGGCTCCGAAACGTCTCGAAATTGCAGGCCATCTTCGACTGAAACCCCCTATCCTTATTTTTCGATTTCGTAAATTCCTCATTTTACGACACAACATTCCTCCTCGTATGAAAAAAATCAACAAAAAAAAGAAAGGAAACCCTGACGACACAGAAAAAAAAATTAAGCACTATAAAAATCATCCACGTAAAATACCGTTCCACCTTTTCGGAATTTCTTCGGAATTTTAACGCGTTAACGAGTGATTCATGAACGGAATTTGTTATTCAAAAATGGCTAGATGGCATTTCGAACACGTTCCTAAATGAACGAATCTAATTATATGGCGAACTGGAGCATTTTAACCCTCTTAATTCTAATCTTATATGTTAATTCTAGACCTTGCGTATTGCTTTGTAATAGTATCGTTCTAAACAGACGATTTGTATTCGATGTATATGAATAGAGCAAGGGAGGGGGAAACTAGAACACCGCCTTCGGCGACCATTCTCGGTGAGAAAAATTTATTCGCTAATCAATTGCGAGTTGTGTTTATACATATATTGGAAACGTAGCTGCATAAAGTCGCGGTATTGTCGACGAACCGATAAGCAAAGGGGTTCGGAGGGTATCGTGTAATCTACGTACGAGTATATTATGGATTTCACAGCGGATACTCAGAAGGGGGCCGAGAAGAGGGGAAGAGTTCGACGGGCTCGAATATCGAAGCAGTTGATTAGTTCGCCTTTTAAATGTAAATTGGCCGCCTCGGTTTGAAAAAGGTGATACGATATAAGAGAATAAGCTTATAGTTGTTCTCCGGTGTGGAATTTTTTTCCTTCCAGTCTCATACACGGTTTTAAATTGCGAGATATCTCATTATGGCGAATTGTTTCATATACTCTACTCTGCGCGGTAGTATTTCGATATAAAAAGCGATTTTTCCGGCGGGTTTTGCTCGTTTTTTTTTTTCCTCCGAGTCTTTTTTTTTCTCAACGGCGTGCCAGAGCGTTATCGAAATTGTACCTAACCGAATGGACGAGGAGAAAAGCTATACGCGACGTGAGTGTTTCATTAACGAGGTAACGTCTTAAAAAGGCGTCCGTATATAAAGTTAACTGATCGAATGGAAGAAATAAGAAGAGAAATTCGATATTTACACGAAGCTGTGCCTCGCCTCCTCCCCCTCATCCCCTTGCCATCATTTTCCACAAGCTAACTCGAGTCACGCCGAGCCACGTGTATAAATACGAAATCGTGCTAAAAACGAAAAACCAGAGAAGCGAATTAATTATGCTAAGTAAATAATACGTATCGGTTTGGGATTTTAAATGGATATATTCGCGTATTGTGTAGACAAAAGTTGCTCGTTTATAATAAAGCATTGAATATACGACGAAGATGTGGTACGAAGCGATGCCGACAGTGACTTTGAAAAATGACGAATCTTCAAAAGCCTCAAATTAGAGTCAGAATTACGTACACATACAAGTAGGTGTACTGTACATGAAAACTGATTTTCTGCGGCATTACAGCTCGAAAATTGAAATTAAAAATTTTTCCGTCCGCACCCTCTCTTGCAGTTATCTAAATAAGGCATCTCGTAAGATAAAAATACCAACGTACTGTGGGCCAGGAGACCTCTCGAAACGCGAAAAATTTGTGAAAACATGTCATCCGGTGAGTATTTTTGAACGTAGAAGGCTCATTCCATGTCAACTCGACCAGGTTTTAACTTTGGGTCTTTCGATTTCACTCTAAATTTTTTTACGAGTTCCTCTCGATGGTCTAATGAAGGAATCACCGTCATTCCGATTCTAATCCTTCAGGGGGCGGGGGGTGGCCCTTGTAATTTTCGTATAATTGGGATTTTTTGCGAAATGGCTCAACTTTGAGAGCGCATATCTCGAGGTTGATTTAGTCAAAAATGAATCTGTTGGTGCAGTCATGTAGAGAATTGAAAGGAGATTCAAAATTGATAACCACATTCTGAAAAGTTCAAAGTTGAACTTTTGTGAGGAAAGCTCAACTTTCATAATAAGTACAAAACATGAGGGCTTCCATTTAAAAATTTGAAAAAATTACTATGAAGAGGACTTTTTATGTGTTTTTCAACTAATCACTTTTCAAGATGGGATTTCAATACCCCTGGGAGGCACATGGGTCCTCAATTTTGGTCAAAATTCAAAAAAATGTAAAAAGTGAAGTAATACATCGATTTCTACTAATTCGAAGGCGCTGAGTTCGAATATGTGCTCAGTTTTTTCATCCGACTTCTCTGAATCCCCCTATCAGCCCCCCTGATGAGGTCAAAATACAAAATAATGAAAAATGGCGTGTGACGTGTCGTTTGTTGGGTTTTTGAGGGCGCTGAGTTCAAATATTTGCTTATTTTATTGCAGCACAGGAAAACTCAGTGAAATTCACTGATTTTCAGTAATTTTTCACTGATTGTTCAAAGGAATTTCACTGATTTTTCGGCGAATTTCATAAATATCGCTGAATTTTCACTGATTTCCAGTGATTTTCTTTCACTGACTTGCTTTCAGTGAAAATTTTTTCCCTGATTTATTACTGTGCTGCAATTCTGACTGTTTTTCAGTGTTTTTTGATGAATTTCACTGATTCAAAAATGAGAGAGTAAATGTTGGCAATATTTTTTTCGCTGGAGTGAAGGGGGATAGGGTGAAAATTTGAAGAAAATTGAAGGTCATTTTTTTTTAGTGTTATGGAAGAGAATTCAAAAATTATTAGTCACGTTTTGTAAAACCTCAATGAGAAAAAGTGATGAATTTTCAAAATTCGAAGGTTTTTTTTGCAAAAATTTTCTCCCTTATTTCGCTCAGGTTCAATATCAATACATTACTATAAGTATATCTCAAAAAAAAAATCATCGATATTTTATCCCCTCATATGTTTTTTATTTACCGAGGCGAGTCGGAAAGATTGCTGGAGCTTGCGTAAATATGAATTGAAGAGTGACATTCCAAAACGCAGTAAATCTGAAAACTGTATAAGAGAAAAGGGACTTGGATGTAACTTTTTTTCAGTACATTCAAGTCTCGATTCTCATATACAGCATGCGAAAAGGGACTTGAGTGAGCTGAAAAATGTTTCACCTAATTCCTTCTTTTCATGTACAGTTTTTGGACTTCCTGCGTTTTGGAATGTCTCTCTTCAATTTGAGGTTTGCGTTTTTTTATTTTTTAGGGAGGGGAGGAGACAATGAATTGTGGAGAAATTTCTAAATTTTCAGTCCAGAAATACATACTTATATGAATTTTCATTTGCATATGTTTAAAAAACTGATAAATTTTATCCAAAAAAAATAATAAAAGGGCACCATTCACAAAATTGATAGAATTTATTCTAAAAAACAATAATATTTATCAGAATAAATTTTGCCAATTTTGTGAATGGTGCCCCGTTATTATTTTTTTGGATAAAATTTATTTATTTGTTTTTTCAGTGAGTTATTATTCAGGTTCTTAAGTTTTTGCATGGGAAGGGTGGGGTGGATTCAAAAATCTTTAGAATTTAATTTCAGTCGTTTTTGTGGCTGGAAAAGACGTCTAAAAATCGCACAAAAAGTAGTGATTTTTGAAAAAAAAAATCGTTATAAAACCATGCATTTCGAATCAATTTTCTGTATAATTTCTGGTTGTAAGTATGTAAGTACATCACACGAAAAATAACTTCCTCTTCCATGCTACATAAATATGGTAAGTAAAAGATCAAGAAAACTTCGAAAAATTTGTTTGGAAAATCTGGAAAAGTTGGAGAAAATCATTTCTAAAATATTATCAAGGTGTCTACAGGATCTGGAAAATGAAAATTTATGCTATTTTCATGTTTTTCATTCAATTTTTCATGCTCCAAATTTGCCTAAAAAGACACCCCCCTTGCGTATACTCGTTTTAAAGGAAATTTAAAGCACTTTTTTAGCATTGCCTCCCCCTGTCCCGTGTCCGTTCGTGTTGAGAACGAAGTGAATTTATGTCCCCTCTTTTAATTAAGTGTCCTGCTCGAGCGAAGCGGGGGAGGCGAAATTTTTTTTAAAGAAATCTAGTTGAAAAATTATTTAAATGGAAAATGTTAAAAATTAATGCTTTTGTAATAAAATCATCAAAATTCATGCTATTTTCATGTTTTTATGCCACTAAACCGATATTCATGCTATTTTCATGTTTTTCATGATCTGTAGACACCTTGATTACCTATATGTAGACAGTCTGTTTTTTGGAAGACTTTTTGACGATTTTTTCTCTCTTCGGGAGAAAATTGACGAAAACATTTTGAAGCGGAATCTTGATGAATGGTTGAATTATATTACGGTATTTTCTTACGAACGACCCGAGAGCTAGGTGGATAGGAACATTTTCGTAGTGGATCGTATTGTCGTGGAAAATTTTTTCCAACTCGAGTATTCAGGGTAGCCCGTCTAAAAAAGTGCTTATTCCTCGAAAAAATGTACAATTTTTTATTTTCTATTCAGAACCCGATAATTTTAGGTATTGGGTCTCCAGAATTTCAAATTCCAGAAAATAATTGGTATTCCTCCAGTATCTCGACTCTTCTTCTACGAAGAAAAACACGAAAACCTACTGCCACCCAAAGCGTAAAATTTTCAACCTCGAAGTAATACTAAAATATTCATTTTTTTTTTCAAAACAAGCACACTCTTAAGTGGGCTATTCTTTCCTCACATTTTTTTCAATATGGTTAGTCAATGGACTCATGACATTCCTTTCTCATCACAGCGTATTAAAAATTACGTTTCTAAAAAAATTTGGATTTCAAATGAATTCTGTAGAAAGAGATTTCATTAATTATCTTCAAGGATAACTGAGGAATTTTTTTTTTTGAAAAATTCACGATTTAATGGATAAAAACATTCATGATTTGTATATCACGGTCAAAAAAATAATGAATAAAAAAATCAGTCAAGAGATGTAACAATTCGAGCAGAGCGGAGCGAGGATGGAATTTTTAGAAAATTTTATAATGAAAAGTAAAGAAACAATTCTCTAAATGATTTATTCTTTTCAATTTTTAAAAAATTTCAGGAAAAATTTCAAAATTCCCGAAATTTTTGACTTTTTTAAGTTTCCTAGAAAATGGACACCTGAAAAAAAATGACTGATTCATACAATCGATCTCCGAACTCTCTCAATCAAATCCTCACAACGTCACGACATTTTTACCACGAGCCGCGGAAAAAAACCACCGACATGGACACCACGTTCGTTGAACTTTTCGCAAAACCAACCAAAAACCTTGGAAATTTATCGTCGTACACGATGAATCAGGCCACGTGAAAACTTCACCAAAGGGAAAAATTAACAAACAATAAAACCGAGCGAAAATCACTTTCACACGTGTAACTCGCCCGAGCTCGTACTAGCAACGCTAGCCCATTACATTTCTCTTTCTCCCCACGTCGCCAGCAGCGTACAGGCGGATTCTTTCGAGGTAAATTTCATTTAAGTATCCGAAACGTTGGGTGATTCTTTCTCAACAACACCAACGCCTTATCCATTTCTCCTTGTTTTCCTTATATGGTATCCGTTGAAAACGCGCACATAAAACGGTAAAAATTAGAGTAAAAGGCCCCTTATAGAATTGCACGACGCTATGCCCGGATCCCGGTGCACGCAACGAGCACGTATAAACATACGGTAAACTGACGGGGAACAATAAACTCAATTTCCTAAATACAATCGAAACTAAAAGATAACTGGTACTATTGTTCGATTCGCCTCTTTTCTACATACACACACAAAAGCCGGCAATAGAGCAATAATGACGACAAAAACGTTCCTCTCGTAGCGGAATTTTCCGCAACCCACCAGCACCACCGTCGACTTGCCAAAGAGCAAAGTGTACACGGCATTGCCTTCTCTTCTCAGCGACGTACATATTTCGCTAACGTTTCTATTCACAAATTCTCTCTTTCTCTCTCCACGGAGGCTTTTTCTTTACCGAAGCTGCTACGCCAAAACGGAGAGAAGATATTCCGTAACATATTTTCCCCAAAACGTTTCTATTCATCCGTAAGTCCTTATCCGGGAATTTTTTCTTCCAAGAAGCTTCGACGATGTTAGCCAATTTCAATAAATTTTTCACACTAGTCGCCTTATAAATGGTAAATATTTTCCGAATCGTACCCCATTTTTAACGATACAGAGAACCGACGCGACGACGAACGAGGATTTGATTTCTTTATTCGACTTCTTCCTGTTATTTACCGCCCCCTGGCCTCTTCTTCGCTCGAATCATCGTACACGTTCTTTAACTCGCTATCGTCGCGTCGTCGTCGTCGCAAATTATATTCCCATAAATGTTAAAAATTTACACATATTTTTTTCTTCCTTATTCTCCTTTTTTCTCGCAATAACGTATCAAAGGCTGCCGCGCTACTGTACCAATCAACTTCGTATTTTCAAACGATACGCGACAATTTACCTTTTTTTATGTAGATTTTGCCTGATTTCTAAAACGAACATCTCCGGTTATTTCAATCTTGTCGCGGGTGTATTGCAACATGCCATAAGAAGCGCGTAAAAAGTAACGTCGAAATGATTAAGGATACGAATAACTTACCGGCGAATTTTGGTTTCGATATAGGCTTTATAGGAATAATTGGAAAACATTTAAAACAACGCAAAAATGATGAAATATGTGCATTGTATAATCATATAGAAGCATTTCCAGCAATAAAATTGCGATCAACATATTTGTCTTTTTTCAAAGTGTATTTCCTAAGTACTAGGTAAAACGACCGATTTATCGGTTTTTCGAACGTCACGTATACGCCACCAATTGAAAAAATCTGAAAAAATTCTGAGTAGTGCAAAATAGAGTGAGAAACATAAAAATAATATTTTCTTTATACCACCCGCCAAAACGATGCCCCCGGGGCGATTTGAAACTTTCAAGGTCAAATTTAAGGTCATTGTAATGGTCGAAAAAATCTGAAAAAATTTCAGGGTACTTCACTCGAGTACTTCTACCTACGTACCAAGTTTGAAAAAAATTGGTTGAAAACTCACGGAAATAAAATTTTTAGCTTGAAAATCACGTATTTTGAAACCCCCGCCCCCGGAGGCGTGGTAAAAATTCATTTTTGCGCTCTAAAATTATCTTCTACATAGGCAAGTCGAATGGCATAAAAAATTTTCAAAGTTCCACCAAGGGCCAAATGACCTCCATACCACACCAGAGCCTTTCCTTCTATTTAAATTTTTCACCAGGATTAATATGCTAAAAAATTGAGAGGAATTCATCGCGGTCGTGAAAACCGAGGGCGAAAATTTTTAAAGAAACATGCGTTTAAAACGTGAAAATTTCAGACTTATTTGAAATATTTTTAGTTGGAGGATACTTTTTACAAAATGTCAATGCCCTAGCGAATCGAGGCCCAAGATATGAAAAATTTGCTATTTTTGAAACAAAATTAGGAATTTATTACAATAGTTTGTTGTTTGAAAAAATTTCATAACTGGAGTGGAAATTCCAAGTTGAAAATTTGGTGCTATTTGAAGTTTTTTTTAAAAAAGAAATTTCGTGCTACATAGTGAAAATTCGTACTTTTCGTGCCACTCCATAAATTTGAATGTTATTTTTAGTCCATTTTACCGAAGAAATAGACAAAATTGATCGACTGGCGAATCAGTAAAATTTCATCCTTGATCAAAAATTTATTGTGAATTGAATCAGTAAATTTTACTACATTTTACTGATTCAATCAGCAATTACGACAAATTACTGATTCAATCAGTGAAAATGACAAATTGAATCAATATTTTTTACTGATTACGTGATTAGACATTGACTAATTTTGCCCATTTTATCAGTCAAATAGGCTAAAAATGTCTGATTTGTCAATGAATATAGCTTCTGCATTCTCTCAAAACCGTTTTTAAGGTAGGCAGGCTGCTTCTTCTTTTTCTTTTTTTTTTTGGTTCAAAAGACAATTTGTTCATCAACAACTAATAAACGTAATTGCACTTTTATGGAAATCAACACGAATTCAAAACTTTTTGCCATGCCAATTTGTGTTTTTATCTCCTTCTGATTTCTCCTATTGTTATTTATCAGCACTCTTAAATACCGGAATTCGTTTACGTTTTCTATTTCTTGCGTTCTAATCTTGATATTTACCACTCTGTCATAGTTTTTTGTAAGCTTCATGACTTTAGTCTTACCTGCATCAATTTTCATTCTGTATTTCAGTCCTACACTGTTTATCCCGTCGATCATCCTCTACATCGGTGTGTTTGTTTTATTGATTATTACCTCGTCGTCTGTGTAGCTTATCTCATTTATTCTTTCTCTGTTGATCTCTAAAAAAATTTGTAGAGCAAAAAGCTTGACTAAGCTTGACCTTTTGGAATGACTTTTTGCATGAATTTTTTGAGGGGTACCCCACGAAACTTGGTCAAAAATCTCAGGGGGAGAGGGGTAAAAATGAAAAATTTGCTGACCAGTCAAATTGAAACTATAGAAAACAAAAATTCTTGCTTTTTATGTGCTACTTTTATGACTTTGAAAAAAAACTATAATAAATTCCTTAATACCCCCCCCCCCCCGGTAAAAAATTGAAAATTTCATTTGAGATCGCCTTCAAGTCTTCCAATAAAATTAGAAGAATACATTTTTTTCGTTTCAAAATATTCAATTGTCTGACGTGAGATGGAAGAGAAGAGATGAGATCATAGGTATCATCATTTTTAGGAAGAATTGTGTAAAATTACTCAGCCAGAGCGAAGCGAGGGCAAAATTTTTTGAAAAAAGAGCACCCAAAATCTGAAATTCTTTTATTAAAATTCTTGCTTTTTTGTGTTATATTTTGACTTCCAAAAAAAACGATAGCTATGGACTTATATCCATCGAAACATTTTTGAAAATTCTCATCGAGATCGTTACCATGTCATTTTATAAATGAGAAAGACAATTTTTTTCATTTGAAAATATGAATTGTCTGGGCTGGAAAAGAAGAAAGTTCTTACCATAATTTTGAAAATAAATTTGTGTAAATTTATCCAGCCCGAGCGAAGCTTGGGCGAAATTTTTTGAAAAAAAGGCATTTAAAAGCTGAAATTTCTTCACTATTTTAATCAATGTTTTAGCATCAAAAGAAAGGCGAAATCTTCAACCCTTATCTCTTATAAGTATACATTTTAAATCTTCATGCCTGAGCGAAGCGAGAGCTAAAATTAGAGAAATTTGTGATTTTCAAAAAAAAAAAAAATTGAGCCCAAACGAATATTAACTAAAAAATTTGTGTTTTTCTCACTTAAAAAAAATTATCAAGGTTCAATGGAAGTTTTTTTTTTTTGATTTTTGAAAAAAAATCTTGACTTTTCAGCCCTGCATAACTTTTTTGAAAAAATCTTGACTTATCAGGACCGTTAGACACCCTGATCGAATACACCAAAAAACTGTTACTTTTTTAGTACCTACTCGAGAAACATTCCTAAAAAATTTATCGACGAGTAAGTAGATAATAAATGAATTTAGTGTTCAGTTAATGGTTTCCTTGGAGCCTAGTAAGTCTCAAAATACAACCAAATTTTAAAAAATGAAAATCATTCATTTCAGCTGGCATAAGATGAAAATGTTGAACCAATCGGTCAATTATGAATCGAATAATTGAATGAAAAAAAGACAATTGAATTAATAATTACTAATCCATGAAAAGAACTTTAATAAATAATAAATCCAGCATCAGAGGTATCCACTGAAAATCCATCAGAGCACTGACAGCAAGATTGTAACTTCCCTACATTCATCACTCAGTACCTCGAATTTCCAAAAATAAGGCAATACCCTCCCCCCCCATGCCAGATGCCTTCAATCATGTTGATTATAAATCAGTAAATAAACATGTTAATAAATTTGCATAACCTGTTTGCCGTAAATCTGTGAGATGAATCAATGTCTTCTACGGGTAGGGTCATAGCCATGATCCGCCGTGAATAATTTCGAGTAATCCGGAAAAAATATAAATGAAGAGGTTGTCCCACTTTAAAATCGAAGGAGCGAATACCATTTCAAAAAAAAAAAAATCTATCATGGAAAGAATGGGCATCAGAATAGAGTAAATTTTGAAACAAAATGTTTCATCTTTGATCACGTTTTAATGATGTTGTAGGTATATTCTCTCATTTTGAATCAGTGTTAAGTCACTGATAAATAGTCAGAATTGCAGCACAGGGAAAATCAGCGAAATTCTTTGATTTTTAGTGGATTTTCGCTGATTTTTCAGCAAATTTCGCTTATCTTTCAAAGAAGTTCACTAAATTTTCAGAAAATTTTAGAAATTTTACTGATTTTTCAAAAAAAAATTCACTGATTTATTACTGTGCTGCGATTCTGACTGTTCTTCAGTGATGTTCGATAATTTTCACTGATTTATAAATGAACGTGTCACAGCAAAAAGGGCATTTATAGAAAAAAATGGCGTTTTTGGGAAATCGCGATTGAAGTTTGAGTATACTTTTATTAATACTAAATTAAGGAATTGAGCAGGGGAAAAAATTTTACCTTAAAATTTCATCTTTTTGCTACAAGAAAACAGCTCGCCCATCACTTGATGTCTTTTCTATTTTTTTCTATATTGAAAACAAAAGGTTGAGTTATATGTCCTTTTTGCTGTGACAAAATTTCATTTCGACCTTTCTACGTTTGATGACGTATAATTTTTCCGGAAGTGAAAATTAAAAAAAAATCTCTATACAAAAGTTGAAGAGAATAAAAAAATGAACATTTTCGTGAAAAAAAATTCAAATTATCTCTTCAGGGAGCGGATATATCGCACTTTGAAAAATGACAACTTTTTTTTCATTTTCTTGGTTACAAAAAAATGTTAAAAATACATTTTGGACGAATTTTATTATTTTTTCAATTTTATGTCGAAAAATTGACTAAAAAAACACTTCATTAAAATTTTAAAATTTTGCAATCATCTGCACAGTGAAAAAATTAAACATTACGCAAATTCTCAAAAATGGATTTCATAGCACGTTCCAATTTTATTTTCAACTGGATGTTAAAAATGCCTATCAGCTAGCAAATTACTATGAATATGGTTTTCAAAGCAATCAACTCGTTATCTTCCATTTCACCCTTTCCGATTTCACCTCACACCACCGCCTACTCCCATTTCGAAATCAAATCCACCACAATAGCTCACCATAGTCATTTTCGAGCTGAAATCCGCTTAAAAAACACACCGCACGCATTCGACGAGAGTACATAGGATAGTCGGTCGCAATACAGAATTTATATTCAAGTCGGGACTCGTATAGTAAATACACATCCCTTCGGTGAGTTAGCGCTCGGTTAAGGACGCATAAAAGGGTTAGTCGGTTGTCTTTTTACCTTTTGCGTGAGGCCATCGGTGATATTATTTTATGAAACACGATTTAAGAGCTTTTCATTTTCCACTTATGAATACGATTTAGTAAAATATCGACTCTCATTCTCTCTGTCTTGCTTTTTATCCGCTATGATGTTGGAAATACGTTCGTCTCGTTTTACCCCTCCGACTCCTGTACTCTTGCATACCAAAAGAACGACGCCGAAGAGCAAGCACGTCTTTAGCGACGCTATTTCACCATCTCTTTCTCGCTGTCGGTATATTTTCGAGTTTATTTTTGAATTAAAACTCGAGCTTCCTCGTCGTTTTTTGTAAAAAGTCAACAATAATTATGGTTTTATGTTACGTACGTACCTATGTAGGTTCGTTTTTAATACACGACTGTATGGAAGCAGGTGAAATAAAGAGAATAAGAGAAATTCTCGTATGCCGTTTAACAAACCACGTATTGGGAGTTTTTTCATTCGTAAATACGACTACGTGTATATGCGATTGTGCATGATTCTTCATTATTCAAAAATGGAAAACTCACTTCAATACAAGGTGTTTCGAAGTTGATTGCGCTCCTTCAGGTATGCCACACAGATTTTGGAGGAAAATAGTGACTTTAGTGACTTTTTATGAGACAAAAAGTGACCTATTTTTCGAAAAAAGTGACCAATTTTTCAATTTTTTTTCATAAATAAATACACCCCCCCTCTCAAAAAAAATTCATCACTCAAACTGTATTTCTCTCTGCGATAGTGCGGAAAATACTTTTTTTCAGAAATTTTTTTTATCAAGGATAAGGGTGCCATATTTCGATTAGGTACAGTGAATAATTCGAAAAATTGGTCCAAACAAACGTTGCAGAGCGTTCAAAGACGAAAATTTTCCTTTTTTTCCTTTTTTTCTACGTGGTTTTGGGGGCGAGTTATTGCAAGAAGAAAAAAAGCATCGCGATGTTCAAAGATTTTCTATCAACTCAATAGATTACGCATAAATGTAGGTCTTGTAAAAAATCTAGTGAACCTATTGCCCAACAAGATGGTTTCTGGGGTTTTCTTTGCCGCTGAACTCGATTTTTATAATAATTTAAACCCTGGACCCAAATTAGGTCCCAAAAGAGGGGGTTCAAAACTCGAGAAATATTTCCGAACAATGCGCCGTTTTTTTTTCTTTCAGCATAACTCGCTCCCAAGACCACGTAGAAAAAAATAAAATGTTCGTCTTTTAACGCTCTACAACGTTTGTTTGGACTAATTTTTCGAATCATTCACTGCAGCCATAAGCGCACCCAGAAATTATTTAAGGGAGGGGCTCAGAATTCTGGAAAAATAGGGGGGGTGAAGTTTCAATGAAAAAATTCAGTAACTTGTTATTTCCGTGGCGCTGGCGTAGTCAGGGTATTTTCATTAGATTGATAATTCATAAACGGATTTGAGCCAAGTAAAATTAAAAAATTACGGAATTTCAGTTATTTTTTGCTGATTTTAGTCAAAATTATTGATTTGTTTCTGACAAACTCAGAATTTATTGAGAAATCAGTGATTTTTGACCGAAAGATCAGTGAGAAATCATCAATTTTTAAAATAGAAGAATTAAAATACTGCCCGAGCGAAGCGAGAGCTAATTTTTTTTGAAAAATCCTGCTTCAAGAGCAAAAAAATTCACTTTTTTTAAATTTTTCCAATAAAAAAATCTCCTGCCCGAGCTTAAGGGAGGGGCTCGAGCCCCTGAGCCCCCCCCCCTTGGGTGCGCTTATGACTGTAGCTTAGCTATTCTTACGGGAAAAGGCGACTCTTCCTACAGAGGGTCCACCCCTACTTTAAGATGAGGGGTCGGTTGTACATTTTTATCATTCTACTTAGTAATAGGATGTACTATGCAAAAAACCGGCATCTAAAAGTCGATTAACCCGATTATTGGTAATTATTAATTGAGTAATGGGAAATTTTCAAAATTGATTTTTCAGGGTGTCTACCAATTTTTAAAAATCAAATTTCGCGACTTTTTCGCGACCTTTTTTTAAGGTATCTAGTATCTACCTCTCAATTTGACCCCCCCCCTCCCCCACCAAAAAATCAACGAGATCAAATTTATTATAGAAAAAAGTTTATACACAGAAGAAAATACGTCTTTAATTTTGAAAAAAGACAATTTTTCACAAAATTTTTTCAAAAGTGAGTTATTTAATGGTAAAGAAGAGAAGTAGTTACTGCCCGAGCGAAGCGAGGGCGAAATTTTTTCGAAGAATTTATTTAAAAAACAGCAAAAAAAGACATATTTCCAAATAGGTTTCTCCTTTAAAACATCCCTTAGAAAATTCCAAAATTCTCCAATTATTTTAGATTTTCCTGGCAATGGACACAATATTACCTTTGAAATTCCCAATCGTGATCGCTACTTAGTCTCCCACAAGAACATATTTTTCTGCTTCAAAATATTCAATTGTCTGAAATAGAAGGGAAGAGGACGAAGAGGTATATATTTTAAGAATGAGGTTTTAAAATTTATGAGCCCGAGCGAAGCGAGGGCGAAAATTTTTAGAAAAAATGTTCAAAAAGGTGAAATTTCTTTACTTTTTCTGTTTTGTAAAAGGCAAAAAAAATGGAAGTAATTTCGGAAAAATTCGCGACTTTTGATGAATTTTGGGTCAATTTCGCGACTTTTTCGCGACTTCAGCGACCTAAATCTAAATTCGCGACTTTTTCGCGACTTTTGCGACCGGTAGACACCCTGTTTTTTTCTGAAGGCTCTAGCTCCTTCCCATGAGATCCTGGGAGAAAATGGTAGATGACAAAATTGTTCGTTTTTTAATACTCTACAACTTTTGCTTCAACTATTTTTTCATTAGTGCGTAATTTCGAAAGTTATAGACGAAAACCCCAAAATTTGAACCCCCTTACTCCCCAAAAGGGGACTAAATTATGCACCAATTTTAGGGAAGTTCGGGAATCTTAAAATACATACCCTACTACGAAACTTCCCCTTTCTGCTAATTTTTTAATAGTGACTTTCGGCCCAAAAAATGACTTTTAGTGACCAACCCTGAAAATAGGGAACAAGTCACTAAAAAAGGTGACTCTGTGGCATGCCTGCTCCTTCCATCCGGTAGGTAGGCAATCCATTCTGAATTCAAGTGCCTACCCTTTGAATTCCAGAAACTGAACTGCTCTTCAAAAAATTCGATTTTTTCCCATCAAAATGATTAATTGCATAAAAAAATTTCTAGTCAAAATTACTCTCTACCTATAATGATTGCCCAGTGGCACAAGGTGAAAAATGATGCACAACGTTTGAAAAAAATCAAAAAATTTCAAGATGACTCAGCCTTTGGAATTTAAAGCGTAGGCAAACATACATACTCGAACTCAGAAACGGTTGCCTACCTACGGATGGAAGGAGCACTTAACACCCTGCAAACTCCCTACAATAATACTCAAACAAAAATTCTCCGAATAGAAACGAAAAAAGTTACAATTTTCATTACGACGAGAAACTAAAGTAAGTATGTATAACGTTCGAATAATAAATTCGAAACGAGAGCGTCGCGTCGCAGCGTCATTTTCTTAATTTAAGAGTGATCCTTTCTATAGCTACACGATCCACTTAGTAGCGCCTACCGAGATGAGATTTAGTGCTTTGATCGAGTTTCAATTTTGATAATACCCAGACTGCTTCTCGAATACACATACACGTGTTTCGATTGCCGACTTTTTATTATCGTCGTATTCTTTACGCTCCTTGGCTGTAGATTCGATTGCCGAAGAAAACAACATTGATTGAGAATTAGTGAATTTCGATTTATAAATTGGCGCTGTACAGATGATATTTCTGTTTTTATTGAATTAGAAGAAAAAGTTATAGTTCATTTATAGAGAATTAAAAGGGGTAAATAACTTCATCAAAGAGATTGAGAGATTGCTCGAGACAGAGACGACGTAGGCAATTATATAAATTGGCGAGACTTTCTATTTAAATTCGATCGAATTTCACGAAAGAAAAAATGAAATGCTCTTGTTCAAAAACATTTGGAATTTGATGAACACCAAAAAATAATATTTTTTATTTCAATACTTAGTCCTGAAAAGAAGAATAAGTAAAAAGAACAGCTGTGATAATTTTTCACTCTGGGAATTGAAAAAAATCACTGGATGGTAAAATAAAGGGGTAAATTATTTTGAAATAAATATTCAATCTTAGGAAAGAAATTAGGTGATTTTTGAACAATTATGCAAATTTCAACTTAAAAATCCGTAAAAATTTTGCAGTGATTTCCAGTAAGGCGAATCGAAAAAAATTATGTCTTCGATTAGGTCAATTAAGAAACGAAGGATATTTTTCTAAAAATTTCGGGTTTTACCCCTCCCCTCCTAGAAAAGTAAGTTTCTCCAGATCTCCACAAACTAGAGTCAACATAGGTTGAGAATTGGATTCAACGCATAAAAAAATATATTTTTTGACACCCAACACGATATTTTCGAAAATTTCGGATTTTCGGGTCTTGTCTCTTGAAATAAGGGTTCTTCAGGATCTGGAGTCAAAATAAGTTCAAAAATGAATTCAGCACATCAAAAAATACATTTTGACACCCAACAGGATATTTTTCGAAATGTTTGGTATCATTCCCCCTCCCCTCGAAAGAATGTTCTTCATGAGATGGAGTCAAAATATGTAAGTACGAAAATAAATTCAGCACTTCAAAATGCACTTAATTGATACCTTGTTGGTACACTACTCGTAATTTCGCAAATTCGATTTTTGCACTCCCAAATTCACAAATATTCCACTGTGATTCCCCTGCATTTATGCCTATATATGATATTTAATGATAACTTCAAATGAACACTTTCATTTCACCACCTTTTCCTCCTCCTCAACCCCAAGAGACCTTACATCTCATAAAAGAAATGAAAAAAAACCTTATAATAAAAACCATACAAACCCTCTAACTCGATTCGGCTCAACCACATCTTCCGGAACTTACACTTATTACGATCAACATCGAGGTCAAAAGGTCGCCTCAACCGTCTCCAAAATTCAGCTCACCTTATGGCAATATATAACCAAAGTTCACTCTACTTAGCAGATTAATAATGTTGAAAATCTCTCATCCGTCCGAGAGAAAGTTATGAATTACCCGAGCAGGCGAGCACCGAGCCAGCATCTACGGCGCACGTATGTGAGCCACTGACTGCGATACACGGGGAGACGCCGCGACCTTGAAAATAACTCCACAGCTTGACGCATTACTCATCAGGGATCCGAGTTAGACAATTTCACGTACTGGTATCCTACCTGTACTACCTAAACCGCCCACCACGTCTTTTACCTATATTATGTATTTGTATATCCTGCTCGTGCTCGTATCCTCTCCAGCTTCTCTCGTACCCGCATAATAATCCTATATTCGTGCAACAGACAATTGATTACACGCGAACGTTACTTCGTGTTTCCACTTTTTTTCCAGCACATATGCGTAGATATCGTACAAGAGGAACAAATTACATTACCTCCTCATCTCGTTTTTCTCTTATGCCCCATGCTGTTTAAGTTATTGGAGAAAAAAGCTGTAAATTTCTTCGTCAACTTTTCATATTAATATGTGATATAGTTTGTCGAGGCTGAGTGGGCGAAAATTACTTTAAAAAAGCGAATCTCAAATTGAGTGATGCAGCATGTGATCAAGTTGCTGGAATGAACTTCGTCGAGACTCTGAATAATTGCGATAAAAATTTGATAGATGAGAGACCTAAATTCGGACAAAAATGTAACATTTTCACAGCTGGGACGAGACCAAAATTTAGATTTAGAAACCTCCAGACAGTGACGTACCGAAGGCATTTCCCCCGGGGGGGGGGACGAAGTGAAAATCACATACAGCCGATATCAGAATTCCGGGGGAGAGGGGTGAGATTCAAATTTGCGAACCAATTTTTTTCAAACTTTTCCGGCTGATTTCTTAAAATTTACATGTAGGTAGGTACTAATTTTTCCCAAAGTTGTGAAGTTTTTTGATTTTTTTTACTCGTTTTCATCATTTTTGCAAACTTTTGAGGTTTTTACAACCCATTACTATAAGACCCTTTTTGAGATAAAAAAATCTGAATAAATTATTCATTGGTTACTCCATTTTTTTTTTTTTTTTCAAACCTACAAGCAATATCATTGTAGCTGAAAAAAACATACGAAATAGTTAATTCGCCTTGAGCGAAGAAAAGGGTGGAGTTTCGAAAAAAAATTATTTTACATCAATAAAATTTTATAATTTCAATGTAAAGAATAGGGAGATGGATTTGGCCCGAGCGAAGCGAGGGCTAAAATTTAAAAACACCTCAAATTGAATGTGCAATAAAATAGTGTTTTGGAAAAATAAATTTTGATGAAAAATCAACTGCTTCTACTTTGAAATGATTAAAGCAGGAATAATATACCATGGCCGAGAGTAGCGAAGCCGAAGTTTTAAAAATTGGATTTTCAAATATCAAAAATAAGTTTTAAGGAGAACAAGAATAATAAAATTAATTGGAATAATTTTGAAGAAAAATGCGAAAAAATCTCTTTTAAATTACAAGTACAACTATAAAATTTTTTTAGTTGACGTGTGAAAATTTTTAAAATGCTAGATAATTAACCATCTTTTTCCTAAAAAAGCAATTATCACAACGGTTTAATAATTCTTCGCTGGGAAAATGACCAATTTTCAGTTGGAAAAGGTTGGGAAAATGACTAATTTTCCCAACTAACAAGTAAAAATTTTGTTGATTTCCGACTGTTAAAATAGGTAACCATTTTATTTATTCATTTTTCATTAAAAACAATAAATACCATTCGCCCCAACTGACATTTTTACTCACCACTTGGGAGAACGACCAATTTTGAGTTGGAAAAATAACCAATTTTGAGTTGTGAAAATTACCAATTTTAAATTGGGAAAATTACCAATTTTGAGTCGGGAAATTTACCATTTTCGAGTTGGGAAAATTACCAATTTTGAGTTGGAACAAGTGAAAATTTTGTTGATTTCCAACTTCTAAAATAACTATTTTATTTATTATTTTTCATCAAAAAAATTAATACAACTGTCCAATTTTCCCAACTGATGTGTTGAAATGGCCAATTTTCCCAACTCACAATTAAACAATTTCCTCGGGGGGGGGGGGAGCTTCCCCCATCGGTACATCACTGCCTCCAGGTAAACAAAGGAAGGCGATTTTTTTTTCATTTTTTATTCTAGTATTTCTAAATTCACCGAAAAGGTATACTTACTTATTTATTCAAATTTTCATGAATTAAAAAAATTAAGAATGGATTTCGGGTAAAATATTGCAATTATAGAAGCAACTGGTCAGCCTTAAAGTTGAACATGCCTAGAGCTCGAATTTTTATGCAATTGCATGGTTTGCTACATGGAAGATGATTTCGCATATCAATCGAATCTTTGCGATTCATGAAATTTTGAGTCGAATGAGCCCTTATTTGTTTTTGAATATTTTGCATATTTTAACCATAAATGCATAATTTTGTACATTTCAGGTGTTTTAACGCATGTTTCTGTATATTTTGCCCATTTCCCCCGTTTTCTGCATATTTTGGCCAAAACTTTCAAAAATTTGTATTTTTATTGTTTTTCAAACAAAAAGTGACTATCCTAAAAAAAGCCACAAAATTTAAGAAAAAAAATCTAAAAAATTTTGATTATTAATTTATTATTCATCAAATTATCTGTTTGTTACTTTGAAGTCTTCAAAACAAATAAAATGATAAAATGAAGCATACCTACTGGGTTAATCTGGTCAAAAAATGCTTTCTAAAGACACCCATATCGATTTTGCATATTTGTGCGTATTTCGCTTCATAAATGCATATTTTATGTACATATTCCGAAGTTTGTCATGCATAAAAATCCGAGCTCTAAACATGACGAACTAAAAGATACATATTCAAGAAAATTTTCCAAAGAGGTTTACTAAACCGTTCTTTTTCGATCAAAATAAAACACTTGATCTCCTATCAGGGAATCGTTATTATTCAGTAGATTTATCAACAGTGTAATGAATTATAATACAGAAAGTTATCAATATTGATAAGTGGCTCTGAGGATGGCGAAAAATACTCCCACATTAACAAATTAATCTTGCAGAATTTTAAAAATTATAGACTTGAATGATAAATTTAATGGAAGGCAATTTGTCAAAAAAAAAAAATAATACATCTTCCACGATAAATAAACATGAATCCATCGAAAACAAAGATTCCAATGAATACAAGTTCAGTACATAAAATGACTTGTGACTCTTTCTATACTTGAAAAAAATTTCTTATCCACGTTACAAAGACCATGTTCAACTCGTAACGCTCCCGTTTAATCGAATTCATACCTCGATTACAATCACACAAATGTTAACATAGTAAACCTTTCGTCCATAAAACGTCGATCCGGCATCGACTTCCTGATACCCGATGATTTCCCACTTTTCATCAACGTCCCTCGCTGAACCAACTACCGCGATTCCAACACCATCATCTCGCTAGCTTACGTAAATACTATCCCGTTTTGTAATCGTTTTAAACCATTTCATCGGCTGCGTATGGTTTAATAAATACGCCAAGTTCAACGATGTTGAAACGAATGGGGTAAAAAAAGCCCTATACCTATAGATACACATACCCTTTCATCGACATGACAAGCGAACGCGGATTATTAACCGCAGCCGAACTCATATAGATTGCTTTTGTTACCATCGTGTTCTGTACACATTGTTCAAATATCCGTAGCCTTTTTTTTTTGTAGGTAGGTATCGGTTTTATGCGTTTTTTTTTTTCAATGAAAATTTTTTTATTAAGAGCAAAAGAGAATCGTGCGAACGATACGTTATCAGGTTTGTGAAAATTAAAGGGCTTCGGCTATGACTAATTTTTTTTAGGGGGATGTGGCATAGTGGAGGTATTTTGTATGGATGCGAATTTTTCATCCCATGAAATATTCGCCTCAAAAAAGAGTTGGAGCCTCTAAGAATATAATATCACATTTTTAATTTAAATTTCGATATTAAACTTGAATTTTTCAAAATTTTAAACTTGAAGTGTGCTTTTTCTTGGAACCCATTCTGAAACTGGGATTTGAATTACTGAAATAAAAACTACTAACATTTTCAAAAGCCCTTATTTCGACACAAATTTAATTTTATTACAAAATTTTAAACCAGCCTCTTGTCGAGGTTTATTTTTGAATTGAAATGATTTTATCGTTCATATTAGCAACATTTCAAGAGAAAAATTTAAACTTTGAAAAATAATCAAAATAGGCGGAAGGAACCAACTAGGTACCTATATATTAAAAGAAATTTTGGTCAAAATTTCGTGCCATTTTTGTTCAAAATTTTCATCATCGATGCCGAGACAAAAATCAGTCATTTTCCTTCATCAAATTAAATAAATAAGTACTCAGATAGCATTCATTTTATATAATTAATATTTGAAAAATCACTCAAACCCCAAAAGAAGGACTTTAGAAGGACTTTCAGCATGACCTTTTCAAAATTAATATTGTACGCCCCCAAAAAAATTCAAACTCATTTTAGGAGGACAAATTTATTCTGTTTCAAAATATTTCATTGTTTAAGACGAAAGAGAAGAGTTTTTACCATGATTTCGAAAAAAAAGTAAATTCACTGAGCCTAAGCGAAGCGAAGGCGGAATTTTTTGAAAAAAAAAGGGCATCTAGAATCTAAAAATTTCTTCATTAGGTAAAATTTGTGTTTTTTCCGTGTTTTGTTTAGACTTTCAAAAAAAACAATATGGACCCGTTCCTGATTTCCTTCCAAAAAATCAAAACATTTTTGAAAATTGCAATCGAGATCGTTACCTCCTTTGATAAGTGAGAAGGACAATTTTTTCACTTGAAAATATTAATTACCTAGGCTGGGAAAGGAAGAAGTTTCATACCTTTATTTTGAAAATAAAATTGTGTAAACTTACTGAGCCCGAGCGAAGCGAGGGCGAATTTTTTTGAAGAAAAGAGCATTCAAAAGCTGAACTTTTTTCAGGCACCCATATCATCTTTCATCATCTCACACAAAGTTGTCACTAGCGACATTTCAAATATTAGTGATTTATTTTAGCTTTTGGCGGGTGAGTCTCAAAATTTGAAATGGGAAGGACTTTTTACTCAATATAAGGACTTCGGAAGGACCCTTCAGAAAATATAAGGACAGGAAGAACCGGAAGGACTTGTTAGACACCCTGCTTGAATAAACCTCTAAAACTGGCTAGTTTTCTTTTCAACAAAACGGCGAGAAAATTTTTGAAAAGAGCATCTCTGAAAGAACCTTATTAGGCAAGCTTTCAGCTGTGCAACCAAAATTTTCGTTTTTGGCGAATTTTTGAAAAAAAAATCGTGCTATATGAGGCAGATGGGTAGCTAAGAATTCATTTTCAAAGTGAGTCAATTTTCTGATGAGACATTTATTCGACAGTGCAATTGTTTACTGACAACCGAAACTTATACAATATACATATGCACGTAAATTGAAAAAATTTCATAATCACGAATAACAAAGACTTACTGTGATGAAGAACTATATCAAGAGCAAGCTAAACCTGAAAAATATTTGTAGCCTGCCCAAACGGTTTTTCATTTGACCGTTACATTCAATAGGATGGATAGAGAAAGAAAACTTGATGGATTTTGATAAAAACTGCTGAGATAGTTAACTTTGAGTGGGAAATTTCTCAAAAAATTTTGAGCCTCTCTCGAACAAAAAAGGTGGAGCAAGGAGACCACAAGGTAAGATTATTTTTAAAAAAACACAATTTGCCATTTATGAGCAGTAGCACCTTCTGGAATGAAGATGTACAATTTGAGTTTTTACATTTCATTGAATCACTGAACTTGAAATTGATCTAACTTCTTATACTCTACGAGGAAGGAGAGGGGCTAAAAAGTAGCGAATAGGAAATTTCACGATTTTTTTGATTTTTACGAAATCCAAATTGCTCACTTCAACGTCTCAAAAACGGGCCAAAAAATGTTTGGTTACCTAGAATAATTTTTGATATTCAAAAAAAATCATTCCAGCGCTGTCAACTGCATTTTGAGTCTCGCAAGTTTATTTGTAAATAAATTCAAGTTATTCATTCAATGGCTCGAAAATCCCCCCCCCCCAAAAAAACGCTTTTTAAAATGAATCATTGAATTTTTTGTGGAAATTTTTTTTAGCCAGTGCTATGAACTGAAATTTCATGAATATTGCATTCAATTGCAATTAGCAGCACTCAAAAATTATTCCAAAAGACCAAAAAACTTTGAATCGATTTTTAGGTGTTTCAGTGAACAATCTAAATTTTATTTAAAAAACGAAATTTTAAAATTCGTGATCTAGGTAGACCTTTTCATCTCCCTCGTAGAGAAAAAAGTGGTATTTCATTTCGAAGCCAATTCTTCAGGGATGAGTATGATCTGAAATTGCACCTTTCTAAGCACATTACCGAGGTTTCCAGAATAAGGTGGCAACACTCAAAAGGGGGAAAAGCCTGTATTTTTTTTCAAAAATGGACTTCTTTTTCAGATCTTCTGGTTTTGTCCTCCTTTTGGTTTGGGAGCTCAAAAATGTTTTTGGAAATTTCTCCCTCAAAGTTAACTACTTCATCAACTTTTGTCAACATTTATTATTATTTTTTGATGTATATATGGTACAAAAAACCGAGAGATTATACAGTAAGTATGACACAAAAGTCTTGTAAACGGTAAACATTTCTCAATATCTCAGAACTGAGAAGAGATACCAAGGCGGTTCAAACGGCAATTCATTCTTGGCGACGAGGACATTGAAGATCGATAATCAAACTTCTGTCCTCCCTATAGGGTGTCCACAAATTTAAAAACCGAGTTGGGCCACAAAATGGGGGTCCGGTTTCTTTATTGAAATAAAGTGTACATACTGACGCGATTAAAATGTGATATGTTTTTTTGAAACCGGTTCAGCAGTTTCGAACCAGTTGTCAATGATATCCAAAAAAGTGGAGATATGAAAAAAGTTTGAAAAAAGAGTTGTAGAGAATTAAAAAACAATCATTTTTCGTTCCATAATTTTTTTTTCATCTTGCAATGGAAAGAAGTTATTGTACAAAAGGTTGGAGAATAATTTTTTCTTTGTAAGTCGATAACGAGTTACCAAAAAATGGATAAGTATATCAAAAATAGTGTGAAATAAAAGTTGTAGAGAATTAAAAGCTGAACATTTTACGTTCTGCAACTTTTTTTCCATCTTGCAATGGAAAGAAGTCATGGTACAAAAGACTCCAGTATAATTTTATGTTTTTTAACCCAACTCTTCTCCATTGCTAGATGTAAAAAAAGTTACAGGACGTGAAATGTTCAGTTTTTGATTCTCTACAACTTTTATTTCAAACTTTTTTGATATCTCCACTTTTTTAAAATAGGGGCAAGATGAACCCAATTTTTCCAAGTTTCTTGGGTGTTTTTTTTTTTCAAAGTCGATAACCAGTTATCAAAAAGTGAAGATATCAAAAAAAGTTTGAAATAAAAGTTGTAGAGAATTAAAAACTAAACATTTCACGTTCTGTAATTTTTTTTCATCTAGCAATGAAGAAGATTTATGGCTTGAAAGAGAAAAAAATATAATCAACCCTTTTGTACCACAACTTCTTTCCATTGTAAAATGAAAAAAAAGTTATGGAACAAAAAATTATGGTTTTTTAATTCTCTACAACTTTTGTTCTGAATTTTTTTTCATATCTCCACTTTTTTGAATGTTATTGACAACTGGTTCGAAACTGCTGAACCGGTTTCAAAAAAACATATCACATTTTAATCACGTCAGTGTGTACACTTTATTTCAATAAAAAACCAGACCCCCATTTTTTGACCCCAACCGGTTTCTCAATTTGTGGACACCCTATAGGAAGGACTAGAAGTTTGATTATCGATCTTCAATTTTTTCATATCTCCACTTTTTTGGATATTATTGACAACTGGTTCGAAACTGCTGAACCGGTTTCACTTAGACCATAGAGAATTAACATAGACCGCGCTACTGATAAGCGGCGAGTTCCAACATTATTTTGCATGAATTGGGTACTTGGCGTATACGACTAAACTCGGACTAGAAATGAAATCTAATCGTTTAATTTCGGTCCAATTGTTTCTATGAGGTCCCCTTGATAGTGCAAATTGACTTGGGCATAATTTTTCTGCATTTCTCTTGCAGGAATTGATCCAATTCAAGCAAGTTGAACTGGGTACTTGGCGGATAAATAATACCGATGACCGAAGCACCGAACTCGAACCAAAAATACAGCCACGTCTTTTGAAATCGCTCCATTTTTTTTTACTTCTGAGTTCTCCTTGATAGTGCAAATTGATTTCTCTTAATTTCCCGTGCAAGAATGGGCCCAATTCTCATAAAATAATGTTGGAACACGGTAACAACGTACGTCTTATGGCCGTAGCGCGGTCTATGTTAATACTCTATGGTCTAAGCGGTTTCAAAAAAACATCACATTTTAATCACGTCAGTGTGTTTACTTTATTTCAATTAAAAACCGGACCCCATTTTTTGACCCAAACCGGTTTCTCAATTTGTGGACACCTTGTAGGGAGGACTATAAGTTTAATTATCGATCTTCATTGTCCTCGTCGCCAAGAATACATTGCCATTAGAACAGTCTTGGTATCTGTTCTCAATTCTTAGATATTGAAAAGTGTTTACCGTTGACAAGACTTTAGTGTCATACTGTATAATCAACATAAGCATCAGTTCGTTTCAAAACGAGTAAGAATTGTTAAAATTTTTTACAATAAGTAAGATTTCAATTCAAATTAAGCAACAAATTTCATAATTATTGCATCAGATTTTCTTCAATTATCCTCTATAATTTTGATTAGTCATCGCAGATCAATTAAATTACTCAAATTATCTCTTATCACTCCAAATTCTCCCTTTATTCATTCGAACCAGCACATATACTCAACTCAATCCGACCTCGTTCTTCTTTCGTCCACCATTTCGTAATTCTCGTCAAAATACATCAAATCGTATTTAAAAACGTCGTTAAAATCATTTCCTTTCATTCTCAACCAACCAAGTATATTCAAGTATAAAACCTTCAATCGTCGTCTACTGTTCCACGAAACACCTAAAGCACCTGCGAATACACAATTCTCGCGTACGCAGCTACGTACTAACGAGAATAATTCCAAAATGCTCGACTCGACGCGTACAGGGGCTTGCAATTTAAACAGTTTTCAATCTGTTAAATACGTTTTAATTAAACTTACCTCCGGAAACTTCGCAACTTAAACTTAATATGCTTCCTTCGTTGCTACCCTCCAAAAGTGTTTCGATTTCTTGATGCTGAGCGTTATATATCACCGGACTATTTGGAAGAACTGTAACAACCGTAAACGAAACGTCGTCGTATTAAATATGCATTTTCGCTGCAGCCGATCTCCCTTCCTTTAACTCTTTACCTCCCATAGCTACATAGATAGGTATAGTGTACCTATTTCGACCGTGTCGTATATTTCGCTGTACTATACCATACACACGTTACACGTTTTGTTGGCCAAATTGAAAATTTATCTTTCTCGTACGCGTAAAACACCTGCACCGAATTGCATTTTAAAATACATAAACGTCGTCGTCGTACCGCACCGCATCGCGTCGCGACGCCGTCGAGATAAATTTAAAAAGAGCTTAACGTACCGAGATGAGCAGCTATACGGTGGCGTCAACAACGATCGTACTATTTTTCCCATATGTGCCTCCGAACACATCGCACAGCGCGGCGTAGGATTAGCCATATATTCGTAAAGTACAGCACAGTGGTACGACAAAAGGGGTAAATTACCAATTCGTACTTCAATTTCACGATAATGACGGTCCAAAAAATTAATTAAAAATGACAACGTGGTAGTTTGAAACCGCGTGCTTTTGGTTTCTTTTTTCCTTGATACCGAGGCAATTATCGAGAATGTGTGGTCGTATCTACTCTCGTATCAAAGCGGATAAAATTACGCCTCGATTCTGAATTTTGTTTTTTAGTAATTGAAACACTTTTACACTGGAATTCATCTGTACGAATCCAAAAATAAATTTTAAATGGTGTTAATTACTCGGAAAAATACACCTGCTTAACCGTTTAGCCTATGAAAGGAACATTCCTAAAAAGGGATCCAAAACAGAATCAGAAACCCTAAATAGGAAGAATTTTTCAAGGTGAAAAAGTGAAATCGATCCTATGCAGCATTAAACAAGAGATGTAGAAAAGGTTTTTTTTTGGAAAAAATTGGTCTCCAAAAAAAAGGATAGTTCTGATAAAATATATACGACACATTAATGCGAACGATAGGCCAAAAGCCTTTCAAGACAATACAAACCGCATAAATGAACGGATAGTGAGTGAAGAAGTTTTTTTTTAGATAACATTAAAAATAGGTAGGTCTAGGTACTTGTTTATTCACACGAAATTTCATGACCTCTCTCAATCCTTCCCGAACCATTATGAAATCATGAAAAATATGGAATTTTTGAGAATGAACTGCATCAATAAGTTTTTCGTTGCTTTCGGAAACTTCTGAGTCGGTAAAAAAGTACATAATTCTAGCTAAATTATTTTTTCTTCGTTGCAACTTTTCAAAAAAATTGACCAGATTAGCAAGTATAAGAGAGAAACTGTAAGATAATACCCCCAACCTATAGTATTATACTTATCACAAAGACAGAATTCATAATTATTGAAATCGAAAACCAAAAATTCGTTCTTTTTTCGTACCTTTTTGGATCTAATAATATTTTGATGACTAGAGACAGTTTTGTCAAGATTTCGTACTTTTCATTTTTTTTTTTTTTTTTGATAATTCGTATTTCTTGAATTTTGCTCGAAAATTCATACTTTTTTAGCACTTCAGTTCCATCAATCAATAATATTCGTACTTTTTTCATAATTTCGTAATTTTCGTACTCAATATGAATTTTGCAGAGACTATCACGGAAACCACATACGAGAAAAGAATGACATTTTTTTAGATAAGAGAGGTAAGTAATTATTTTTTCGTTTTCAATTTTTTTCTGTCCTGAGCTCCTAACAATGTGCATACTTTGGAGAAGATGGAAAAAATGATTCGAAATGCACGGTCTCTTACGTCTTTTTTTTCAAGAATCATCTTTTTATACGATTGTTGAATTTTCTTTTTCCGGCTCGAGGTGGTAGCTTGCCTTCTGTTATTGGGAAAATTAAACTTTGAAGCTAAACAATGGATTTGAGTCTGAAATTTTTTGAAAACGGTGACTTTTTTTGAAAACTTTAAATTTTCAAATGAAACGAAAAAAATCTACTTTGAAGTTTAAGCAAAATTACGAAGTTTTGATAAATGAAACAAATGAAGTCTGGGTATTTACCAAATCATGCAAATAAATATTCGGACTTTTTCGGACTGAAAATTTAAAAGGCTCTGGTGTGATTTGGGGGTCATTTGGCCCTTGGTGGAACTTCGACAAAATTTTTATGCCATTCGACTTGCCTATGTAGAATATGATTTTAGAGCGCAAAAACGAATTTTTACCACACCCCCGGGGTGGGGGCCCCAAAATACGTGATTTTCACGCTAAAAATTTCATCTCCGCGAGTTTTCAACCGATTTTTTTCAAACTTGGCACGTAGGCAGAGGTACTCAAGGGGAGTATCCTGAAATTTTTTCAGATTTTTTCGACCACTAAATTGACCTTAAATTTGACCTTGAAAGTTTAAAATCGCCGGGCCCATTCAGTTTGAAAAAAATTTATTTTCGTGTCCACCATTTTACTCACTACTTAAATTTTTTTCGATTTTTCAATGACTTAGCCTATGTGTGACGTTTTCACAAAAAATGACTCGTTTACTAGTATGATAAAATTCATTTGCGAAAAGTGACAAAATTATTTTATTAGCAAAATGCTTCTATATGATGTCTCGAGCTTTGTAAACCGCATCGCCCACCCCTATCTTTTTGAAAGCGGGGGGCCCCTTATCAAAAAATTGTTTTTGCACGATTTGCTCAATTTGTAAATGGTCCTTATAGGTAAAGAAGTATTTTCAAAAAATCAGCCCCACCATCAGGGGGCTGAGCCATTACTTCTCAAATCTGAGCAGTTTTTTTGAAAAATTACATAGAAATATTCCCCAGAAAATTTTAGGCTCCCGCGAATTGGGGGAGAGGTTTAGCCATTACTTCCCAAAATTTCAGTTTGGTGGGTGAATATTTTTCATTCACTTGATTGAAAATTTAAGTTATAGTCGAGCCAACTTAAGAAGGAGAACGCTTAAAACGAAAAGTTTCTATTTTGTGGCCAAAGGTTTTTATGAATCAATGGTAACTCAAGGCACATCACCATTAAAAACCCATGTTAAATTCAAAGTAGACAATATAACTTCACGATAATTACCAAAAAAAATCATCCATTTGTAAAATTATTCCCTATTTCTGACAAAAAAGTACACATGTTGTAAGATTTTGTATAAAAATAGAAATTGTGTAATATTTTTGATGTTGTATAGTTTCGTTGGAGTGAAGATGCTCCTCGAATTTTCAAAGTAAATGAAAAATATTCAGCCACGAAACAGAAACTTTCGTTTTGAGCGCTCTCCTTCTTAAGTTGGCTCGACTATAGGTAGATGCATTTCCACTAGCCCCCTGATGTGTCGGGAGCTGAATTTTGTAAAAACGTGGAGTTTTCAACAAAAAATGACCTTGTTACATTAGTGACCCAAAAATGACATTTCGCGAGAATGTGAAAATTTTTTGATTTAAAATGTTCAATATATGATGTCTCGAGTGTGTTCCACCAAAGACCAAATGACCCCTAAACCCATGCGGAACTAGAATTATTTTTTGCCAGGGCACAAAGGGCCAACCGTGGGCCAGGTTGGTAAAAGATTGATTCTTGTGTGTGTTGGGGGGGGGGGGGGGGTGAAAAATCTTCAAAAAATTCTCTCACCACGCTCGAATTATAGGAGGTGTTGATTTACCCCATTTCTATCCACAGAATTCGTACATTTTTTTTTTGAAAACATGGATATTTTTTAATGGATAAAATTTGATGGGAAAGAAATACAATGATGTCCTAGTTTACCATGTTTGAAAAAAAAAGATAATGGAAGAGAATTTGAAATAACTTATTGCTTACATTTTGAAAAACTTCACTGAGGGTAAACTAAAATGAATTTTTAACTTTTGAAGGGTTGTGTTAAGCCCGAACAAAGCGAGGGCGAAAATTTTTGCAAAAAAAGACCTTCAAAAGTTGAAAAGTCGTATTCAAAGGAACAATTACGTGATTGTAACTTGTGGGATTTCGCGAATTATTCGCACCACACTAACACAACCAAAACCCATTTTTTTGCTCGGAATTTGAGGAAAAAATTCAAAATTAGTAGGGAAAATCGGTCGGGCCAAAAAAAAGTTTTGACGGGGCCCGGTCCACCCAAGCCCGCCCTTAGTTCCGCCTATGCCTAACCACACCAGAGTCTTTATTGAGCCGGAGCCCAGCGAGAGATTTTTTTTGAAAAAATAACAATTACGACTGAAAAAGCTGAATTTTTAGTCAATAATTTCGTTTCTTAAAATTTCGTACTGGTTTCGTAATTTTCATATAATTTTGACAGTTTTTCGTGTTTTTTTCGTGCCAGTAGACATCATGAAAAAGAAACAGCGTAAATCATCTCCAAGCGTAGCGAGGTAATTTTTTTTTTGAAAAATTCGTCATTCCATGTACAAAGACATAGGACTACATTTAAATATGCATCAATTTTTTGTGCATAACATCAATAAAAAATTTGCGAAGGGGTGCAACATTTGGCCCTTTGCTGAGCGAGGGTGAATTTTTTGAAAAATGTGCAATAAAACGAGCAAAGAAACACTTTTCTAGACGATTTATACTTCTCTAGGATTTTAAAAAAATTCCAAAATTCCCCAACAATTCCCTGAGTTTTCCAAATTTTCCAGAAATAGACACCCTGTACCTTATTATAAATAAAAAAAAAAAAGAAGGGGTAAAACATACCTTTAAAACTCATATTTACGCGAACTCTACGCAACGCATAACTTCCACCACGCTAACACATTACCAAAAAAACACGCGAATAAAATTTTATTCGCTGGTAATTACGTTATAGCGAGTAAAAGTTTAAAATTACCTAGGTAGAATAATTCTTACGACATACTGATACTTTACGATGTTAAATAGTCCTCAGTCTAATTACACGTACGTGTAACGTCTGTTGAATTTCGCGCCTTTAAATTATACTACGTACGTATTAATTACACCGGGTCAAAATACAGAGAGAGCGATACACATACGTATATGTAATACGCTCCCCCCATCTCCCCACATCTTCTTTATACTTAGCTAAATTTACTCACGCAGGTGAGTCTACAGCGTCTAGCTACGATACACGTTAACGTCTTCCTTCATCTTCGAGCCCCATTTACACGCGTCTTTTGCACTACTATTACCACTCGGGGGATGTAATTTCGTACGCGAGATAATAAGTAAGCCGTATAATAAAGTACGGACGAATTATATTTCTAAAAATGGGAGCCTATGCTTGCTGCTGTTTAATGACATAAAATACGCCTTTATTAAAATTTCAATTTACCTCGGGCTAATATTAAAGTTTATAAGGTAAAAAGTTACAACAACTTTGTAAACTAACACCACACCCCGACGTTGCGTTCTCGTCGGCGACGATGACGACGCCTTGGCATGGCGTTTCGTATTCGTAAAGCTAGGTACCTACGTAATACGTAGTTACGTACCTTACCTATGGGTTTTTCAGACGCGCCAAAAAATATATGAAACTTGACATCCGCCGCCGCTACATGTGTGTACGTGTAGCATTTTCAATGATTGAAGGCTCAATTTACTTCCTCGCACGAGTTATTAGTGTAATTATGTATACACGTAACTCCGACTCGATGTTCGGCTACGACGAGGTATTTCGTAGGTATAAATTTACAGAAAGGGTACCACCTCATGGGCGAACTCGTACAGGTGAAAAAACATTATTATAACGTTGCCGGTAATCGATCTGAACACATACGTACGTGTAGTTTTCATTCCACCAGCCATTTACAGGTCACAAAGTGGCAGCGTGCCGTTCCCATATTAAACTTGATTAGCTAAGGCGTGTTTTAGCCATAGAAAATCGCATAATTTCGCGAAGTAAGAGGGTATACAGATAGAACGAATTGTACGCGACCGATTCGACCCGACGCCCGGACGACGTATACGCTCTTTCGCGATGTGTTTTACACATTTGATAAAAGCTTTTATCCTATAAAGAGTTCAATTTATTATGCATTATTGCAAATAGCGTTACAAATAATTTATCGCTATAAAATTCACCCAACGTGTAACGTGTGTGTATAGGTAGCTGGAAACTACTGCCATGCCTCTGTAATGGTTTCTCTCATATAAATATATTCGCGTAGGAACGCACACATATTACGAGCGTATACGTAGACGTGAATATATACTGGGTGTTCTATAAATACGCGGAAAATTACTTTCAAGGACGTCGAGGGGAGGTAAAACGAGCTAGCTTAGATTGGAGTGAAATAAATTGCACAGTTCTGTAGAACGTACCTTAAGGTGGATAAAAAAAAACCATGACCTAGATTTTAACGAAAATTATTGAGGTAGTTTACTTCAAGTGTGAGACTTCCCAGAAAAATTTCAAGCCCCCTAACCCAAAGGGCAATGAAGCTAGGGGACCACAAAAAGTGGGGTAAGTATAATTTTTGTTCATTTTAGCTTGACTTTGAAATTTTTTCGACAGTTATTCAAAATTAAATATTTTTTATACCTAAAATTTTAATGCTCAATATTTTTTTCTCAACATTTTTTTCAAAATTTATAGCTAAAAAATTTCTTTCAAACATTATTTCAACTCAATTTTTCTTTCATCCAATCCTGTCACCTTTCATACTTTGAAATTCCTAAGAAATACAGTATATAACTTCCGCTGTGGAATGATGTAATCTCATTATAGAATAAATGAAATTATTTCTCATGTATCGTTTTTTTTTTTGAAACATGAGTTAAATACCCGAAGAAATTTTACTTAGATTGAAAAAATTTCAAAAATGTAGAAATTTTTTTTCAATTCTATGTCTGAAAAATATTCTTTACTACATACTTACGTGTCAAAAATTTTTAAAAACTGAATATTTCTGTAATTTTATCTTTTTCCAAAAACGAAAAAAATTTACACAAAAATTATACTTAAAATTGGAAATTGAGAATAATTTTAGGGCTGTAGAAAAATGGAGAAACAATTTTACAATCTGAATAAATTTTGGTAAAAAATTTAAGGTTTGAAAAAATTTGATAAAAAATTTTGGTTTGAACGAATTTTGAATACAATTACTGCTGAATATTTTCGGAGTTGAAAAAAATTTTAGGTTGGAAAAAATTAAAAAAGTTCAGAGTTTGAGAAAATGTTGAAAAAAATTGAGAAAATTTTAAGAGCACTAGCATGCGAGATGGGCATAAATCCACGTTTTTTAGTGCTCGGAGAGTCAATTTTGATTTTTTTAGACCAACTTTCACCACTTCGGAACTTCCTAAATTTTTATGACATAATAAGTAGTTATAGATAAATAGCACTTATTTTGAGGAAAAATATTCAAGTGCTTCTTTGACCCTTCATTACAAAGGGGAGGTTCAAAATTTTAAAAAGGAGGTAACTCGAGGAAAAATTTCCCAAATTAAAAAAAAAATTGGAGTTATTCCAATTTTCTAGAAGTTATCTAAAAAAAAAGCGGAATTTTTATAGGCATTTGGTAAAAAAGAAAAAATTTATGAAAGAAAACATATTTTGGCCCCTCTCTTTAAAATACTCAAGCTGGAGGTCCAAAATCATTCTAAAAATCATTTGCTGGAATGGACGACCTTTTTGGGGTATCAGCGAATAAAAAAAAATTAAAATATTTTGACATAAGACCGACGCGATGAGTCCGCGTAGATATGTGACACATTTCCGCGGCGCTCTCGTGGGAAACACAGCGTTTACGGGCCTTTGTTTTATACATGTACGAGATGGACAAATTTCTCCTCACCCTCTGGGAAGCAGGAAGGAGGGAAGCACAAACGAAAAATTTGTGTACACAAACGAAGCACAAACGATTGACACCATTTTAAGCTCATTTGCTCAACGGGGGGGGGGGCTGCGTCACGCCAGCCCCAGCCCCAACCCCATTTTTTATTACGGTATGATGGGGGGGGGGAGAGCACAAACGTGCACAAACGATTGACACTATTTTCACCCCCCTCCTTCAAAATGGGGGGGGCTAACCGATGGAAGTTGATTCTTATGGTCTGAAAACCTTGTGAAAAAATGTTTGGCCCCCAACCCCTCTCCTATCCTTAGTTATGGACCAAAACGTTCTTTTTTTCAGCCTTTTCATTAAGAATTTTTATTTTCGCGAGTTTTCAATCAAATTTTTTCAAACTTGCGTGGGTGGTACACTATACTGAGGGGTATTAGTTGATGGTTTTAAAAAAAAATTTCAACGATTTCTTCTAGCTGAAACTCGTGTTTGAAAACCTCAAATTGAGTTTTCTACATGATGGTTCAGAGGCGCAATTCTGAAAATAATATATTTCATGTACGTAGTTCCAATGTGCAACGTGATATTTTTTCAGAATTTTCCAGGTGGTAGAACATCTTTAAAAATGCTAAAAACCATTTTTCATTGTAGAGGGAGTAAAAGTGTACTTTTACTCCCTCTCGCGAATCGCTCGAGTGCTCAAACTCGACTTTTACTCCCTCTACAATGAAAAATATCGTATGCAACTCGGGAGATAAATGATTTTCGACGATTTTGAGTTATTTCCCTCGCTTCACTCGGGCAATAAACCTCAAAATTCGTCGAAAATCACTTTATCTCCCTTGTTGCATAATATACTATTTCCACGACGTTTTTCACTCATAAAGTGGTCATTTTTGGTCGAATTTTTGGTCGAATTTTTTTTGTGAAATTATACCCCAAAATACGTATTTATACACTACTTTTCCGATTTCTACTTCATTTCATTCCTTTTTTGCGATATTTGTAATTTAAAGTACAAATAAGTACAGCAGAAGGCTCAAAATTGACATACGAAAAAAATTGCAACAGATCGATGTTCAGCAGCTCAAACTACTTGCATATACTCCATTTATACGATCAATGCACCCAAATTTTGAAAATTCACCTTCCACTCAGCGAATTATTTTTCAAAAATACACGAATACTAAAGTTAGGGTGGATATAGAAACCATCCTTAGGTGTCAAAAATTGGTTTTTCAGTCAACACTGATTTTAGGCCTTTGAGAAAGAATAGAATGAAGAGGGAACCTCAACTCAAAAACCAATTTTTGATCCCTAAGGGTGGTTTCTATGTCCAGGTTCACATATAATATGTACCGTACTTACTTTTTCATCAATTTTGTTGGTAATTTTTTGTCGTACTGTCGTTGAAATGTACAGAAAATTTCAAGATTTTCGTGGCGACCAATAAATTTTCTGATTCGATTTTTTGAAGCAGATCGAATGAGCAATTTAAATTTAGTAAAAATTGAGCAATCTTTAATACGGCTGCCGCTACTTTTCAAAAAAAATCTTCATTTTTACCAGATTTTTTGGATAAATTTTTCAAATTTTCGAACTTCTTTTATGCAAAATACTCAAGTAGAGAAGACAAAACTGCAATTTTATTTTCTATTTCAACCGAAATTAAATATCACAAAAAATTGGAAGAGACATTAAGTAAGAGATATAATGGTATACATATGTACTCGTGGTTGCAATTGGAAAACTCCGCAAGAGAATTTCAACAAATATGTATAAAAAAAACTCAGTCGAGCGCAGTAAGCTAAGCTTAGCTATTTTCAGTCACGTATAGCACTATACATGACTCAAAGTTCAACTTGAAAAATTGAAAAAAGGTACATAAAAATTTCAAACTCACCAATTACGGTAAAATTCACTTTGACATTTCTCGTCGGCGAATTTTTGAAATCCACTCGACATCTGTACACGGCTTCGTCTTCTTGCTGGATATTTTCGATAAATAATTTAGCCGGTTTCGTGCTGGCTCGGAATAAGGCCCGGTTACCGAATGCCGCCGGAGAAGACCACAGTTTTGCTTGATTTTGAGCTCGGTTACGAATGTCGAAACTGTTAAAACACCAAATTATCGTTTAGTCGGCTATAAAATTCGCCGCACGCATATTTGACGAACCGCAATTAAATCGAATTACGTTGCTGTTCCCAATTCATATGAATTAATTCGCGTTTTCGGCGCGTTTTTATAATCGAAGCTTTAAATGCAGCTCGCTAAAGCGGAAAATTGCGATAATTTCGACGAAATTTGAACATTTTCGGTTCTGTAATTGAACGAACGTGTTGCCTATCATCGAAAATTTCTCAGTAAGTAGATGTAAATTTACTGGTTTTGAGAACTGACGGGAAACAATCATACGAAAAATGAATTTAGAGAATTGACATGCAATGTTTGCAAGAAGAGGACTTTTCTGAGAATTTTGACCCCTGATTTTCAAATATCAATTTAATAAAAAGTTCTTTTTTTCAAAATTATCACGTGGAAAATGAACTTTATTGAGACTTGAAGTAGAATAATCGCTCAAATTGAATACAAAGGGGTGAACTGATTACCTGAGCATAAACTTGATTTTGAACATTCCATTCAGTCATTTCTTCTACTTAAATTCGCGTGTTTTGTCAATCAAAATTTGAAAATACTGGAGCAGCTACAGTGGGTATACCCGTTCCAGTAGACCGAACATGAAAAATTTTCATTACGATTCACGTAATCTCTGTTTCTGGCTTATAAAACCGCAGTTTCAATTTAGCTTAATCGAAACTTGACCACGAATTTTAATAATTATCTCTGAAAAATCGCGACTTTTTTTTATTACGTTCTTGATGACATTTCTACTCGTACTGGGTTAAGAAATAAGTAGATATGTATCCCAGAAATTCAAGAATACGAAGTATCAAAGATGATGGGCTTTCTGAAAGTGTGTAAGTAAAATTTCTAAATTCATACTCTTCAAGTCGTTATGCGTCTTTATGATGAAAACTTTTTAGAGGAGCATAATCTGACCTTGGAATTTTTCTGAGATATTTCAAGCCCACTAAACAGAGGTTTTGAAAAACATAAATTTATTTCACAGATTTACGGCAAACAGGTTATGCAAATCTATTAACGTCTTTCACACGCACTCGATTAAAAACTCTGTAGGAGCATTGAATGCGGTCATAACAATTGAAATTAAACATTTTTTGCGAGAAATATCAGGTTTCTTAATCTCGAGGCATCCACTAAAATTAAAAAATTGAATTTTTCAAGTTCGCAAATTTCCATTTATTGCCCTCCGCCAATTCCCCCTCTATCAGAAAATCAAAAAAAGAATGATGTTGCTAATTTTTCAAGTATGATTTTACAATTCTCGATTTTTTAGATAGGTATTCCAAATTGAGAATTTCTCAATTTTTTTACTACCTCTTTCTCAAACTATTCAAAAATCTCGACTATTTTCCGACCTTTTGACCTAGTAAGCACTAATGGTGGGATATTTTGTAACTTTTTTCAAATTTCGATAAATTCTAGGGAAAAATAGTTGTGGAATCGCCTCAAAAAGACATGGGAAAATTTCAGAGATTTATGGTTAATTTTAACCCCCTTCATTCCCACCCTAGGCAAAATCTCAAGGTTTCATTTGAATTTTCTAAAAAAAAAGTTTTTTTTTCTTTTAAATCGATAAATAAAAAGCATGCTTGCATACGATATCATGGTTTGATTGATACTCGAGGGCTGATTTTCACTCTGAATGAACAGATCAATATTCCTTTATCAAGAGTTCCTTAATTTTTTCAAAATTAACGACATCATCTTATAATTTGACAAAACCCTTGAAAAAAAAACTGTTTCGAGTGAAAATAAAGGTCCTAATACACTTAAATCAAACCTTGGGGAATCAAAGAGATCATTATACTGATTTTTTTTTCATTCAATTCTGAAATAAGTAAGTCCAAAAATAAGTTTTTAACAGCATAAAAAAATATGATGTACGCAATTTTTCAGAATTCGTAACTTTGAACACATCAAGGTGAAAAGCTGAAAGTTGGTAGATACTAGATACCCATTTTTGATCGAATAGGTCACGAATATGGGTAATATTCCAGGGTGTCTAACAAAATTTGTTGACCAAAAAGCTCGACTTAGCTTGACTTTTTGAAATGACTTTTTTGAGGGTCACCCCAACAAAAAATTGTATGCCTCTTTGTGCCTGGGGCCATCCCCCCCCCCAATACATTTGAGATCGCCTTCAAGTCCTCTAATAAATTAGAAGGAGACATTTTTTTCAGTTCCAAAATATTCAATTGTCTGAGATGGAAGAAAACAGTTTATATCATAATTTTTTAAAGAATTGTATAAATTCATTGAGCCCGAGCGAAGTGGGGGCGAAAATTTTTAAGAAAAGAGGACCCAGAATCTGAAATTTTTTTATCAAAATTCGTGATTTTTTTCGTGTTACGTTTTGACTTCCAAAAAAAACGATATCTATGGACTCATTTCCAAATCTCCTTCCAAAAAATCAAAACATTTTTGAAATATTCCAATCGATATCATGGTGTCCACTATTATTTCAGAAATGATTTTCCCTGACTTTTCCAGGTTTTCCAGACCAATTTTTCGAATTTTTCCAGACCTTATAAATATGATATTCGTAAACCAGGGAAAGGGGGGGGGGTAATTTTTTCGCGTGATGTACTTACATCCCGAAATTTTGTATAAAAATGATATAAAATGCATAGGGTCTTACGATTTTTTTTTTCAAAATCACTAGATACTTTTTACGAGATCTTTAGATGCCCTTCTTCGGGTCAAAAAAAATATTCAAATTCGATTCTGAAAATTTTTCCACCCATCCAACTCCCCTCAAAAATTTGAAAATTTGAATTTATTACCTACAGAAAAAATTTAAATAAAAAGGAAAAACCAAGTATTCCCACGCAAAATTAAGTTTGGAAACATGAAAAAAATTATGCCAGGGTGTTTACCAAATTGAGCGAATAAAAATTCGGATTTTTCCGGGCTAAAAATTCAAAATTTTCTTCACATTTCATTCCCCCCTTCCCTTCCCCTCCAAAATGAAAAACACTTGTCTCTAAATTTATAAATTCACGCAATCCCTTGCAATTTTTTAGTTTGTACTAATAAACGAAAAAGTGAATGAGAAGGTAAAATATAAATCATTTTATGAAAATATATAAATGTGTTGAGCCCGAGCGAAGCGAGGGCGAAAATTTTTGCGAAAAAAGATCTTCAAAAGATGAAAATTCACCACTTTTCCCTCATTCATGTTTTCTAAAACATGACCAATAATTTCGATTTTTGTTCCATTCCTTCCCTTTTTTTTCAACATCGTGGTCAAGGGCATCATGACGTTTCTTTCTCATTACAGCTCATTAAAAAGTAAGTTTCCAAGAAATTTAAGATTAAAAATAAATTCTGTAGAAAGAAAAAGTGTAAATTACCCCGAGCGTAGCGAGGGAAATTTTTTTTGGATAATTCATAATTCAATGGACAAAGACATGTATTTTAAATATGTATCAATTTTATTGTACATTACGACCGACAAAAAATGATAAATAAGACAATACCTGGACAAAAGATGTAATAATTTGGCCCGAGCGGAGCGAGGGCGAAATTTTTTGAAAAATTTATAATAAAATAGGTAAACAAAAAAACATTTTTCTAAATGATTTACATTTTTTGGGATTTTCGAAAAATTCCAGAGAAAATTCCAAAATTCCCTGACTTTTCCAGACCACCAAAATTCCCTGACTTTTCCCGGTTTTCCCGGTTTTCCAGAGAATGGACACCATGGATATCGTTAATGAGTCTTTTTATAAATGAGGACAATTTTTTTCACACGAAAATATCAATTGTCTGGATTGGCAAAGAGAACGGTTCATATCATCATTTTTTTTAAAGTGTAAATTCACTGAGCCCAAGCGAAGCGAGGGCGAAATTTTTTGAATAAAAGGGCATTCAAAAGCTAAAATTTCTTCATTGTTTAATCAATCTTTTAGTATTGAAAGGGAGGCGAAATCTTCAACCCCTATCTCTTAGATAAATTTTAGACCTTATATACCCGAGTGAAGTGAGGGCTACTCTCTAAATTTGAAAATTGACTGATTTAAATCGACGCAATCATGTCACTGTAAAATCTGTAAAAAAAATTTACTGATTCAATCAGTGAATTTTCATTGTTGAATCAGTAAAAATAAAAATTCACTGTTTGAATCAGTAATTAATTACTTAATAATTGAATCAGTAAATTTTTATTTTTACTGATTCAACAATGAAAATTCACTGATTAAATCAGTAAATTTTGACTGATTTCAATCAGTCAAATAATTTTTACCGATTCAATAATGAAAATTCACTAATTGAATCGGTAATTTTTCACCGATTGGCAGTAGAATGTCTCTGATTAACTGGGGAATCAGTAGAATTTGACTGATAATCAGTGATATGATCCAGACTATTTCATCAGTCAATTTTGGCATTTTTGACTGATTCAGATTCAGAGAGTAAGATTAGAAAAATTGGTGATTTTCAAAAAAATAAATAAATAGAGCCTGAAAACAAATATTAACTGAAAATGTGTATTTTCTCACTTTAAAAAAAATTATTTATCGAGGGTAAATGGAAGTTTTTTTGATTTTTGAATAAAAAACTTGGCCTTTTGAGTAAATTACTCTCTTAATTTGAATCAGTCAAAATTGACTGATTTAAATCGACAAAATCGAGTCACTGTAGGAATCGGTGAAAAAAATTACTGATTCAATCAGTGAAATTTTATTTTTAGTGATTCAATAATGAAAATTCACCGATTGAAATCAGTAAATTTTGACCGATTAATACCTATCAGTAAATTGTGACTGATTGAAATCAGTAAATTGTGACTGATTGAAATCAGTAAACTTTGACTGATTGAAATCAGTCAATTAATTTTTACTGATTCAATAATCAAAATTCACTATTTGAATAGGTAATTTTTCATTGATTAGCAGTAAAATGTCACTGATTAACAGGAGAATCAGTGGAATTTGACTGATTATCAGTGACTTAAAATCCAAAATCCACCACAGCTCCACTCCGTCGCTCAAAAAAATTCAATTTTTTCTCCATAAGCCAATATTTCTCCACATCAAAATTCTCTCATTTTCGGACCAAAATTAATCGGGATTTCTAACCAGAGCGAAAATTCGATTAACGTCATCGAAACCTTACCTATAAATTGGTTCCGTTTCGGCATTCTTGAACCATAAAACCATAAACACAACGTCATCTTTTTCGTTCGGCGTTATATCACAGGGTAACGCAGCTTTCTTCCAAATAATACCGGAAACATCGGTCACAGGAACTAAAACAGAAAAATGAAAACACCCTCGTATTTAACAGCTCGGCGTTATAAACAGTAGGCTACGAGAATATACATTCAGCAAACCCCCTGCCAATCCCCTCTCCTAAGGTAGTCTTCATTACCATAAAACTCGTTTGATAAATGACTCTTTCGTTTCGAATTCGGATTAAAATTAACGTCGAATGAACGTTTCTTCTTATATAAGTATACGCGCTAGGTACTGCAACGAATAATATATAAGACGAGAAATCGCTCTCTCTCGCACTCAATCAAAATCAATATCAGAATGGAAAAAAGTAGAGGAAAACCCCCAACACCCAGTGCTTTTTTCGCAATCGGCCGACTATAATTCATAAAAAATCTCCGCTCGGGTTGTACAGTACCTCTTACCTCGACTCACCTTGAGCTCCGGTTAAATATCCCCAGGGAGGAAGTAAAATCCCAAGTAAATGGAAAGATTGTGTACAGTTTAGTTTTTTAATTATATCGGAAAAATTTATGCTCAATGAAACCCTCATTGTCAGTCTAAATTGGTAACTTTTAATTATTCGCCTTTCCTCCGCCGATCTCCTCGACCAGGTACAGTATGGCGGAAAATAAAAACCAGGAAAAAGAAGTACTACGAAAACACCGCGAATTTGAATAAACAGTTTGAAAACAACTGTTTCGCCGAGTTGAATTTACGATTTTATATTTTATACTACGTAAGTACAAAACGCAAAAACGAGGGAGACGAGGGGACCACATCTCGTTGTATTCGTTCTGATTAAACATTCTTTTCAAACGGAATATTATAAATTTAAATGAAAACTTGGGATATCGTACGGCAATTGTACGCGAATAAATTTCACCACATTATGGTTTAGGCAACAGAATCGGTATGGCGAAGGTAGACTATACCGACGAAACAAATATGGTTATCGAATATCATTTAAAATGCCACATCGTTATAACTTCGCGTTCATCTTGGTATCCTTCGCCCCGATGTCGAGTTTCCATATTATCTCGACGGTATCTACAGATATACCTGAGCACAAGAATGGTATACGATGAATATTCATAAATTTTTTACCCCCCAGACTTACGTACATCGCTTATTTCATCTTTTCGTCGCCTTTCTTACGCTAGGAGAATACAATGTGTAGTACTCAAATCTCTCCGTAAAGTTTTCTCTCGTTAACGAATCTAATTCCAGATTCGAATCGGCCTACGATGAAGTATGTACAAAATCTGATCCTCTAAACTGTTTCAAAGGTACTTGTTGCTTTCGTGCTTTTTCTGCACGAATCTCCGCCTCTCTCGCCGGGTCTTTTTTATCCGCTATGTAAATCTTATATACACTTATAATAATCCGATCATCCGGCGTCGAGACGAGCTCCACCGTGTCTATGTATTTGCATCTCTTTACACAAGCACGCCGAAGGGATATTTAGTCGAGACAAATAAGTCTACGATGTATTAAGCCCGACGAACGAGGACGACCTATAATCGCGTTAATGCACCGGCGTGGCGACGATGACGACGAAAAATGCAACGTAGAACGCCAACTATGCGCATAAATAAATTATCCGAGTATCTCCAGCTGACACATATACCCAGGGTTTTGGTATTCCCGTCACGTTGGGTATGCTAGGCAAGTATTCGGTAACTGTGGTAAATTAATTTGGCAAAAATTTCTCGTTGCGGTGATTAGGTTTGAGGTTGCAGATTTCGGAATGAGATGGGGAGAGGGGTGAGATTTCTGTAGTGACATCGAAGTTAAGATTTTAATCAATTATTATCAAAACTGGTCTAGTTTACAGCACCTTTAGGAAGAAAAGTAGTTTGTAAGAATCTGACTTGAAAATGGGGGGGAAAATACAATTTTTCCAATCTGGAAATTTGTTGATGGAGTTTCTCGTCAATAGGGCCAGTCATCTTGATTACAGAAGTGGAGAAAAAAAATGAAACGAGTATACATAAGTAAATAAACAAGAAATTAATGAAAATTAAATTAAAACACAAAAAGTGCTACCTTCTTTGACATGAAAAGAGGTTCATGTTGGAAAAGATGAAACTCCAATTTGATTGGATTTTTTTTCAGTTCTTTGCTGGTTTTAATTATTTATTTTTCTTTAGACTTTAATTTCATTTTTTTACTTTAAAAATTTTTTGTACTGTTTTTATTTTCTATAATTATTTTTACTTTCTTTAATTTTTAATTTCTTTAATTCTTATATTTATGATTTTTTTTTCAAAATTGTTTCATAAATACCTTTATTTCTGGATAATAAAGTAATTTTTAGGGGAAGTAATTGGCGATGATAAGGTGATTATTGAAGATTTCACGCAGGAAAATTTTTTGATTGAGTATCCATTTTACTTCTGATTTTTTCAATTTTCTTGAATTTTCAAGATTCATTTGACGATTTTATAATCATAACTTTAGCTTTGAAGGTACTAAAAGAAGCCTATGATTGACGATGCTTCGCATGGCAATACAACTGTTGAGGAGATTCAGATTGTTGAATAAAAATATTATTCTACAGCCGAGTAAAGATATCACCTTTTTTCATACTAGCTGTAAATCTATCCGATTTTTGAACGAAATGAAAGCAAAAATTCGGGTCAACGGAGAAATGCCTCCTGAAAGCCTCAAGCAACAAGTAAATTATAATTTTTTTATGCTTATTGAACAAGCTACATGTATAATTGTATTAAATATCCGATTTTTTTCAAATTTTGGTGGAAACTAAGTGAAACACGATCTACTATACAGTATGACACAGAAGTCTTGCCAACGGTATACTCTTCTCAATATCTCAGAACTGAGAAGAGATACCAAGACGGTTCAAATAGCAATGTATATTTTTGGCGACACGAGGACATTGAAGATCGATAATCAAACTTCTAGTCCTTCCTGTATGGGTGTCCACAAATTGAGAAACCGGTTTGGGTCAAAAAATGTGAATCCGTTTTTTTTTTTTTTATTAAAATAAAGTCTACGCTCTCATTTTGAATTAGTGAAAAATCACTGATAAACCGTCAGAATTGCAGCACAGGAAAAATCAGCGATTTTTCACTAATTATTCTAAGAATTTCACAGATTCTTCAGTAAATTCCAAAAATATCACTGAGTTTTCAGTGAATTTTCACTGATTTCCAGTGATTTTTTTCACTGACTTGCTTTCAGCGAAAAAATTTCACTGATTCATTATTGTGCTGCAATTCTGACTGTTTTTCAGTGATTTTTGATAGATCTCACTAGGTTAATTCGGGCGACGGTACACAACCTCCACTAGTGTAACTTGTGTGTGTATGTGTAAGTTGTACAGGTTGTGTAACATCTGTGCAACGCTATCTACAGAAATCGCCCGAATGGTTTTGTGTAGGTTTTGTGTAGCTAAATGTAAACAAGCGCCAAAATATTGATAAAAATAAATTTACATTTTACAAATTTTCGAATTTGAAAACGTTTTTGCTTCTGAAGTTCTCATAAATGGAAAGTGTACAATTAATTCTTAATCAGCAAGGTCAGAAGGTGCAGAATGAAGCCAAACTATTTTTGGCGGTGGATCTTTTGAGTAAGTATAACATTTCGTTTCTGCTGAAAGCATGAGCTTTATAATACCGAACTGCTATTTCTCCACAGCTGAAGATTTAACATTCTTGCAAGCTACAGATGAGGAATTGAGTTCACTTTCAATTTGTGAATACAGATATGTCACAAATTATACTGTTGAAGGAAAGATTATGTTCAGGTTTAAAAATAACAAACGTAGTATACACTTGGAGTATACTGGGAAGACGACAAATCTACACCCGGTGGAGATTTCTGTCCAAGAAATTCCAGAAGTGATTGAATACGGTGGAAATCTGACACAGAACAATGGAAATGTGACACCAAAGGATGGAAATTCGGCACAGGAGGATGGAAATTTGACAAAAAAATCAAAAGCTGAATCGAACGAAAAAGTGACGCCGATTGAAGGCAATGGTAATAGGTAGGACTAGAAGTTTGATTATCGACCTTCAATAGGGTGGATCGAAAAAAAAAAAACATATCTTGGATTTTGACCAAATTTGGTGAGGTGGTTTACTTTGAGTGGGAGACTACCCAAAAAAATTTGAGCCTCCCAGGTGCAAGGGGAAGGGAGCAGGGAGTGCTCAAAGTGTACCTCCTTTTGAAAAAAACACAGTTTTGTGTGTTTTTTAGAAAATAAAAAAAAGGGCGAGAAGCCGTCACAGCACTCAAAAGTTGCGATTTGAGTTTCTACAACTCCCTGAACCATCGCCGTCCTCCTCCGATCAAAATTCAGACTGCTACCAGGGGGTCCAAAAGTTGCAGATTGCAATATTTCAATAAAATGAATTTTTCACTAAGCTGGAATGATTTTTTTCATCAAGTAATTAAGCAAAAAATTTTTTTCGATCAGTGAAAGTAAATTTTGAAAAAAAATATGAAAATTTTATGCACCAGTACAGCCAACAGCGAATCGTAAAATTCCAAAATACAGAATTTATGCCAACTTTGAATTGATTACTTTTTCGTTTGAAAATATTATGAATTTTCTTCACTCACTAGAAGTGAATTTCGGAAATTTTTCGGAAAATTTTGTATATCAGTGTAGCCAGTTATAAATTCTACACTATGAAATTTACGTTAATTTCGAATTAATTTTTTTATCGTTTGAAAAATTCACAATAATTTTGTTTTCAGTCATCAGAAATGAAAATTTAAAAATTATTTTTTGAAAATTTTTACGTCAGTGCAGCCAGTAGATAATTGTGATATTCTAACATTACGAACTCGAATGCATTTTTAGAGTAACGCAAAGGATTCATTGCAAATATGTAAATTGAAAAACCAAACCTTTTTGAAAAAATTCGAAACAAAAAAGGACTATCGTGTTTAAGATTTTCATCATTTTTTTTTAAAACTTTGGTACCTAGCTGTTCGAGTTCCTCTCCGCATACAAGTTGAGAGGTATGTACTCAAGTTGAATCGATTGTGTATTTATTAATATTTCGCCAAAAACGTATTTGTCTTCAAATTTTCAAAAAAATTGTCTTGTATTTATTTTTATGCCCGCGAGAGAATATACCAGATCTGTTTTTTTTTCAATTTTCTAGCGTTCTCTTACGGAGCTGACAGCCTACCAGCTTGGCTTTTCAACAATGGCTTCAAAATCAAAACATACTTCTATTGATTTGATTGAAAACAAAAATAATTTTTCAAACGATAAAAAAATTAATTCGAGATAAACGTAAATTCCATAGAGTAGAATTTACAGCTGGCTACACTGATATACAAAATTTTCAGGAAAATTTCCGAAATTTACTTCTAGTGAGTGAAAAAAATTCATAATATTTTCAAACGAAAAAGTAATCAATTCAAAGTTGGCATAAATTCTGTATTTTGGAATTTTACGATTCGCTGTTGGCTGCAGTGGTGCATAAAATTTTCATAATTTTTGTTTCAAAATTTACTTTTAGTGATCGAAAAAAAATTTTTGCTCAATTACTTGATGAAAAAAATCATTCCAGCTTAGTGAAAAATTCATATTATTGAAATATTGCAATCTGCAACTTTTGGACCTCCTGGTAGCAGTCTGAATTTTGATCGGAGGAGGACGGCGATGGTTCAGGGAGTTGTAGAAACTCAAATCGCAACTTTTGAGTGCTGTGGCGGCTTCTCGCACGATTTTTATTTTCTAAAAAACACACAAAAAGCCTTTTTTTCAAAAGGAGGTGCACTTTGAGCACCCCCTGCTCCCCTCCCCTTGCACCTGGGGGGCTCAAATTTTTTTTGGGTAGTCTCCCACTCAAAGTAAACCACCTCACCAAATTTGGTCAAAATCCAAGATATGTTTTTTTTTTTTCGATCCACCCTAATCTTCAATGCCTTCGTCGCCAAGAATACTTTGTTGTTTTAACTGTCTTAGTATCTCTTCTCAGTTCTGAGATATTGAGAAGTGTTTAATAAAAATTTTTATATTGAAAATATAATGTTTTAAATAAACTAATATAAAAAAGATAATATATTATAATGAAATATTTTTTAATTAAGTTAGAAGCTTATTATTATTTATCTTTTATGTTTAATTGGAATTTTTTTTTAGTTTCTTTATATTGTTAACAGTAATATTATTTCAATTAATTTTAATATACAAAAATTTACTTTTATTAATTCGTGACAAGACTTACGTGTCATACAGTAGGTATGTTAAAAAGTACATTGTTGAAAATGCCGAACTGATAAAAAAAAGTGGATTGCGAACATGAACTAAATTTGAATAAGTATTCTGAAGAAAGAAGATTTGAAGGAGGCCAAGGACTTGTGTTCTATTTTAGCTCCATTCGAAGAGATCATTCGAATGATTTCTAGTGAGATTCTTGGAAAAAAAAATACATAGGTACTCAATTATAACTAATAATATTTCCATTTTCAAAATTCAGGAACAAAATACGTCACCGCTTCGCTTATTTTTCCATCAACTCGTGGACTATACTCGAATCATTAATGAATATGTCAAAAGGTTCAACACCGGGTCCAATAACTCCTTATGAAAAATTAATTCAGCAAAAAGCTATCAATTTGGTGATGGAGAGATCGCTACTAAAATACAAAGGGAGAAAGGTATTAAAACTAAGTACCCTGCTTGACCCGCGATTTAAAAAGAAAGTTCTTTTATGAAAAAAATCACGAGGATGGCGTTGAACTTCAAAAATCGACTTTGGGTGAAAAGATTAAAGCTAGGAATCAGACTATTTCTCTTCCTCAAAGTACTGCGGCTCCAGAACCTGTAAATTCAGCTGGGATCGGAATGAGGAATTTTTTAGACGAGGATGGCCGAGATGTACGGTATCAATCACGTTAATCAAACCGCCTGCGATTCAGCAGTCATGTTCTAAATTATTTAGAAAGACGTCGAATCCCAGTGAAGGACGATCCTCTTCAGTATTGGCGCGATAGTGACCTCACTATTGAATTACGAGAGGTAATGCTGAACAATTTTTGCGTTCCGGGTTCTTCCATCCCAGTCGAACAATTATTTAGCGATACTGGATATATTGTAACCGATCGCCGTACTCGACTCGTACCCCAACATGTGCAAATGATAGCGTTTCTCAGCATGAATTATCATTACTTTTCAATTTTTTTTTCTATACTTAGTCGATCTTCGATCGATAATAAATACTTATGTTTTTGTTTTTTTATAAAAATAATGTGCTTTGCCCTTAGATAAGTGCCTATATTTGTAAGATGTAAAATTGAATTTTTTTTTATCGTATTAGTTTCGAATAAAACATTTTTTGGATTCATTTATGATTGAAGTAGGTAGTTATGGTAATTTCAGGTATTGAGCTGATAATTGGTAACTTGGTAAGTTTATTATTCATTTCGATGATTTGAGCAATGTGTATAAAAATGATCCTTCCTCATTCTCATCCATATTTCAATTTTATTTCATAATCAAATTATGCAAATTACAAATAATTTTAAAAAAAGTCGAAAACATCGATAGTTTCACTATCGATAGTAGGAAAATTTACTATCGATAGTGCCCACCTCCAGGTGACTATATTGAAGTGTGAATACCTACTCAGGTCAAATTGTAGCCAATGAATTGCTCTTTCAAATTAAACCAACCTCATTTCTTTATGAACAGAGGTTCACAAGTTATGGGCTAAGAGGTGTTAATTTTCAATCGCACCTTGAATACTTAGGTACGAAATAAATTCGAAAAAAGATTACTTAGGTACCGATAGAAAAATTTTCAATGGCGAATTGAATTCAATGAAGGCATAATCATTTATCAAATTATCATTCATTACAAAGTGGATATCATGTTCAATTGGAAAATATGTTCGAGAATTTTTAACCAATTTTATGAATTCACAATGAACGATTATTTCAATCGCTACAGTTATTCAATTATTCGAACTCGAAGGGAGCAATGAGTGCTGATGAGAACATTTCACGCTGGGAATTTTTCGATGAAGTAACCATTTTATTTTGAATTTTTTTATCTTCTCGAGATTGTAAGATTTCATTTGACGATTTCATACCCTGAACCTGAACTTTGATACTAAGAGAGGTTTATTTTGGTACAAATTGAAAATTTGTTTGGATTGGATAATTTTTTATATTTTTTTGTTTTCATTAATTTTTTTTGAATATTCATTTCAATAATGAATTGAAGAAACACCTACTTTTTGGGAGGAGGGAGGGGGAATAATTGGTCATGATAAGGCGATGATATTGAAAATTTCAAACTGGGAAGTTTTTCGATTGAGTATCCATTTTACTTCAGATTTTTTCAATTTTCTTGAATTTGCAAGATTCATTTGACGATTTTATAATCGAAACTTTAGCTTTGAAAAATACTAAAAGAAGTCTATGATTGACGATGCTGCGCAAGGCAACACAACTGTTGAAGAAATTCAGATTGTTGGCCCTGAAAAGGGCCGTTTTAAATATCGTCGAATCGCCTATGATCGCCAAAATTCTTCAAACTCCGCCGACGTTCTTACGTTGAAATTCTGGGCCACGTCACATTTCTCCGATTTCGATAAATATGAACCTTGGTACAGCTTCTCGGTGGTACTGTTGTAACTAATGTTACCATCGAGTCCCCAAACCAAGTGCTGCAGGCAGATTAACGTGTATGGTGCGAATTCCAATGTATCGCCGGAGGCTTTGACGCAGTGCCTCAGTAACCATTGATCGATATCTTCCAAATAACCTTTCAAACGGGGTTTCAAAACGTTGGGCAGCGGAATCGAATATTCGAGAAGATCGGCGATATTGGGTGAACCATGATTGCAGATATGACAACTCCAGATGGACGTTGCTATTTCAATCATGGCTGCGTTCTCCAGAGAAAATACTGGATAAGATCTGCTGCTATCGGACGCCATTGTAACACAAACGAAATGAAACTTGATGAAAAATGGACTTCGAATGACAGCTTGAGCTTCGAGAGTATGGCTGTATGGATCGCATGGAGCCTTCAATAATTGGCAACGTTTGCCTTCGAATCGGTTGTATTTATATCCCCGAGTAATACCGTAACGAGAAGGGTTGGTTGTTGATGAAGCGCTGTGATTGGTCGAACTGGTTTCCTGAATCGTGTAAAGGATGTTGCGTAGGTAGCGCATGCGAAACCCCGCGATACGTCATAACTGGATTAATTTTTAACAGGACTTTAATTTAAAGATATCAAATTAAAAACATATTAATGTTTGCCTTAAAAAAAAAAAAAAAAAAAAAAAAAAGAACAGAAATGCACATTTCTGTCAATTATTTTCATTCAAATTGCGAAGTTATACCAAATTAATATGTAGATTGAAAATACATGGATATCTAAACTGATTGAGATTCAAAATTTCTAATGTAATTTTGCAAATACATTTCATAAATCATCTGAACATCGACAATAGTCAAATAATAACGATCATACGTTTCAAACCCTGTGGAAAACGTAATATAGATATGAGGTACACGCTACCTACGCAACGCAACATCCCTTACACGAGTCTGGATCTGGAAACCAGTCCGACCAATCACAGCGCTTCATCAACAACCAACCCTTCTCGTTACGGTATTACTCGGGGATATAAATACAACCGAGTCGAAGGCAAACGTTGCCAATTATTGAAGGCTCCATGCGATCCATGCTCTCGAAGCTCAAGCTGTCATTTGAATTCCATTTTTCATCAAGATTCATTTCGTTTGTGTTACAATGGCGTCCGATAGCAGCAGATCTTATCCAGTATTTTCTCTCGAGAACGCAGCCATGATTGAAATAGCGACGTTAATGTGGAGTTGTTATATCTGCAATCATGGTTCACCCAATATCGCCGATTTCCTCGAATATTCGATTCCGCTACCCAACGTTTTGAAAACCCGTTTGAAAGGTTATCTGGAAGATATCGATCAATGGTTACTGAGGCACTGCGTCAAAGCCTCCGGAGATACATTGCAATTCGCACCATACACGTTAATCTGCCTGCAGCACTTGGTTTGGGGCCTCGATGGTAACATCAGTTACAACAGTACCACCCAGAAGCTGTACCAAGGTTCATATTTATCGAAATCGGAGAAATGTGACGTGGCCCGGAATTTCAACGCAAGAATGTCGGCGGAATTTGAAGAATTTAGGCGATCATAGGCTATTCGACGATATTTAAAATGGCCCTTTTCAGGGCCAACAATCTGAATTTCCTCAACAGTCGTGTTGCCATGCGAAGCATCGCCATTCGTCAATCATAGACTTCATTTAGGACTTTTCAAAGCTAAAGTTTCGGTTCTGAAATCATCAAATGAAACCTTGCAAACTCAAAAAAATTGAAAAATTATAAATAAAACGTATACTTAAAAATATAAAAATAATCCTAGTCAAATAAATTTTCAACTTGTTCCAAAATATACTTCTTTTATGTGATATCAAAGTTCCAGTTTCAGTTATGAAATCATAAAAAAAATTAACATGATATGTGGTGCATTCAGTTTGGGTTTGAAATTATGTTTACACAATTTGAAATTGTGTATAAACTTTCATCATGTGCAAATTCGTTCATTTGAATTCAGAAACTGCTGGTTAGCACTTTTTTTGTCATTTGAATTATTATAAAATAGCCATTTAATTTTGGTAAGGTGACAAAATGATCGATACAAATCATTCATAAATGACGAGGAAATAATGTTTGTACGTAATTTAAAATTGTGTGAACATAATTTTAAACCCAAAGTAAATGCACCCATGAGCTCATTTTTTTGAAACGAATAATAAATTTAGTAGGTACGAAATAAATTTTTTTAAATTATTTATTACACATTTACTTAGTTTAATTTTCACTCATCAATTCACCAGATAAAAAATAAATTTTCAGTCAAATCTACACTTTGAACAAATGGCCAATAATTTTCATATTATATTTTCGAATAATCAGAATCAGTACTGGTGAATACCTAGGTATTTCAATTTTTTGCGAATTTTTAAAGTAGAACTAAGTTTTTTCAAAAAAAAATTATAATATCTATATATTTTAGAAAAAAGTATAATATGTTTCTGCATTCCGTTTTTCAAATGAATATTCAAATTTGAGATATTAAACGGCATTACAGAGCAAATACGAAGGATGAATATCATACCTGAACCTGATCGATTATAATTATGAATTATTCCAATTTGTTTTTTATTATTGAATAATTGAGTTTTAGAGTGACATGTTGGAAAAAAGAACAAGGAAATTATTAAATCGGTCACTCGTGCTTAGACCTAATTGGTAATGATCTATAGTATCAACCTATGAAAGTTTTATTGTTTATGTTGAAAATTTCATCTAGGTACGTACCATAGTAAATTATAGTAGGTAATTTTATTTTTCATTGCCAAATTTCATTGATTTCCATGCAATAGGTAATTGAATTTTAATTTTGGGCCAAACGATCGTAAGTGAAATTAAATTAAAGATCGTTGGGGATTCAGCTTTGATATCAATCATATCGAGTTGCATTTTCTTACAGTTATAGGTACTTCATGGGAGGTATGTGTAGATAAATCGACTACGAATCATTACCAAAATATTATAATATAGGTAAAGGTATACCTATCAAAATGTTGGATAAAAAACCGTTGGGATATTTCAAAAATTTCAAATCTTCCAAACTTAGTTTAATTTATTAATGCATCTAATTGTAATATCACTGATAGGAAATGATGTAGGAGAAATTACACCCCCTTCTCACCCCCAATGATAAATACGAGCGTGTTAAGGCAAATTCAATATTCATTATTGTAAACTTCGCCTTCAAGCATTTTTATTTCTCTTCAAGGAGGATAAATAAAGATGAAAACTCAGAGGAAATAATTATTTTGAGCAAAGTTTATCATATCAAAACGCGTTTAAACAAAAAATCTTTACGGTATATTTTTTTTCAATATCATGAAAATTTTTTGAAAAAAATCACGAAAAATCTACATTTTATCTGTTAAAAGAAAATACAGCTGGAAAATTTGAAAAAATCAACGAAGAATTTGCTCACTATAAGTTTAATTAGATAAGTGCCTGAAAAAAATGTATAACTCCGTTTTCAAAAACTATTCCTACAAAAATAAATTTGTTCGATTCATAAGTCCACTGAAAATACCTTCAATGAATACAAAGTAGGTAGGTACAGGTAGCTAAGTACTGAACTGAACTTATTAAAGGTAGGCTAATGCATCAATATCAACACCATGTTTCTCAACACATATTTTTTTTATATACCTATAGGTAAGTCTCGATACTGAAACACAGCATTATTATCTGCTTTCGAGAATTTATAATTTCGACAATTTTTCATACGTTTTTTTTATTATTTACAAAAACGTAACGTTATTAAACGTTTCCAATCACTTCATGGAAAAGAAAAATATAGGTTATCATTTCAACCCTTAACAAACATGGCGCAGATATAATTTGTATAACGCGATACACGTACACACACCATCACCACAATATCCCTTAACCGAGTTCGAAAACCGGTTCAACCAATCACAGCGCTTCATTGATATCCAACCCTTGACTTAACGGTATTACTCGAGAGTATAAATACAACAGATTCGAAAGTAAACGTTGCCATTAATCCAATATCTCTTGAAGGCTCTATGCTCTCTGCTGTCATTGGAATACGATTTTTCAGCGAGATATATTTGCATTATGAATCAGAATATTTTGAATTCACCGAATCCAGTTGCCAGCGAAAACGATGCCTCAGCTGAAATAACAGTAGAACACGCCACAAATATGAATATTATCGACGAAAATAATTTCAACTTCGCCGATTTGGAATTGCTACGTGATTTGGCTTGTGATCGAGTAGCCGAAACGAAGCCTGATACGAATTCAAACCTGAACATACCCAGATCACCAGCAGTTCAGCAAATGATCGAAGAAAATCGAATAAATAGGCGCCAGAATTGGCGTAACTTTCTAACCATAACAAATTTCTTGTGGGTACAGAACAAGAAACGAAAACGATCACAATACAAGAAATTCAGAAGAACATTCAAAAAGACACGAGCCTCGCACCGAGCTTCAACGCAGATTTAATTTTTACCTGTTGTATTTTGTATACCTTTATGTCATCAATAAGAAAATTCGAAAAAATAAAAAAGAATATAAAATAAAAAAATGAAAAAGAATAAAAAAGAATATTAAGTAAATAAAAAAATAAAAAAGAATGCAAAATAAAATGATAAAAAAATTTTAAATGAAAAAAACAAAAAATTAAATTAAATAATCCTATGAAAGCGAACTTTTGGCTTGTTCCAAAATATACTTCGTTTGGTATACTTAAAAATTGAAGTTTCGGTTATGAAATTGTCAAATGAAATCTTATAAACCCGAGAAAATTGAAAAATAAGAAATAAAATTTATTTTCACCTAATCAAAAAAATTTCCAGCATGAAATCTTCAATGATCACCTCATCACCACAGATTACTGCCCCAAAAAAATTGATAAGGTACTCAGAAATATAACTGTAACGATTGAAATATTCGTTCATAGTGAATTCAAGAAATCGTTTCAACATTCTCGAAAATTTTCCAAGAAACACGTGGTGAGAAGAAATCATGTCTAGATAAGTATACAGAATAAACTTACTCATTGTGTTAAATGCAAGAATATTATGTTGACCATTTTAGAAAATCATACTTTGATCTTGGAAAATCGTACTTTGATCATTAAAAATCGCACTTTCGAGGATCCAAGTTCAACCTCCAAATTTTAAATTTTCATTCTCTGTTCAAATTTTTCAACTTTGAATTTTTTCAATTCCACTGATTCGAATTTTTTTTTCAAAATTTATAATATCCAATATTAACATTTTTCAAACAGTAAAATTTTTCTATTTCAATGATTTGTTTTAATTCTTAATTTATTTCAATAATTGCATATTTAGAAAAATTTTGCAATAAATGATTGGAAAATGTTTTTCAGTAGTAAGAAATTTAAAAAAAAAGAATCTGAAAATAATTTAAAAAGTCGAAATTGGAAAAATGTTTAAGGAAATTCAAATAATCCAAAAAATAATTGTAAGTACTATTAAAAATTAAAAAAAAAAAACTTGATTTATTCAATTTTTGCTTTGAGAAAAAGTAGAATTAAAAAAATTGAAGAATTCAAGCGTTTGAAAAAAATTGAACTCTGCATTTTCAACTTTTCAACGTTGATCGTCGAAATCCCATTTCCAATTTTCCATTTGCGTCTAAATGATTTAGGATCTGGCTCACAATAATGTCTTCATTGTGTTCCCTTTAAAAACCTTGCTTGTGAATTAAGTATGTCTTCATTTACAGATGCGTTGCATTTTTTCTTAAATTTTTCAATAAACATTTTTCATGATCGTCAACATCTTTGAAATTTAATTCGAGAAAAAAAATCAGGTCTCGTGACGCTAGAATAAAACCAAGTTTAAATCGGACAAAATCGAATGATTTCGGATTTAGATATTTGATTGAATCTTTTGAAACGACCGTCTCATCTGAGATTGTGGAAATAACAACATCCTCATTGACGCTACTTATAAAACTACTAAATATTCTTTACCTTTATTCAGTTTAGTGGTCAAGACAAATGTCAGCCATACATATAATCGTAGGTATATTTGTAGTACAGTGGAAAACTGAAAATTCGATCGCGGAAGCGTTACAATTAAATTTTCAAGCAGTGGAATGAAGATTGGAAACCGAAATATTTCGTCACTGATTACAACGATGTCGAAATAAACGTCATCACGTCATGTTTTCGCCTTCCTGTGTACATCTGTGATTTTCATAAGCAACAAGCGTGGGTACGGTGGTTCTCGAAGAAAGATAATATTTCAAATATGGACAAAAATAATATTTTGCTCAAGTTTTTTCAAAAATTGGCAAGCTTTAGAAGCGAGACAGAATTTAGTACTGTAGAAACAGCGATGCGTTCATCGGGTGCTTGGAAAAATAATTTGAAGGCTCAAAAATACTACTCCTCTACATGGCAACCTGTTAGAGAAAAATGGACGAAGGCGTTCTTCGAAGATGAATATTTATTCATAATTAATACTAACAATGGAACAGAACCTCAACATGAATTGTTGAAACATTTCTATTTGAATTCACACATAGACAAAAGTTTATGCGGCGTTTTAGATGTGATTATGAATGAAATTTCTCGTTGACGCGTTTAATAATTACGTAAAAAACAACGCTTCTTTATCGACTCGAAATTCAAACATTACAATAAGGAGATTCCGAATTTTCTCCACTCTCGTCCTACCTTTTTTATTCGCCATGTTTACACTAGATACTGTGCTGCTCGTAGTGGTTACTCTCAATAATGTATTATTATGTTAAATAATGATGAAAAGACTGGTTTCTTGGTGAAAAGCGAAAATGATAAACCTGAACGTTATTATGTAGATTTTACAAAACCGACATGTACATGTTACAATTTTTATAAGTATAGATTTCCATACAAACATTTCTGTGCCGTAATGTAATACGTTCCTGAGTTCTCCTTCGATAAACTTCCTTCAGATTATCGAATTAGTTCTTTTTTATCCATAGATCCCGACTATTCAGTTTTTCAAACAGATTTTTAGAATGAACCCTTTGAAATTGATGGTGTAACAACTACTGTTGTTCCACCATCAGAATCTAGGGTTCCTATTTCGACTCTTGAATCCAGTGATCCTGATGGCGAATCAACGGCAGATGTTCCACCATCAGCTTCATTGGGCTCAGTTGAAAAGTTTGTCCTCCTTGCCGAAATCCGAGAATTGATGAAACTTGTATATGCACTGAGAGAAATTTTGTTAGTAGGTAAAAATTACTATAAAAAAAAGTAAAGTTGCTCCACTCGGGGTTGTTTAGTATTTTTTGCTACAATATATAGTGAATTTTAATACAAAAAATAGTATAAATTACTATATTTTATTGTATGAACTACTATATTTTATAGTTCAAATAACCACATTTTATTGTATAAATCACTACATATTATAGTAATATTTACTACAAATCGCCAGTGGAGCAACTTTACTAAACATTATAGTAATTTTTAAGCACTGTTATGGTTTTAAATTATTTCAGTGTACAAAATGCTTTCAAAGAATGAATTTTTAAAAATAAAGTAATTAACCAACTTATCTGATTATACTATCATTATTCTTGCACTACTAAGAGGAATCTAATCACACATTTACAAATCGAATATGTGTTAGAAAATTTTCCTATATACCTAACCGGGATTCGAACCTCTGACCCTACGTTCCTAACTACTTGATCTTAACCACCAGACTAAGGGGACTTAATTTACTAATGCCAGTTTGAAGTAATATTAATCCGTTTTAAAGGCCTTGTTTTAGTATTGAGTAAGTATGTGAAATTATGAATACGTATAGGTCAGTTAATGAATTTGCAGTTTCATGTCATCTTCAGATTAATGATATTTTTGAGCATTACATATACACACATTTTTCAAAAATCACCAAATAAATTCAACTACCTACGTGAGAATTGATAAGAATTTTTTACTCACCACCTTATTTCTCAAGGTTGAAATGTTTGAAAAACCAAAGATTAATTTGAAACTTAACCAGAAAAGTATAAAGGCCTGGGCGCTGATTTTGTGACGTCACTGGTGGAGAGGTGGTGTTGGCGCCAGTGTTGTCAAAGTTCACGAAAAAAATGAACGCGTTCAGTTCACGTTCGTTTAAAAATGAACGCGTTCAGTTCACGTTCACAAGCAAATGAACGTGAACTGAACGTGTTCATTTAAAAAAATTTTCTTGTGCAGTAAGAATGTAAACAGCAACAAACACGACTGCAAATGACCAACAAAACAGCCGCTTGGCGCTTATCAGTTCGCCAAGCGGCTGTTTTGTTGATCTTTTGCAGTCGTTTTTGTTGCTGTTCACATTTTTACTGCCCTGGCAAGGCGCAGGGAGCTAGGCAAACCAGCGTTATTCTGCAGTCTCTATAATCGCACATTGACACGCAACACGACAACACGACAAGACACAAGAGCCGCAAGAGCAAGCTTATTCCTGCGATTTTGTTCTAGCCCTGAAAATCTGTGGTGAACGTCGCGTTCACGACGGTCACGTTCAATTTTTCTGGACATGAACGTGTTCAGTTCACGTTCATCATGAAATGAACGCGTTCAGTTCACGTTCACGAAAATGTGGCTTGTTCGCGAACGCGTTCACGTTCATTTTCTAAAAGTTCACGAACTTTGACAACACTGGTTGGCGCAATCCGCTATCCCTTCAGTGACTTTTGACGTCACACTTGAAATGGCGCCATTTTTGCTTGTTGATAAGGAATCTTGATAATCATTATCACTATGAAAGACATGTAAAAAAATTAACGTATTAGGATTATCGTTGCCACTTGATTTTACATTTCAATTTTACAGTTCATGTTCTAAAAAATAGTCAAGAAGTTTCTGCAAGAGTGTGTATTATAGTTTTATTCATCAGTACTGATTGATGGTAAAGGGCACAGTACATTACATGCTATTTTTATTTGCTTTGTTGCAGTGTCATCAATATTCGACACTTTCATATCTTGGTTAAACAATGTTGAAGAAGGAATTGAAAAAACGGATTTTCTGGTCATGCGAGCGTTAGTTATGCACTATTACTCCGAAAGATTGTTCAATATTCAGAATACCGATAGTGAACATCCCATTGACGAAACTTGGTTTCTCGATTTTACCTAGTTGAAAACTTGGCTAAATTAAATTGTGCACAATATACTTTGAAAAAAGAGTACAACTTGTTACGTTAATTGAATTTAGACTAAGTGCAGTAAACATGATTTACATTTATTTATATTTTATCACTAAAATTCACTGATCAAGCTTAAAATTAGTTGATAAACATTCACAACACAATCACTGTTGTGTTTATCGACACCATTTTTTATAATTACCATTTTTTATAGTAAAACGAATATTTTACTATACAGTATAGTAAAATAAACAAAAATGTTTAGTTAATTTCTCTACACTATATAGTTGAAATTACTAAAAAATGTAGCATTTTTTACTATAAGTAATTTTCACCACATCATGTAGCAGTTTTTACTCAAAAATATAGTATTTATTGATAAATGCTATATAATATAGTAAATATTACTACATTCCCACGTAGAAATTACTACACTGTTCTCTCAGTGTGATCAATCCTTTCTTATGCGTTCAAATGCTGGTAATCCAACTATAAAACATAAATTAAAAAAGCTACTGACTTATATGAATAATTACATCGAATGTGACGAAAACATACCCATATTACAAAATCCAAATGATACTACTCTCTCAATTATAAATCAGTGAAAATTACTGAAAATCACTGAGAAACAGTCAGAATTGCAGCACAGGAGAAAATCAGTGAAAATTTTCTCACTGAAGACAAATCAGTGAAAGAAAATCACTGGAAATCAGTGAAAATTCACTGAAAAATCTGTGAAATTCTTTGAATAATCAGTGAAAAATATATCCCCGAGTAATACCGTAACGAGAAGGGTTGGTTGTTGATGAAGCGCTGTGATTGGTCGAACACGTTTCCAGAATCGTGTAAGGGATGTATGTTGCGTCGGTAGCGCATGCGAAACCACGCGATACGTCATAACTGGATTAAGTTTTAACAGGACTTTTATTTAAAGATAGCAATTGAAAGATATCAGATTGAAAACATATGTATGTTTGCATTTTTTTTCAAACAGAAATGCACATTTCTGTCAATTATTTTCTTTCAAAACGTAAAGCTTTGAAAAAAAAATTGATTGAAAACACAGAGATATCGAAAAACTGCATGAGATTCAAGATTCATGATGAGATTTTGCATGAATAACGAAAAAATACATTTCATATGCGCTCAACTTCGACGAAAGTGAAATAATAATCGTCAATTGGTTCAATCCATGTGAAAACGTAATCCAGGTATATAAATATTTTTTAAGAAAATTAAAATTAATTTATAAATTTTATTTAATCTCAATACAAAAAGAAAAATAATAAATTTTTTTATCATTTATAAATTTATACTTCTATAATAAAATTGAAATACCGCGTGGTTGCAGATGAGTACGTTACCTACGCAACATTCATTATAGCATTCTAGAAAACTTCGTTCTAGATCGAGCGTAAGAGGGTGAAAGACGCGGCATCATTTTTTTTCCAACAGCTGTATTTTATAAAAAATGTGTATTTTCGAGCTTTCGATTTTCGAACGTGAGGTCTTGCAATTTTTTATTTTTTTTACACATCTGTTTTTCGAAATTTCTCATTTTTTTTCTATGTTCTGTTGAAAATAAAATAAATCCAACTTTGAAATTTTTCAAATTTATTACAAAGCCGCATTTATTTCATTATCAACAAGACATAGAAAAAAAATTGAAAATTTTTTTTAAAAAGTGCAAAAAAATTGCAAGACGCCAAGACCTCATGTTCGAAAGTTCGAAAATACACATCATAATGCATGTTGTTGGAAAAAAAAATGATGCCGCGTCTTACACCCTCTTACGCTCGATCTAGAACGAAGTTTCTAGAAACCAGTTCGACCAATCACAGCGCTTCATCAATAACCAACCCTTCTCGATACGGTATTACTCGGGGATATAAATACAACCGACTCGAAGGCAAACGTTGCCAATTATTGAAGGCTCCATGCGATCCATGCTCTCGAAGCTCAAGCTGTTATTCGAAGTCCATTTTTCATCAAGTTTTATTTCGTTTGTGTTACAATGGCGTTCAATAGCAGCAGATCTTATCCAGTATTTTCTCTCGAGAACACAGCCATGATTGAAATAGCAACGTCCATCTGGAGTTGTCATATCTGCAATCATGGTTCACCCAATATCGACGATCTCCTCGAATACTCGATTCCGCTGCCCAACGTTTTGAAAAACCGTTTGATTGGTTATCTCGAAGATATCGATCAATGGTTACGCAGGCATTGCGTCAAAGTCTCCGGCGATACATTGGAATTTGCACCATACACGTTAATCTGCTTGCAGCACTTGGTTTGGGAACTCGATGGTAACATCAGTTACAACAGTACCACCGAGAAGATGTACCAAGGCTCATATTTATCGAAATCAGAGAAATGTGACGTGGCCCAGAATTTCAACGCAAGAACGTCGGCGGAGTTTGAAGCATTTAGGCGACCATAGGCTTTTCGACGATATTTAAAACGGCCCTTTTCAGGGCCAACAATCTGAATTTCTTCAACAATGTTGTTGCCATGCGAAACGTCGTCAATCATTGACTTCTTTTAGTACCTAGTTTTCAAAGCTCAAGTTTTGGTTATGAAAATATCGAATGAAATCTTACTCACTCGAGAAAATTTGAAAAATCTGAAATGAAATGAATACTCAAAAATGTAAAAATAATCCTAGTCAAACGAATTTTTAACTTGTACCAAAATATACTTCTTTTATGAAGCATAAGGTTCCAGTTTTCGTTATGAAATCGTAAAAAAATTAACATGATACATATGAGCTCATTTTTTTTGAGACAATAATAAATTTAGTAGGTACGAAATAATTTTATTAAAATTATTTATTACACTTTTACTTAGTTTAATTTTCACTCAACAATTCACTAAACAAAAAATAAATTTTCAGTCAAATCTACACTTTGAACAAATGACCAATAATATTCATATTAGGTAGGTATATTTTCGAATAATCACAATCAGTAGGTACTGGTGAAACGGTAAATACCTAGGTATTTCAAATTTTTTGCAAATTTTTGAAAATAGAACTCATTTTTTCAGAAAAAAATTCTCATATACTACATAGGTAGAGGAACCTCTGATTGAGTTATTTTCATGATTTTCCCTGCGCCATCACAAATGCCAACGAAGCAGTATAGCTTGAAAAATCACGTTTAAAAAAAGCTCAACTTGTAAGATCAACGAACTTTGATATCAAAAATCGAGTTTTAATTTTATATTCTAAAGAACCTGATATATCTTGGAAAAAAGTATATGTTTCTGTATTCCATTTTTCAAGTGAATATTCAAGTTTGAGATTTTAAACGGCATTACAGAGCAAATACGAAGAATGAATATCATACCTGAACCTGATCGATTATAATTATGAATTATTTTAATTTGTTTTTTATTATTGAATAATTGAGTTTGAGAATGACTTATTGGAAAAAAGAGAAAGAAGATAATTAAATCGGTCACTCACGCTTAGACCTAGTTGGTAATGATCTATCAAGCTATGAAGTACCTAAGTAGAAAATGCAACTCTATATGATTGTTATCAAAGCTGAATTCACCAACGATATGTAATTTAATTTCACTTACGATCGTTTGGCCCAAAATTAAAATTCAATTACCTATTGCATGGAACATAATGAAATTTGGAAACAAAAAACAAAATTACCTACTACAATTTACTATGGTACCTAGATGAAATTTTCAACATAACAATAAAACTAGTCCATTTTCAATCTCTGAATAAGTATGTGTAGATAAATCGACTACGAATCAATACCCCAGTATTGAAATGTAGGTAGAGGTACCTATCAAACTGTTGGATAAAAAACCGTTGCAATTTTTCAAAAAAATTCAAATCTTCCAAACTTAGTTTAATTTATTAATGCATCTAATTGTAATATCACTGATAGGAAATGATGTAGGAGAAATTACACCCCCTTCTCACCCCCAATGATACGAGTAAATACGAGTGTGTTAAGGCAAATTCAATATTCATTATTGTAAACTTCGCCTTCAAGCATTTTTATTTCTCTTCAAGGAGGATAAGTAAAGATGAAAACTCAGAAAAAATAACTATTATGAGCAAAGTTTATCATATCAAAACGCGTTTAAACAAAAAATCTTTACGGTATATTTTGTTTCAATATAATGAAAAATTTTTGGAAAAAATCACGAAAAATCTACATTTTATCTGTTAAAAGAAAATACAGCTGGAAAATTTGAAAAAATCAACGAAGAATTTGCTCACTATAAGTTTAATTAGATAAGTGCCTGAAAAAAAATGTATAACTCCGTTTTCTAGAACTATTCCTACAAAAATAAATTTGTTCAATTCTCTAATTGTAATGCTTTGATTATGTATACTTCGTAAATAAGGTATACATAGGTAATCAAAGTGTAATGTCTCTGATAGGAAATAATTCTGGAGAAATCCCCCCTTTTTCAGCTCCAATGATAAATACGAGCATGTTAAGTCAAATTCTATGTTCATTATTGTAAACTTCGCCTTCAAGCATTTTTATTTTTCTTCAAGGAGAATAAATAAAGATGAAAACTCGGAGAAAATAATTATTTTGAGCAAAGTTTATCAAAACAAAAATTTTTTCAATTTCATGAAAAAAAAATTGAAAAAATCACGATAAAGCTGGAAAATCTGAAAAATTACCGAAGAATTTGCTCGCTATAAGTTCAATTATGTACCTGGAAAAGAAATGAAAATTCCGTTTTCAAGAACTATTCCTGCAAAAATAAATTTGTTTCATTCAAAAGTCCACTAAAAATACATTAAATAAATATTAAGGAGGTAAGTGCTGAACTGAATTTATTAAAGGCAAATTTATCAATATCAACACCACATTTTTTAAAACATCTTTTTTATACCTAATGTAAGTCTCTCGAATGAAATATTAAGTTTTGGATATTGAAACGCAGCATTATTATCTGCTTTCAAGGATCATAATATCGACAATTTTGAAGTACATATTAAGTACGTTTTTTATTATTTTTACAAAACCGTAACGTTATTAAACGTTTCTAATCACTTCATGGAAGAGAAAAATATGTAGGTTATCATTTCAACCCTTAACAAATATGGCGCGAATATAATTATTATAACGCGAACGCGTGTACTCACATCACCACCACAACATCCCTTAACGTTATTCGAAAACCGGTTCAACCAATCACAGCGCTTCATTGATATCCAACCCTTGACTTAACGGTATTACTCGAGAGTATAAATACAACGGATTCGAAAGTAAACGTTGCCATTAATCCAATATCTCTTGAAGGCTCTATGCTCTCTGCTGTCATTGGAATTCGATTTTTCAGCAAGAAACCTATATCTGCATTATGAATCCGAATATTTTGAATTCATCGAATCCAGTTGCCAGCGAAAACGATGCTTCAGCTGAAATACCAGTAGAACACGCCACAAATATGAATATTATCGACGAAAATAATTTCAACTTCGCCAATTTGGAATTGCTACGTGATTTGGCTTGTGATCGAGTAGCCGAAACGAAGCCTGATACGAATTCAAACCTGAACATACCCAGATCACCAGCAGTTCAGCAAATGATCGAAGAAAATCGAATAAATAGGCGCCAGAATTGGCGTAACTTTCTAACCGTAACAAATTTCTTGTGGGTGCAGAACAAGAAACGAAAACGATCACAATACAAGAAATTCAAAAGAACATTTAAAAAGACACGAGCCTCGTACCGAGCTTCAACGCCGATTTAATTTTTACCTGTTGTATTTTTTATACCTTTATATTATCAATAAGAAAACTTAAAAAATTGAAAAAATAAAAAATAATGTAAAATAAAAAAATAAAAAAGAATATATATAAAAAATATAAAAAATAGAAAAAACATAAATAAAAAAATAAAAAAATAAAATAAATAAAAATAAAAAAATAAAAAAAAATAAAATGGTAAAAAAATTTCGAAAGAAAACAAAAAATTAAATAAAATAATCCTCTATGAAAGGGAACTTTTGACTTGTTCCAAAATATACTTCTTTTGGCATAAAGATTGAAGTTTCGGTTATGAAATCGTCAAATAAAATCTTATAAACTCGAGAAAATTGGAAAAATAAGAAATAAAATTTATTCTCACCTAATCAAAAAAAATTCCAGCGTGAAATCTTCAATGATCACCTCATCACCACAGATTACTGCCCCAAAAAATTGGATTACTCAAAAATATAACTGTAACGACTGAAATACTCGTTCATAGTGAATTCAAGAAATCGTTTCAACATTCTCGAACATTTTCCAAGAAACACGTGGTGAGAAGAAATCATGACTAGATAAGTATACAGTATAAACTTACCTACTCATTGTGTTGAATGCAAGAATATTATGTTGACCATTTTAGAAAATCGTACTATGATCATTAAAAATCGCACTTTCGAGGTGCTAAGTCTATAATCTATAATGATTACAATAATTTCACAGCAATAATTTTTAATATGTTCGAATGATCATTCCGATCCATTAGTATTGTTCTTCAGTAAGTACTTACATAAAAGACATGATTACAATATTTCAAACTTCAGTTTCTCAGTGTAATGTTTTTGATAAAAAATAACATTGAAGTAATATCATTTTCTTCCAATGAGAATACGGACATTTACTTATAGGTAGTTTAACATGTTACACTACTTTTTGATTTCGCCAATGAACATTTCAATTTTTTATAAAAACGATAAGTTATTCATGAAAACTCGAGAGAGAAAAATTAGTTTCATTGAAAATCAGTCATATCAAGACCACATTCCACGTCAGTTCGTACGCAAAGTGGTAGGGTGAGTCGGCGATTTTTTTCATTTTTTTTATGTGGGTAAACCCCGATGAGAGATGACGAATGCCGCAAACCGCAGCTCTCAAAGTCTTTTTGGAGGGCTGCCACGAGCATTTTAAAGTTTTGAGGTAAAGTTGGATATGGTAAAATTGGGACGTGGATAACTCGAAAACCATGATGGGTTGAAAGTTGAAACTTTTTCCAATGTGTAGGGCCTTTGAAGAGCTTTTTGACGATTTTTTGAAAACCAGTGTTGCCACTTTTTTTAAACACGAAAAATTAGCTGTAAAAGTTGAAAAATGACATTTCCTCATGATGTCAATCGCCAAAAATTCTGAAAAAAATCTGTAAAGTACAACTTTACATGCTGATTAATATATTAAAAAATTTAGTTGACGTTATTTCGTATTTTCGAGAAAAAAAATTCCAAAGACTGGAAGAAAATACAATTTTCTTTTTCAAAGGTCAAAATTGTGTAAATTGATTTTTTTTTTTTTGTTAATTTTACACCATATTCAAAGAAAAAGTTGGTAAAAGCATTTCAACTTCATTCAACACCCCTTAATACGTGTGAAAATTTATTTTTCAATTTTTGAAGTTAACATTTCATAACTCTGCATTTTCATACATATTAACGGGTGTTGAATGGAGTTAAAATGCTTTTACCGACTTTTTCTTTGAATATGGTGTAAAATTGACAAAAAAAAATCAATTTACACAATTTTGACCTTTGAAAAAGAAAATTGTATTTCCTTCCAATCTTTGGAATTTTTTTCTCGAAAATACGAAATAACGTCAACTCAATTTTTTAATATATTAATCAGCATGTAAAGTTGTACTTGTCCACCTATTATCCAGGTGGACAAAATTAATAAATGATTGGAACCCTAGGAAGAAAAGAAAAAGGGGAAGACAGAAGGCAAGGTGGAGGGACACAATAACCAAATTTATAAACAACAACTTATTTGAAAGGGTGGCCCAAGACCGGACCGAATGGAGGCGATTGAGGGAGGCCTTTGCCCAGAAGTTGGGCCTAAACTTGGAGTAAAATATTTTAATTGTATATTTTACACCTATGTAATATTTTAATAAAGGCTTGTTGATGTTGATGTTGAAAGTTGTACTTTACAGATTTTTTTCAGAATTTTTGGCGATTGACATCATGGGGAAATGTCATTTTTTAACTTTTACAGCTAATTTTTCGTGTTAAAAAAAGTGGCAACACTGATTTTCAAAAAATCGTCAAAAAGCTCTTCAAAGGCCCTACACATTGGAAAAAGTTTCAACTTTCAACCCATCATGGTTTTCGAGTTATCCACGTCCCAATTTTACCATATCCAACTTTACCTCAAAACTTTAAATGCTCGTGGCAGCCCTCCAAAAAGACTTTGAGAGCTGCGGTTTGCGGCATTCGTCATCTCTCATCGAGGTTTACCCACATAAAAAAAATGAAAAAAATCGCCGACCCACCCTACCACTTTGCGTACGAACTGACGTGGAATGACCCAATGGCAAACAACGTTTGCATGCTTTCCTTTCCACCACACACTACCACACATAAATTACAGCCTTTAGATCAATCCTTCATGAAACCATTTAAGACTGCTTGTAACCAGGACTGTGAATCATTGTTGCGCCAAAAGGGTATAAATAAAATCATCGATAGGATATAGCTGGCGTAGTAAAAAAAAACATTGGAAAATTTAAGTATAGATAAGAAGAGACCTGTTGATGGCAAAATTGTAACCGTAAACATTCCTTACAGACTACAATCAGGTTTTAAGGTAACTGGTATTATTTAATTTAATAGAGATAAGTTTAAAGAAAATGCTGCATTAAAATCTAGAGAAATGAATGCCAATAATGAAACAAAATAAACAGTAGTGTTGAATAATATTATGCCAGTTCCTGAACGACCCAGAAATATAAAAAAGATGGGAAGCTGTGAGATCTTAACATCAGATGCCTATATCGCAAACATAGCATCTAAAAGACAAAAAGTTCAGGAAGATCATGATACATCAGTCCCTGCTCAATGTACCAAATGTACAACTGTATGTCAATCTCTGGTCCAAGTAATAAGTATTCAACAATGGTCGAGTCAAAAAAAAAGTAGAGATACTGAACATTATTTAGGTATTATGTATGTATGCATGTAATGTATCATCTTGAAATGCAACACGAAGTAGGTAAATTATGATTTTTTCATATATATTGAACAAACTACATGTATAATTGTATTAAATATCCAAATTTTTTCAAATTTTGGTTGAAACTAGATGGAACACGATCTACTATAAGTATACGTTGGTATATCGTTGAAAATGCCGAATTGATAAGAAAAAGTTAATTGCGAACATGAACTAAATTTGACCAAGTATTCTGAAGAAAGAAGATTTGAAGGAGGCCAAGGACCTGTATTCTATTTTAGCTCCATTCGAAAAGATCACTCGAATGATTTCTGGTGAGATTAAAAAAAAAAAAATACACACTGAATTATGAACTAATAATATTTTCATTTTCAAAATTCAGGAACCAAATACGTCACCGCTTCGCTTGCATTTCCAGCAACTCGTGGACTATATTCGAATCATTAATGAATAGGTCAAAAGATTCAACACCGGGTTCAACACCTCCTTATGAAAAATTAATTCATCAAAGAGCTATAAATTTGGTGATGGAGAGATTACTACTAAAATACAAAGGGAGAAAGGCATTGAAACTAAGTACCCACCTCGCTTGATCCGCGATTTAAAAATAAAGGGTTCTATTATGAAAAAAATTACGAGGATAGCGTTGAACTTCTAAAATCGACTTTGGGTGAAAAGATTAAAGCTAGGAATCAGACTGTTTCTCTGCCTCAAAGTACTCTGGCTCCAGAACCTGTAAAGTCAGCTGGGATCGGAATGTGGAATTTTTTAGAAGAGGATGACCGAAATGTTAGGTATCAATCACGCTAATCAAACCGCCTACGATTCAGCAGTTATCGTTTGAAATTATTTTGAAAGACGTCGATATTGCATATATTATGACCGATCACCGTACTCGACTCGAACCCCAACATGTGCAAATGATAGCGTTTCTCAGTATGAATGAATTATCATTACTTTGCGACTTCACCTCGGTAGCTTCGTTTTTTTTTCTATACTAGTCGATCTTCGATCGATAATACATACCTTTATGGTTTTGTTTTTGATAAAAATAATGTGCTCTACTCTCAGATACTCAAGTCAAGTTTGTAAGATGTAAGATTGCATTTTTTTTATCGTATTAGTTTCGAATAAAACATTTTTTGCATTGATTCATGATTGAAGTTGGTAACATCCTTCCTCATTCTCATTCAAATTTCAATTTCATTTCATGATAAAATTATGAAAATTGCAAATAATTATGACATGAAATTGAAATGTGAATGAGAATCAGAAAGGATCATTTTTACACACATTGCTCGAATGCTCGGAATGAATAATAAACTTACCAGTTACCAATTATCAGCTCAAGACCTGAAATTAACATAGTTACCTACTTCAATCATGAATGAATGCAAAAAATGTTTTATTCGAAACTAATACGATAAAAAAAATGCAATCTTACATCTCACAAACTTACTTCGGTATCTGAGAGCAGAGCACATTATTTTTATAAAAAGCAAAATCATAAGTATGTATTATCGTTCGAGGATCGACTAGGCATAGAAAAAAAAACGAAGCTACCGAGGTGAAGTTGTAAAGTAATGATAATTACTGTTGAAAACTATCGATAGTCTCACAAAAACTATCGATAGTAGGAAAATTTACTGTCAATGGTGGCCTCCTCCAGGAGACTGTCGTAACTCGTCCTGAAGCAAAACCTACGCTAATTATCGTCAGTAGTCGTAACTTTCGATAACTTTAAAATTTTTCTTGGACAGTTTTACGAATAGTTTTCGTTATTGTAGTAATCTAAATATTACAAATTTTTATATGGATTAAAAATTGTTTGTATGTGATTGTGAATTTATTATAGCCAACAAATATCTCTTTCAAATGAAACCAACCTCATTTCTCTATGGGCAGTGGTTCACAAGTTATTAGAGGTCGGAAACTATCAATAACATGTCGATAACTATCGATAACTTTCTGAGTTAGCGATATGTCGACATTTTCTGCAAATTAGCGATACTATCGATAACTTTTTTTTTTCAAATTGGTGTTTTTGGAGCAGATTATGCTACAAAAATGTATATTATTTATGAAATTTCACTGATAAATTGAAAAATTTCATAATATCATCATTTAACATGAAAATTGTGGTCAAAAAATTAAAAAAATCAATGCCACAGCAGAAGCAGTCATTCATTTAAATTCTTACACTACCGAACAGACCATCGATATTGATGAGTGCCCATTGAAATACTGGGAAAACCATCCGAGCCGCCAACTGAGGACCCTAGCGATGAAATACCTGAGCCCGCCAGCGTCCTCAGTGCCTTCAGAAGTTCAGAACGCATGTTTTCCAGTTCCGGAGGAACATGCACAGATAAGAGAACAAACCTGGGTCACGAAAAATTAAACATGCTTGTCATGTTAAATAAAAATTTGAAAGTGTTTAATAGCTCGCATCCTTTAGAATACCTAGAATAAAAAGAAAAACTCGTATATTTTATGTTCGATTCGTTAAAATTCGAATTAAACTGATTTAGTATGACAAATGATGGTTTTTTAGTTCGTTTCACCCCCCCCCCCCCTAATGAAAAAGTTATCGATAACTGTCGATAATTTTCAAAAATGTCGACAGTTGTCGACAACGAAAAAATTAGCGATATTTCCGACCACTACAAGTTATGAGCTATAGGAGGTGTTAATTTTCAATCGACCCTTGGATACTTAGGTACATAATCAATTCGAAAAAAGATAACAGAAGAATTAGCAATGGTGAATTGAATTAATTGAAAGCATAATTCTTCATCATTCATTACAAAATGGATATCATGTTCAATTGGAAAATAGTTCGAGAATTTTTAACCAATTTCATGAATTCACTATGAACGATTATTTCAATGGCTACAGTTATTTAATTATTTGAAGGGAGTAATAAGTGCTGATGAGGACATTTCACTGTGGAGATTTTTTCAATGAAGCAATATCCATTTTATTTTGAAATTTTCTATTTTTTCAAGATTGTAAGATTTCATAATCTAAACCTGAACTTTAATACTAAGAGAGGTTTATTTGGAAATAAATTGAAAATTTGTTTGGATTGGATTATTTTTTATGTTTGTTTGCTTTCTTTAATTTTTTTTGAATTATTCACTTAAAAAATGGATTAAAGAAACAAGAAACACCTGCTTTTTGAAGGGAGGAGTAATTTGTGATGATAAAGCGATCACTGAAGATTTCACACTGGAAATTTTTTCGATTGAGTATCCATTTTTTTTCTGATTTTTCAATTTTTTAGAGTTTGCAAGATTTCATTTGACAATTTCATATGTAACCGAAACATTATCTTTGAAAAGTACTAAAAGAAGTCTATGATTGAAGACGCTTCGAATGGCAACACAAATGTTGAAGAAATTCAGATTGTTGGCCCTGAAAAGAGCCGTTTTAAATATCGTCGAAAGCCTATGGTCGCCTAAATTCTTCAAACTCCGCTGACGTTCTTGCGTTGAAATTCTGGGCCACGTCACATTTCTCCGATTTCGATAAATATGAACCTTGGTACAGCTTCTCGGTGGTATTGTTGTAACTGATGTTACCATCGAGGCCCCAAACCAAGTGCTGCAGGCAGATTAACGTGTATGGTGCGAATTCCAATGTATCGCCGGAGACTTTGACGCAATGCCTGCGTAACCATTGATCGATATCTTCGAGATAACCAATCAAACGGTTTTTCAAAACGTTGGGCAGCGGAATCGAATATTCGAGGAGATCGGCGATATTGGGTGAACCATGATTGCAGATATGACAACTCCACATGGACGTTGCTATTTCAATCATGGCTGCGTTCTCGAGAGAAAATACTGGATAAGATCTGCTGCTATCGGACGCCATTGTAACACAAACGAAATAAATCTTGCTGAGAAATGGAATTCGAATGACAGCTTGAGCTTCGAGAGCATGGATCGCATGGAGCCTTCAATAATTGGCAACGTTTGCCTTCGAGTCGGTTGTATTTATATCCCCGAGTAATACCGTAACGAGAAGAGTTGCTTGTTGATGAAGGGCTGTGATTGGTCGAACTGGTTTCCAGAATCGTGTAAGGGATGCTGCGTGGGTAGCGCATGCGAAACGACGCGATACGTCATAACTGGATTAAGTTTTAACAGGACTTCTATTTAAAGACGTTAATTGAAAGATATCAGATTGAAAACATTTATGGCTGTTTGCCTTTTTTTAAAAACAGAAAAGCCCATTTTTGTCAATCATTTTCATTTAAAACGTGAAGCTTCGAAAAAAAATTGATTGAAAACACAAAGATATCGAAAAACTGCACGAGATTCAAGATTCATGGTTAAATTTTGCATGAATAACGAAAAAATACATTTCATATGGGCTCAACTTCGACGAAAGTGAAATAATAATCTTCAATTGTTTCAATACATGTGAAAACGTAATCCAGGAATATAAATATTTTTCATATAGGTACTAGGTAAGTTGAATTACAGTTATATAATTCTTGTTATTTAGAAAATTAAAATTAATTTATAATTTTTATTTAATCTCAATACAAAAAGAGAAAAATATTAATTTTTTTTATTAGTTATAAATTTATTCTTCTATAATAAAATTGAAATACCGCGTGGTTGCAGATGAGTACGTTACCTATGCAACATTCATTATAATATCATTCTAGAAACCAGCTCGACCAATCACAACGCTTCATCAACAACCAACCCTTCTCGTTACGGTATTACTCGAGGATATAAATACAACCGATTCGAAGACCAATGTTGCCAATTATTGAAGGCTCCATGCGATCCATGCTCTCGAAGCTCAAGTTGTCATTCGAATTCCATTTTTCATCAAGATTTATTTACGTTTGTCACAATGTCGTCCAATAGCAGCACATCATATTCAGTATTTTCTCTCGAAAACGCAGCCATGATTGAAATAGCAACGTCCATGTGGAATTGTCATATCTGCAATCATGGTTCACCCAATATCGCCGATCTCCTCGAATATTCAATTCCGCTGCCCAACGTTTTGAAAAACCGTTTGATTGGTTATCTCGAAGATATCGATCAATGGTTACGCAGGCATTGCGTCATAGTCTCCGGCGATACATTGCAATTCGCACCATACACGTTAATCTGCCTGCAGCACTTGGTTTGGGGACTCGATGGTAACATTAGTTACAGCAGTACCAAGGTTCATATTTATCGAAATCGGAGAAATGTGACGTGGCCCAGAATTTTAACGCAAGAACGTCGGCGGAGTTTGAAGAATTTAGGCGACCATAGGCTTTCGACGATATTTAAAACGGTCCTTTTCAGGGCCAACAATCTGAATTTCTTCAACAGTTGTGTTGCCATGCAAAGCGTCGTCAATCATAGACTTCTTTTAGTACTTCAAGATCAAGTTTTGGTAATAAAATCGTCAAATGAAATCTGGCAAACTCGAGAAAATTGAAAAATTAGAAATGAAATGGAAACTCGAAGCTATAAAAATAATCCTAGTCAAACGAATTTTTAACTTGTTCCAAAATATATTTCTTTTATGTGGAATCAAAGTTCAAATTTCAGTTATGAAATTGTAAAAAAATTCAACATGATATGATCTCATTTTTTTGAAACAATAAAACATAATAGTAGGTTCGTTCGAGCGCTCCGAAATCATGCAAAAAAATCGTGAAATTCATAATTTTTAGAAAGTCTCAGGGTGCCTTTCTACTAACAAGGGTCATCCATTACCATTGACTTTTATACATGTAAAATTTCATTACCATTTTTTCGATAATAAGTTCTTGCAGAATTTGTTAAATATCGATGAAATTAGTGTTTAAACGTAATACACGAAACGACACCTTTCAATTTTTATCAATTTTACACTAAAAGATGTAAAGTTTTAGAAAAGAATAATAGGTAACCACTTATTTTTACTACGAAAAAATGAGCATTTTACACCATTGGCATTTGGTGAGAACGCACCTTGGGTTAATGTAAACAAAAAAATTATGAATTTCACGATTTTTTTACATGATTTCGGAGCGCTCGAACGAACCTAATAAAACATAATAGTAGGTTCGTTCGAGCGCTCCGAAATCATGCAAAAAAATCGTGAAATTCATAATTTTTTTGTTTACATCAACTGAAGGTGCGTTCAAATCAAAGTGTAATGGTGTAATGCAATTTTTATAATAAAAATAAGTGGATACCTATCATTATTTTCTTGAACTTTACAACTTTTTGAAAAGTTGATAAAACTTTAGTTGTGTCTTGTGTCGAAGTTTTAAATAATTCGTGAAAAAAAAAAATGGAAAATATAATTGAAGAAATTATTAACGAAAGCAAGGTAGACGACCCTGAAGCTTCCCAGGTGGGTCTACAGACGGTTGAGACAATTACAGTGTACTGTAAGTGGGTGACGAATGATGAAATGTTTTTGCTGAGTTTATTTGAAAAACATTTCGGAAAATTTGGCCCAACTCAGAAATTTAAAAGTAAGGAGAAACTGGAAAATAAACAAACATCATTGATTACGTCACACGCTAATTGAATGACGCGTTCATTTTTGGGGGCCAAATCGTGATATGTGTACCATCTAAACAACCTGTAAAATCGATTATGCAAGCACATAAAATTCAATTCGAAAAAGATTCATTCTAGCAACTTTGAGACCAACTATCATGAAACTTTGATATGCCTACCAATGATACCAGGTATACTACACTCTGCCTCTCTAACAGCAGCTTCTTCATTCATTTCTTGTTGTGTAGGCCATTTAATTACATTTCGACTAAGATTGCTAAAAAAGGCTGTACCTCTCAAAATACAGTTGCGGACTGTACTTGAAGAAATATCGAAACGATCGCACATATTTCTGAAACTGTAACACTCATTCGCAGCGTACCATAGAAAAACTCCGATAATTTTTTCTGGCTTACTAACAGTTGTTGGATTATAACGATATGATTTTTGATATGCATCGGTTATCGTATACTTCTCAACAAATTTCCAAAACAAGTTTCTCTGTATTCGGAAATGCCGTTGAAATTCACGATCAGTGTACTCGATTAGTACTGTGGTCTCGAAGTAGTTTTGAATAGAATTTCTCGGAATTTTAGGTTCAATTGCAGTAAAAAAATGATGCATAAGTTCATCTTCACCATCACTGCTGCTACCCTCTGATTCTGATGGTGGAACAATGCTTTGTTGCGCAATCGAAAAAATAAATTGTAATAAATTTGGTGGATTCATTTTAACAAACACTTCAACAGACAAAAAAGATACAATTCAATTTTTCTATTTGCAAACAATTCATTATCGATTCATTTCAAAACAAATATTTCAAAATTTTTATATCCAAATAATTAATTTTCTTTCTTTCATCTCTTTCCTAATTTAAAAAAAAAAAATGTTATAGCACTCCAAGTGAAAAAATAAATAACAATCGCTGGCATCGTATTGTTAGTGGAGAGGCACCTTAACACCCGTTTAAAAATTATGAATTTCACGATTTTTTTGCATGATTTCGGAGCGCTCGAACGAACCTAGTAGGTACGAAATAATTTTTTTAAATTATTCACTATACATTTACTTACTTCGTTTAATTTTCACTCACTTTAATTCACTCGATAAAAATTAAACATTCAGTCAGATCTACACTTTAAACAAATGACCAATAATTTTCATATCATATTTTCGAATAATCTCTACTTATGAATACCTATTTCAATTTTTTGCGAATTTTTTGAAATAGAACTCAATTTTTTCAGCAAGCACAGGATATGTATTTTAGAAAAAAGTATAGGTATTTCATCATTCCATTTTTCAAGTAAATATTCATGTTTAAGATTTTAAACGGCATTATAGAGCAAATATGAAGAAAGAATGCCATACCTAAACATTATCGATTATAATTACGAATCAATTCCAACTTGTTTTTTATTATTCAATAATCGAGTTTTTGAGTGACATCTTGGAAAAAAGAACAATGAAATTATTAAATGGGCCACTCATACTTAGACCTAATTGGTAATAATCTATCAACCTATACTTTCTTACCTCGAATAAATTAATTTTCACTGGTTTAAAGTCAAAATTGAGTGAAAATGACAGAATGAAATTGTCAGAATCATGCTAATGCCAAATTCACTGCAAAAAATAGGTATAATTTCACTGATTCACCCAGTTGAAAAAAATTACTTTCGAATCAGGTAAAACACTACCAAAATTTCAGTAATTTTCTCTGATTCCGTAGTAATTTTTTTTCATTTAACGGATTCAACTGGTTGTTTTTTTCCACTGTAAATGTTGTTCAGTCAATTTTCACTGGTTTGCAGATGAAAATGACTGATTGAAATCTACAAAATTGAGTTAGGTACTGCCGAATCAATAGAACTTCACTGACTCATCCAGTTGAAAAAAAAAACGTTTGAATCAGTTGAAAAACTACCAGAACTTCAGTAAATTTTACTAATTCAGTAGTAGATTTGTACGAAATGAATCGGTGATATTTTACTGAATCATTCAGTTAAAATTAAAATTTTACTGTTTCTACAGTATTACAGATGTTGAAAAACATCGCTGATTAATCAGATGTCTGAGAAATAATTTACTGTTACAAATTGAACCAGTGATATTTTGACTGATTCAGATTTAGAGAGTATAAAGTATCTAAGTAGAAAATTTAACTCGATATGATTGATATCAAAGCTGAATTCCTTTCGATCTCATTTCAATTACGATCGTTTGGTCCAAAATTTAAATTCAAATATGCACAACACGAGGTGAAAGTTGGAATCTATCAGCGACTTTGAACCAGTCAATGATCGAATTTTTAATTCGACCTGCTCTCTAATTATTTGAATCAGTCAAAAATGCCAAAATTGACTGATGAAATAGACAAAATTAAGTCACTGATAATCAGTCAAATTCCACTGATTCCCCTGTTAATCAGTGATATTTTACTGCCCATCAGTGAAAAATTACCTATCCAATTAGTGAATTTTCATTATTGATCAGTAAAAATTAACTGAATGATTGCAATCGGTCAAAATTTACTGATTCAACCAGTGAATTTTCATTGTTGAATCAGTAAAAATTTAATCGACTGATTCAACCAGTAATTAATTACTGGTTCAATCAGTGAATTTTTAATTTTACTGATTCAATAATGAAAATTTACTGATTGAATCAGTAAATTTTTTCACTGATTTTGACTCAATTCTGTCTATTTAAATTGACTGATTCAAATTTAGAGAGTAATTGCATTCGACGCAACATCTCTTTTTCACAAAAATACCTCAACTTCTGAATTCGCCCTCAAGAAATACCTAAAAATTGCACCGCTTATTTTCACCTTGTAACACACGCCACCGGCACACACAGACTTGATCCAAATTTGCAAAATGTCGCCTCCACACCGGCCAACTCGGGCCATTATGTGCGCCTCGTATACTGAAAAATGATACCAAACGGTTACGGGGCAGTGCTGGCTGCGGCATGGCACGGCCCGCGTTTAATTGCAACGCGAAAAACTTTTTTCGAAAATAAAAATTCTCACCATATGGTGTACCAACGCGGCACCACCGACACCGAATAGGTACGTTGGGCCAAGGCGCAAAGGGACGAGGAGGGACAACCGACGCTTATTGTGTATCGTCCGGTAATCTTTTATTTTTTGAAAAACTCTCTTTCCTCTTTCGTAACTCGAGCCATTCTCTATACTGCCGCATCGCACGCGCCACGGTATCCGAGCCGGATAAAAAATAGTACTATAAGGAAAACTGGGGGCTTTTAAACTTTTCGCCACATCGGAGTTGTGTGTCGCCGATACACCTCGCGTCGCGTATCGTATGTTTCCAGTCCACCTCCGCCCTTATACACCGAACCTCGACAATTAATTAAAAATAGCGAGAAAAAAAAGGATAGTTTTGAAAACAACGTTTTGGAAAAAAATCCCGCTATTACTGCTTCTCCGCGTAATTCTTTTTTCATCGTGGATTTTTCAAGCACGGTTGGCATTTACGATTTAGAAATACGTGTACAACGTTATAAGCCGAAGGAAAAATAAGTTGGACTGGTTTTTAATCGTCACTTATCCCTACCGCTGTTTACAAATATGCCGTCAATTTTTCTTTCTAGAAATGGAGAAAAATGGAAAAGCCATTAAAAATCAGATTCTACGAAAGTCACAACGTGTTGATTATAAGACAGTAAGTTGTTACTTAATGAATATTCCGAATTTGGTTTGTATACGGAAATTGTGAGAAACTCTCCCATGAGCCATGTTTCGCACTAAAACTCTTCCAGAAAATTTTTTAGTCCACAACTATACTTGAGGATAAGCAAGGGTGCCAAAGTAAAGCCATTTTCAAAAAAAAAAAAATTGTTTAAATCCTCAAAATCCTTATAATTTTTAAACGTTTTCGCAGTAAAAAGATGCGATTTGAGATGTGTTTCTTGTTTAGTCGGTCAGATTACCATTATACTCATTTGCGCGTCCATTTCGTTGAAAATCTCAAAATTCATTTCTTTCGTTTGAGAAAAACCATCAGTTTGCGATTTTTCATAAAAATTTAAGAAGTCAAATGACTATACCAATTTGGAAAAAAAAGTAGCAGAAGACTCAGCGCCTTGAATCGATTTTTTTCAGTGAAACTGAGAGGTTCAAAAATTTTCCAAGTTTGAATGTTTATAAACACAAAAAACGATGGTTTTTTCCAAAACGATCCTCGGGCACACCATTCCCTTCCTCCGGTAATACGACGAGAGACTAATTTTTTTAGAGAGAGTTCCCAGGGTGTCCACAATATTTCATATATAATTTTCCTCAACTTTCTAGGTTTTTCAGACTAATTTTTCCAAGCTTTCCAGACCTTTTACACAAAATATTCATTAAAATTAGTTTTGGAAATTGAAAATCGTAATCCTTAGATGACATTGTTCTCTGAGCAGGAATGGAAAGTTTTTTCAAAATTAATTTTTGTGTTTTCCAAATTTTTCGGATCAATTTTTTTCAAATTTTCTAAATCTTTTATGTACAATTCTCAAGTAGAGAGCAAAATATGGTAAAGAGTAGTGGTGATTTCGAGATGAACACCATACAAATAAATATTCAATTTTTCGAGGAAGCATTTTTAGAAAATCTGCTTTAAAATATTTACCAAGATTTTTGAAAAATGAAATCATGAATAGAAGTTCTGTTTATCGAAATAAAAAAAGGAATCATGGAATCATTTACTGTTCAAGTGAAACGAGAGCCAATTTTTTTCGAAAAATCACGTTGAAAAAACAGAAAAATCACTGTTTTTATTCGTTCTGAGAAAGTCGCTGCATTAGCCCTATTTTTCCAAATGAAATGAAGATTGATGGTTTACCCTATAGGTATGATTAACAAATGAACACGTCAGAACTGAACGGAGGTCAAGTCCATTTTTTGCGTTTTTCAGAAAACGAAAAAAACTGTTTTATTCGAAAACTACTCTCTCAATTATAAATCAGTGAAAATTATCGAAAATCACTGAGAAACAGTCAGAATTGCAGCACAGGAGAAAATCAATGAAAATTATTTTACTGAAAACAAATCAGTGAGAAAAATCACTGGAAAATCAGTGAATACTCATTGAAAGGTCAGTAAAATTTATGAAATTTGCTGAAAAATCAGTGAAAATCTTTGAAAAATCAGCGAAAATTCGCTGAAAATCCATCTGAAAATCAGTGAATTTTGCTGATTTTTTTCTGTGCTGCAATTCTGACTATTTATCAGTGATCCAATCACATAATTTTAGCGTTGACCTCATGTCAAAAGATCAAAATCCGGCCGAGCTACGTTGAAAAATGTAAAACAAAACCAAAAAAAAACATTTTTTTTTGAAAATCGCCATTTGTGGGGTCAAAACTGCGCTATGAAGAGGAAAAATTTCTTTCACTTTTCAACATATGAAGACCTCACGGGAAGAACGGGTTAACTGAAATTTTATAAATTTTGCAGGAGAACGTTTTAAAGATAATGTTGAAGTGGAACTGAATAAAAATGGATTTTCAAGTTTCGTTTTGATTTTATTACTTTCAAAATGTCAATTAGAATCATTTTATATAGGCAAATATTGCTCAAAAGTTTTTTAAAAGCTTCAAAGTCACTCAACACACAATGTGTTTGAACAACATTCTGAGAAGTTAACCCATTCTTTCCGTGTAAGTGCCTCAATTAACCCGTTCTTTCCGTGTTTTCTTGAAATTAACATATTTTTTCTCTGAAATTAATCAGTTTTTTCCACCTATGAGTTATCTTTTGTTAAATTATGATTTTTTTTTTCATGTTCACAACAATAAATCAACTATTTAAAAAACAAAAATCAGCTTTTTGCACATTTTTTTCTTTGTTTAGAGTAATTAACCCGTTCTTTCCATGTTTTTAATTTCTTGAAAATTCTTTTTTGCTTTTATTGACAAAATTTGAAAAGTTCGACATTTTTCATATAAACCACATAAAAGTACATGGTTTATTGTACACAATGACACAAAAAAGTCATTTTTGAAAAAACCCTCAATTAACCCGTTCTTCCCGTGAGGTCTTCATATTTTTTACCCGAAAATATGTGATTTTCAAAAAAAAAAAAAGATTTTTTTTATAGTTTCAAATTTTTTTCTTTTGATTATCAATGCAATAATGCGACGCGACGTTGCCAAATACCATGTTCCCGGCACTTTCGCAAAAATCTGACAACACTGGTCGATCCGTCATATTTCAATAATCACTGAGAAACAGTCAGAATTGCAGCACAGGAGAAAATCAATGAAAATTATTTTACTGAAAACAAATCAGTGAGAAAAATCACTGGAAAATCAGTGAATACTCATTGAAAGGTCAGTAAAATTTATGAAATTTGCTGAAAAATCAGTGAAAATCTTTGAAAAATCAGCGAAAATTCGCTGAAAATCCATCTAAAAATCAGTGAATTTTGCGGAAAGCTAGCTGAATGTTAAAGCCGAAAGCCAATAAAAGCCGATAATTTGGAGGGGGGAAAAGCTAGCTTAAAGCTGAAGCTTTATTTTTAAAAAAGCTATGTATTTTTCGACTTTTTTGGATAAAATATGAGACGCAATCAGGGATACTCGACCATATGTCGGAAATTTTTTTTTTTCTTTTTTTTGGCTCTTCAAGTAATACAGCCTTGTACCTTTCGAATAGCGCAAACCGCATTAAAAAAGGTCGAGAAATGAATTTTCTATAATTTTTCAAAGTTTGTCAAAAAATGATTTTCAAAAATCAAAGTTTTGAGAAAAACGCAAAACAAAATTTGGAACTGTTTTCAATGAATAAAAAAAAATTATGTTCTGTAAACGACTTTTCTCATCGGAAATGGTTTATTTACGTCCTCTTACATCACTTTAGGTCATTGACCCCTTCCATAAGTTGCCGGCATCGAAAATCGAAACCATACCATATGTCGGGAATCATCTTTTTTCAAGAAATAATGACATTTTTGGTACAAAATTTGTTTTTTTAATAATCGTGCACCACTGTAGTTCATTAAAACTAACCTGAAATTATGTGCATTGAGAAATGAAATCATAGTGCAAGTCAAACAACTTTACAAACCAAACGGTGAAAATCATGCTTTGAAAATTAGTGTTCAACAAATATCCGGATAATCGAAATGAAGAGTTTCAACGGGAAAAAATTGAATTTTCAATTTCAATAATCGATTTTTCAATTTCGATTTTTCGATTTCGATAATCGACCTTTAAATTTTGTGAGGGTTTGTGAAAGAATTCGGGAACTCTCGGAAAAGTTCAACCGTTTTCGGGATGTTTTCGGAGCTGTTCGGTAATTTTCGTGTGATATCCGGATAATCCAAATAGTATTTGGTATTTGGATATCCGGATATTTGTTGAACACTACTACGTTTCAATAATAATGAAAGTTGTAAATTTTAACATATTTTTATAAAATTCCGACATATGGCATGGTTTCAATTTCTCAGGGGCCTTCAGCAAAATTCGTTTTTTAACCAAGAAGATTACACTTTTGGGACCTGAACCTATTCTCATATGAAAGTAGAGGGTTCATAGTGTACAAATTGATAAAAAAAAAATTCCCATATTTTTGGTCATTTTTTCTTAATTTGCGTTTTTCTCGAAATTTACTTTTCCGACATATGGTCGGGTATCCCTGGCTGCGTCTCATATTGTATTAAAATGTCTAAACTATTATGAAATCTGAAGAATTGATATCAGATTATTGTGATTTCATAATGTTTTCATGATTTTTTTTTTGTTTTCTAAATGAAATTTATGAAAGAATGAAAGAAATTGAAGAAAATTATTTCATTTTCATTCTTTGAATTTATAACTCAATATTCGTCATTATTTGGAGGGGAAGATAAAAAGTTGAAGCCAAAAGTCGAAAGCTAAAAGCTGAAAGCTGAAGTTTTTCAAAAGCTAAAGCTGGAAGCCAAAGATTTATTTTCATTTTTCAAAAGCTTAAGCTGAAAGCCGAAGTTTTATTATACAGTAGGGTGGAGTGACAAAAAAACATATCTTGGATTTCGACCAAATTTGGTGAGGTGGTTTACTTTGAGTGGGAGACCTCCCAAAAAAATTTTGAGCCCCCAGGGCGCAAGTGGAGGGGAGCTGGGGGGGCTCAAAGTGCACCTCCTTTTGAAAAAAACGCTGTTTTTTGTGTTTTTTTTAGTAGAAAAAAATTGTGCGAGAAGCTGTCGTAGCACTTAAAAGTTGCAATTTGAGTTTCTACGTCTCCCTAAACCATCGCCATCCTTCTCCGATCAAAACTCAGAGCGCTACCAGGGGGTTGAAAAGTTGCAGATTGCAAAATTCAAGTAACATTTCGAGCAAAAAATGACGCATTTTCAGGGAAGAAATGGCCAAATGAAAAAAACAATTCGAAATTCGTGTTCAGCAGGTCAAAATACCCCGATAAACACACTTTTCGCGATAATTTTACTTCAAGTCTGAAAATTCACTTTTTTTTACTGCTTTTTCATTATGAAAAAATGAATTTTCAGACTTGAAGTAAAATTATCGCGTAAAGTGTGTTTATCGGGGTATTTTGACCTGCTGAACACGAATTTCGAATTGTTTTTTTCATTTGGCCATTTCTTCCATGAAAATGCGTCATTTTTTGCTCGAAATGTTACTTGAATTTTGCAATCTGCAACTTTTCAACCCCCTGGTAGCGCTCTGAGTTTTGATCGGAGAAGGATGGCGATGGTTTAGGGAGACGTAGAAACTCAAATTGCAACTTTTAAGTGCTACGACAGCTTCTCGCACAATTTTTTTCTACTAAAAAAACACAAAAAACAGCGTTTTTTTCAAAAGGAGGTGCACTTTGAGCCCCCCCAGCTCCCCTCCACTTGCGCCCTGGGGGCTCAAAATTTTTTTGGGAGGTCTCCCACTCAAAGTAAACCACCTCACCAAATTTGGTCGAAATCCAAGATATGTTTTTGAAGTGAAAACTTCTATGGTGGGGGTCTATTTTTTTCGACGCGTTACGCTTATACACGGTTGCCAACCACCAATTATTCAGGAATATCATTTATCTAGGGAAATTTCCCACATTATATTACAAAAATATCATTTATCCAGGGAAATTTCTCACATTATATTACAAAAATATCATTTATCCAGAAGTCAAAAAGAAAATTGTTGACAGCACTGCTTTACCTTTTAAAAGTCATTAAAAAAATGTCACTCGTTAAGTGTGACAAAAAGTCAAAATGTAATCTAAAAGAAAATTATTAAAAGTCAAAAAGAAAATTGTTGACAGCACTACTTTACCTTTTAAAAGTCATTAAAAAAATGTCACTCGTTAAGTGTGACAAAAAGTCACAGCACTGCTTTACCTTTTAAAAGTCATTAAAAAAATGTCACTCGTTAAGTGTGACAAAAAGTCAAAATGTAATCTAAAAGAAAATTATTAAAAGTAGAAAAGAAAATTGATGACAGCACTGCTTTACCTTTTAAAAGTCATTTAACTCGTTAAGTGTGACAAAAAGTCACAGCATTGCTTTACCTTTTAAAAGTCATTAAAAAAATGCCACTCGTTAAGTGTGACAAAAAGTCAAAATGTAATCTAAAAGAAAATTATTAAAAGTAGAAAAGAAAATTGATGACAGCACTGCTTTACCTTTTAAAAGTCATTTAACTCGTTAAGTGTGACAAAAAGTCACAGCACTGCTTTACCTTTTAAAAGTCATTAAAAAAATGTCACTCGTTAAGTGTGACAAAAAGTCAAAATGTAATCTAAAAGAAAATTATTAAAAGTAGAAAAGAAAATTGATGACAGCACTGCTTTACCTTTTAAAAGTCATTTAAAAAATGTCACTCGTTAAGTGTGACAAAAAGTCAAAATGTAATCTAAAAGAAAATTATTAAAAGTCAAAAAGAAATTTGTTGACAGCACTGCTTTACCTTTTAAGAGTCATGAAAAAATGTCACTCGTCAAGTGTGACAAAACGTCAAAAAAATTATCAGACTTTTTATCAAATAAGTAATCTAAAAGAAAATTATAAAAAGTAAAAAATCAAAAAAAATCAAGTCATTAAAAAATGTTTATAAAAAGTCTAAAAGAAAAATGTTGGCAGCACTGCTTTACTTTTTAAAAGTCATAAAAAAATGTCATTAGATTCAATTAAGTAATTTAAAAGAAAAGTATAAAAAGTAAAAAAAAATGTCATTAGAATTTTTATCAATTAAAGTCATAAAAAAATGTCATTAGACTTTTTATCAAATAAGTAATTTTAAAAAAAAATTATAAAAAGTCATAAAAAAATGTTGGTAGCACTGCTTTACTTTTTAAGAGTCATAAACAATGTCACTTGTTAAGTGTGACAAAAAGTCAGAAAAAAATTTTCAGACTTTTTACCAAATAAGTAATCTACAAGAAAATTATAAAAAGAAATTTTTATTACAATCCATAATTTCTTAATTTTTTAGATTGATCATTAAATACTATTACAGGTCTTAAAAATTCTCACGCCTAAACCGTGAGGTAACCGACTTTTCTCGTGTTTTTATGCATGAATTTTTTCATCAAAATGTATTATGTTACTAAAAAATCATCTTTGTCATCAATAGCTATTTGTAGGGGTTCATTTTGATACAATGAAAATGACTGAATACAAAATTAACCTAAATCCAAGTAATTTCCTAGTTTTAGGGAGAAGATGGGGGGGGGGAGGCGGCTCAGAAGAATCGGATAAAAAACTGAGCATATTTTCGAACTCAGTTCCCTCAAAAACCCAACAAACGACACGTTACACGTTATTTTTCATTTTTTTTAAATTTCACCTCATCGGCGGGGGGCGGGGGGGAGGAGAGGTGATAGGAAATTCATTGGGATCCGATGAAAAACTGAGCCCATATTCTAATTCAAAATTTAGTCGATTTCTTGCCGATTCCGTTTTTGAATATTCTAAATTGACAGTTAATTCCAAAGAACTGTAAAAAAACAAAACATTTAAGACTTGAACAATTTTTTTTTTATGAGCAATCTGCATAAATTTTCAACTGCATGTTTCAAAGTCCAAAAGTAACGTAGCTGGTTTGGTGAAGGAGGAGCATAAACCGAAAAATCATTTTACAATAAAATAAAATAAAAAATTTTAAAAATCGAACAATGGGAAGGAAAGGAGTAGAATTCAGGAAATGATGAATTCGTCGCCTAAAGAAGTTCATAGTGGAGCGTGTCCTGTTGTTCTACGACTATATACATTCGAATGACGCCAGACTTTAAATTTTTCGATCAAGTTGATTAGTGAATTTTTGCTATGCATTTTTATTGTAAATTTTTTCGGACACCCTGAAGACCTCTTTTTTTCCAACGTTGATGGAAACCATAAACAATGAATTCATCATCTAAAGAAGATCATAATTATCGAGGGGTTTTTGTATTTCTACCATCATGTACATTCGAATGGTAATAGACTAGGAATGACGCCAGATTTAAAATTTTTTAACTAAGTTGACGAGGAAATTTTTTCTAGGCATTTTACCTATAATTTTTTGCGGACACCCTGAAGACCTCTTTTTTTTCAAAGTTGATGGGAACCGGAAATGATGAATTCGTAACCTGAAGAAGCTCATCTTGAATGGATCCTTTCTACTATCATGTACATTCGAATGATAATAGACCAGAACTGACACCAGATTTAAAATTTTTCAATTAAGTTGGTTGAATAATTTTTGCCATGCATTTTCATTATATTCTTTTGGACACCCTGAAGGCCTTTTTTCGGACAAGAATCGCTTCTAGGCAACGCTATTTTCACATGAAATTCATAAAAAAATCACAAAAATTGATTTTTCTCAAAAACGTTTCAACCGATTTTGATAAAACTTAAAATCTCACAGGTTCAGCAATGCCCCAACAGCGCGACGTTTTCAAATTTTTCTCAAACCTCACAGTTTAGGAGTTTAATCGACCACAAATTTCATACATAAATATATATGTATATATATATAAGGAAAGGTGAAAATGAACGAATGGTACAGTTGTGTTCCAAATGACCCAAAACGCAAAGAAAACTTACCCCAGACCCCAAGTCTCACCGCGCCAACAAATTTAGTACCTGACTTTTCAAGAAAAGTCGGTAAAAACACAAAATCACCAATCATTATAATGGGGCTATTCCATACTAAAACGGACCAAAAATGAAGTCGGGTCTTCCGATTTCGCTCAAATTTTTTTTACGAGTTCCCCTTGGTGGTCTATTCACAAAACCACGATCATTTTTTTTCTAACCCTCAAGGGGGCGGGGGGGCAGGCCTCGAAAATTTTATGCAATTGCGATTTTTAGCAAAACGGCTCAACTTTGAAGGCTCATATCTCGAGATAGGTGGAACTTGGGAGAACACTATTTGCAGGGCCGGAAAGAGAATTGATAGGAGATTCAAACGCGATAATAACATTTTGAAAAGCTCAAAGTTAAACTTTGGCAGTGAAAGCTCAACTTTCATGACGAAAACAAAGTATGAAAGCTACCATTTAAAAATCTGAAAAAATTACTGTAAGTAGTGCTTTTCACCCTCTCTTCAACCAACAAATTTTCAAGATGGAGTCTCTGAACCCCTGGGGGGTAGAGGGGTCCACAATTTTGACCAAAATTCAAAAAAATCGAAAAAGTGGAGTAACCCATCGATTACCACTAATTCGAGGGCGCTGATTTCGAATATGTACTTAGTTTTTTGATTCGACCTCTCTGAACCCCCCTTCAGCCCCTTTGATGGGGTCAAAATTCAAAAAAATGAAAAATAACGTGTGGCATATCGTTTGATAGGTTTTTGAGGGCCCTGAGTTCGAATATTTACTTATTTTTTGGATTCGACCCTCCAGTGTCCTCCTAGCCCTTCCCCCCCCAATTTTGGGAAAAAGTATGGGGGAGGAAGTCCTCAGATCACAAAAGTAAGTCGATATTCGAATTCTACGCCCTCACATTAGTTGGAATCGATACGTCACACGATATTTTCATTCCTTAACATACTTTTCCCAAAATTGGGGGGGGGGAGGGCTAGGAGGACACTGGAGGGTCGAATCCAAAAAATAAGTAAATATTCGAACTCAGGGCCCACAAAAACCTATCAAACGATATGCCACACGTTATTTTTCATTTTTTTGAATTTTGACCCCATCAAGGGGGCTGAAGGGGGGTTCAGAGGGGTCGAATCAAAAAACTAAGTACATATTCGAAATCAGCGCCCTCGAATTAGTGGTAATCGATGGGTTACTCCACTTTTTCGATTTTTTTGAATTTTGGTCAAAATTGTGGACTCCTCTACCCCCCAGGGGTTCAGAGACTCCATCTTGAAAATTTGTTGGTTGAAGAGAGGGTGAAAAGCACTACTTACAGTAATTTTTTCAGATTTTTAAATGGTAGCTTTCATACTTTGTTTTCGTCATGAAAGTTGAGCTTTCACTGCCAAAGTTCAACTTTGAGCTTTTCAAAATGTTATTATCGTGTTTGAATCTTCTATCAATTCTCTTTCCGACCTTGCAAACAGTGTTCTCCCAAGTACCACCTATCTCGAGATATGAACCTTCAAAGTTGAGCCGTTTTGCTAAAAATCGCAATTGCATAAAATTTTCGAGGCCTGCCCCCCCGCCCCCTTGAGGGTTAGAAAAAAAATGATTGTGGTTTTGTGAATAGACCACCAAGGGGAACTCGTAAAAAAAATTTGAGCGAAATCGGAAGACCCGACTTCATTTTTGGTCCGTTTTAGTATGGAATAGCCCAATGATAGGTTCTTCAAATTCGTGTAAAAGAACATCTTCGTTATTTTCATTTTCTGGTATGTCATCATACTCAATAAATTCATCCAAGTCATTGTCAGACATTTTGTTTGGAGTAACAAAAAAAAAACGGTTATGAAAATACTATGTTAAAGTTGACTGTCTTATTATCTTATTTTTTGAATACAAAGGAGGACCGTTGCAAGTTTCAATCGAATAAAACAGATACCTTGATTTTTTTTTGTATTAATTTGTTGTTTAGAAGTATGGTTGTGTCGTGAATGTCACATCACTGTGTGTCATTTGGAATTTTTAATTGACGTGCGAATTTTAATTTTCGTTCAATATATTGTTTTTGAGTGGAAAATATATTTCAGTCGTTTATAGCACATTTTTTTCGTGTTTTTCTCACTTATATGTCCTAGATTACTAATCCTGAAATTTTAATTTGTTATAAATGACATTTATATGTTCTAGATTACTATTCCTGAAATTTTGTCAAGACCATATCCTGTTACTTATTTATTGTACAAACAACTAGACACGTCTTTCCGTTCTCACTTTTTCAATTATTCATTCTCCATTCCTTTGTTTTCAAAACCTTAATATATTGTTCTCTTATTCTAAAATTCTTCATTCGTTTGCACCATATTGCATATGTTTTGTTACCTATCTATTACATAAAAAATTTCACCAAGTTTCTCATAATCTATACAGGTAATGCGATTTGTTCAACTTTTATCATTTGTTCCAAATGACATTTCCTTTTTTACAAAAAAATATTATCTATTCACCCACCTCTTATTATAGATTTCAAAATAAAAGAGCGAAACCTCTAATATACAAATCAAAAATTCAGAAACAAGTTTTCACTTCTGAGGTACGTCCCATGACGCACCCATTTTTTTTTTCACTCCACCCTATTATACAGCTTTCCACCCTTGGCCCCAATTCAATCAAAAATGCCAAAAATTGACTCAACTTTCGTTTAGTTCTGACGTGTTCAAATGTCAAATAAAAAAAATAGAAAAATTTATATATCCAGCGAAAATTTCAAATTTTCCCAACTTTTCCAGGTTATTCAGAAGATGGTCATCCTGGTTCAACTTAAACTGATTTTCAAGAACTTTTTTCAACCCATTTAAGTGCAAAAGATATCAATACTAAGTGAATCAAAAATTTTTCGTCTCTCTTCCGTGTGCAGCATTTCGTGTAGAGATGCAATTACTCGCGCTCCTCCGAAGTCCAAATGATGAATTGCTCCGGCATTTTGCAATATTCAAGTACATACATGTTTACGACGTGTATACGCATACCCCTAAATAATTAATTACGAGCAGAAATGGTTAATAGGTAGTACCTATATCTCTGTATGTGTAAGTTTTTAATTTGGGTTCGCGAATGTAAACAAGTAAACATACAGTACGTAGTCGTAGTCGTGAATACACAACGAAAACCGTACAGCCATGGTGAGGGTACGGTATCCAGGGTACACGATAATTTATCGAAATTATAAGACGTAAATTAGAGAAAGGGAAACGTTACGTCGTCGTAGAACAATACGCTGTATAAATACGGATGCCGGTGGAAAAATGCATCGTATACCTATATCAAGCGAAGGAAAATCTTATTCATTGTATTGGTCTCGGTACCTAGTATAATATACCTATATGCTTCGTAGATGTACGTAGGTTAGGTATATATGATGGTAGGTACGTTGTGTACACGTGTGCGAGCAGATAAAAGAGGTATAATGAAAAATACCCCTCTTTTGCAGTTTATTAAACGGTGAAATTGTGTACACAGCTTATACGTTTTCATGTACGTAAACGTGTAAGAAGAAATTGATCCCGTATGCTTATTTTCTCTTTAAGTAGTATTTTTTCCCTACTTTAAGCACTTAGCTTATTATACACGTTTGAAAATATTTTTTCATTAACAAAGAGAACAACAACAACGTTTTCTAGGGGATTTTTCTCTCTTTCTTTTTTTTGCGCTATAGGTGTACTGGTATTTGTATACGTCGGAAGTTTAATTCTAAAATAACGAGTATTTTTATTCGTTATTTATTATGCACACGTTTGTATAAGCTGCGTAGGGCGGCTTCGACGCGCGGATACAGCGTGAAAAATAAAAGAACCGTTGCTTTTTTGTATAAGAAAAAGGTAAATAGTGCAGGGAAACTGGAGTTGTGTTTTTTCGTAGCGTTATTGTTGCTTCTGGTTGGTTTTTTGAAAGGCGGGTTCTGCGCCAGGAGGAGCAATGTGTTGGAGCAAACGCATGAATATTTTGTTTAATTGGGAAAAGGAGCATGCTTCGGGAAGCGTATTCGGATTCCTTACTTGTAAAATGGTCGTACAAATAAATATTGCATTACGATGTTTTTTTTAAATACTATCACATACCAGAGATAAATAAATAGGTAATTAAAATAATGCTATCAACTTTTTGGATTTTTGTCAAAAACACAAAAACCTATTTTTCTCCAAAAATAAAACAACATTGAAGACCAATAACTTCACTACCTATCAGTAATCCTAGCAGGTTAAAAATTTGTATGGGGGAATTTAAACTCGAAGATTACCATACAACGAAAACGTATTAAAAAATTTACAAAAAAGGAACCATACCTATCTGAAAAACTCTCAACTGTCATGCATTTCGAACGGATCAATTTCGGCGAAAATGTTAAAAAATATTCAACAAAGGAAATAAAATGGTATGTGTAATTCTTCGAAGCGATACAATAAAATGGCCATAATTTCAAAATATACAGCGGCGGATTTCCCGTAAGGCGCAGGAAAAAAGGGCGCAAAATTCGTCAAAAAAAATACCTTTTCGTTGTAGAGGGAGAAAAACGCTACTTTATTCCCTCTCGCGGTGCTTCAATTCGCGTTTTTCTCCCTCTAAAATGAAAAATATAGTATGCAACTCGGGAAATAACTTATTTTCGACGATTTTGAGTTATTTCCCTCGCTTCGCTCGGGCAATAAATCTCAAAATTCGTCGAAAATCACTTTATTTCCCTAGTTGCATAATATACTATTCTACACTTATAGTTTACAAATCCTTGAATTTAATTTTTAGTGGAAATGTAAATATCTTCACGTTTTTAAAACGTCGAAAGAATCTAGTTCTAAAGCAAGAAATCATAGGTATGCCTATCCAAATAGGACAACAAAAGGAACAATTGTTCCCCAAAAGGTTGAAAATGTCTCGTTATATGCTGAATAAGTAAGCAGTTATTTTTTGCTTTTCTAGCATGATTTTTCGTGACAATTTTCGCCCTCGCTTCGCTCGGGCAGTACCATAGTTTTCTCTTATTCTCTATTAAATGTTGAAATTTTAATTTTCTCAATTTTTTCCAAGCTCCTGATGAATTTGTCAATACCTATATCGGAATAGTCGCAAAACGTAGTTAGCGAGAAATTATCCCCCCTCACAGAAACTCACTTTAAGAAATTCAGCAAATTTGAGTGAAATTCTTCAAAATTTTGGAATTTGAAAAATTCAAGTAATGTTTTTAAACTGAAAAACTGACAATTTTGGGTGAAATATCAAATTATTTTGATAAATCGAAATTAAATCAAATAGAAATATCCTTGGCGAAAGATCCTAAAAAATGTAAAATTTTGGTTTTTGAAGCCTAATTTTTGAAAATTAACAAAAATTCAAAAGATCAGAGTGACGAGAAGAAGAGCGGAGAAGAGGAGTGAGATGTCTACCTATATAAAAAAGACGCAAAAAAGTTGTGCCCAAGGCGAAAAATGATGAAATCTACCGCTGGTGGTGGGGGAGGAGGGTCAAAAATTTGTTCAAGATTTCTTTGGGGTAACTATGATTTATCCTTACTACAATAAAGAGCAAACACATGATAGAAATAGGAGGTCTAAGCGACAGGAAATACAATCGCAACAGGATAAATGAAACTATGACAAAAAAAAAACTGCGATCATCATAAAAAAATACATTCAACGATAAATAAAAATTCGCACGTCAGTATAATTGTTTAATAGGACATGAAGTTGAGTGACATTCACAGCAGAGCAATATCTCGAATCGACAATTTTTACCAGTAAAAAATGTGGTGAAAAAATTTCAAAACCTGTGGTTTTAAAAACCTCACAAATCCTTCTCCCCCCCCCCCCCACCAAATGGTGAAGTGGTTTACTTTAGGTAGGAGACTTCCCAAAAAAATTTTGAGCCCCCCCCCCCCAGCTCAAAGAGGGGCGGAGTTGAGGGCCTCAGAAAATGCCATTTTTGAAAAAAAAAAAACAGATTTCAATTTTTTTTGGTCACCTACCAATGAAATTTTTCATAAAATTTTCATAGCAGTGATGCTGACTACATTTTAATCACGTAATTTTTAGAAAATTTCAATTGGCAGCATTGCTACAAAAAATATCAAAAAATTGATTAAAATTTTTCTAGAACTGCAATGAATTTTTTTTGGAAAATTAAATGGCTCGATTTTTAGGTGTTCGAATGAACGTTTGGAATTTGGTAAAGATCAAAAATTTCTCAACTTCACTTTTCAACAGATTTTTTTTTTCCTCATTCAGCGCTAATGTTCATTTTGGGTAAACAATATAGCTAAAAAATTTCAAAATTTGTGGTCATAAAAATTGGTAGTCGCTTACACACCTCTTATTGTTGCTATTCTGGCTGTCGTTCTTACCTCTTTTTTTAACCGATTCGTATTCTCTGAAGTTTTCTCTATCCAATGAGCCCTCGCCCACCTTCCAATATGTTTTCCTCGAAGAGTTATGGCGTTTTTAAAATGCGAAGTTCGCAATTTCGGTACCTACATTACATGTTTGATTTTCGAAAATTTGTGTAATGTTTAATTTTTTCACTGTGCAGATGATTGTAAAATTGTAAAATTTTCATGAAGTGTTGTTTTAGTTAATTTTTCGTCATAAATTTGAAAAAATAATAAAATTTGTCCAAAATGTATTTTTAGCTTTTTTTTGTAACCAAGAAAATGAAAAAAAAAAGTTGTCATTTTTCAAAGTGCGATATATCCGCTCCCTGACGAGATAATTTGAAAATTTTTTCACGAAAATGTTCCTTTTTTCATTCTCTTCAACTTTTGTATGAACATTTTTTTTAATTTTCACTTCCGGAAAAATAATACGTCATCAAACGTAGAAAGGTCGAAATGAAATTTTGTCACAACAAAAAGGACATATACCGCAACCTTTTGTTTTCAATATATGTAGAAAAAAATAAAATATATATCAAGTGATGGGCGAGCTGTTTTCTTGTAGCAAAAAGATGAAATTTTAAGGTAAAATTTTTCCCCAGCTCAATTCCTTAATTTAGTATTAAAAAAAGTATACTCAAACTTCAATCACGATTTCCCAAAAACGACATTTTTTCTATTCGTCCTTTTTGCTGTGACACGTTCAATTACTTACATACCTATATATTTTCAATTTTTTACACCAAGGGACACCATATGCGGGAGTTGGAATGAAAATCGGAGCTGGGGCTGATTTCACCTATCTTATCCAGCTAGACCCGTTTTTGTCAAGAAATATCGATCGATCAAATAGGTCACCATTATGGTTAATCTGCAATTATACCTAAGTTCTAAAGTTTATATGGACCATTATTGTAGGCGTTTCTCCAACACTGGTAGAAAATTCCAAAATTGTCAGGAGGCTTCAAAACGTTGCAAAACTAATTCCAATTGATTCGGGAGATCGAAAATAGGGTATATATCAAATTTCAGCTTTTTTCGTTGATTAGATCAAATTTCAATATTCTACTTGTACAGGGCGACGAAGTAATTTTTAAATTCCAAAAATTCACCAAAATTCGAAGAATAAACTTTGTCCGCTGAAATTTTGATTATAAGGTTCTTTTATAACGTATTTCCGATTTATTTTGTTTTCGGCCCAAAATTTTACTGCCGATGAGGATACCTCTCTTGCGAAAACATTTGATTTCCACCCGACAATAAAATCACCGAAACGGTCATCGAATCGAAACATTTTCCACGGCCATAGTACCCTCGGTAATCCCATCAAATGTTGAAATCGCTTCATAAAAAGGTCGTAGCCTTTGTTTTTGGCGCGTGAGAGAAAATACTTATACGTACGTTCGTTCTATACACATACGTGGAATTTATTACATCGTCGTGCTCGTGTTTCTCTTTGTATACACACAAGTCGCTGGTGATTTGTCGAGGAAAAAATCTCGAGATCTTGTAAGACCTTTCGCCTTTTACACCCTGCTTTTGTATGCGGATTTGAAAAACCGTGTAGCGTGAAAAGTGAAAATTTTTTCGCTCGAGGAAAAAAAAATGGCAATCTAAAGTCTACATGACTACGTTATAAAAGCGTGGGACGGTGGTACTTTTTTTTGTGTACGTGTATAATCCCGAATCGTGTCGTCTGGTCGGAAACCTTCCATCTTTTTTAAACCCCTTATAAAAATAGTTATCGCACAAAACGAGATATTACAACACAAATAAACGAACGAGCTGTATCGTTGGCCGGAATTTCATCGCCATTGAAAATTGTTATTGACAGGCTGGGTGTAGTTTAACGGCATGTAACAGTTACCCAGATGAATGACAGTGAACGTCTCCTCGCACCTACCATTCCGATAGCGTTACCACCAATATGTGTAAAGTACACACGATATGTACGAGTATTACGCGGGTATAGTGCACCATTTTAACCATTTACCCCGAAACGAAAATAGGAAGAGGAAAGACCGATGAAAAATATAATAATTTCGATGTTTATTTTAAAACTCCACGCGACCGAACTTCGTACGGAGAGAGGTGTTCGGGTATTTTAAACGCGTTTTTACGAGCGAGAAAAAAAATAATGTCGATGACAACAACACTTTACGTATGATATATTATTACAAATTCGACCTTTTTTTCCCCTTCTTCGTAATGCGCCAAAGGTGCGACAGAGATGGCGAATTGGTAGCAAAAAAAACTAGGGGAACGAAGACTCGTAAAGTGGAAAATAATAATTACTGTAGCGTCGGTTAAAAAATAATTGCGGTGTGGTATTAAAAAAATAAAAAAAAACTTGCTAATTTTCCGGTAAAAGGTTTAGCGACTTGGTTGACATTTTAGGGCGTATACCCGTCAAAAGCCGAACATTGTTAAAAGATGAGCAACGCGGTAATCTAGGTCTGTGTCGCGGGCAAATGTATAAATACGTCAATGGCAATACTCGCGCGGACACAAAAAAGTATTTTTTAAACGTCTCCCCTCGCCCGAGCCATCTCTACAACGCCCATTAGTCGTATTATTTTTACGGTATACGACAATCGATAAAATCTTTCGGTTGAAAGCAGCTCTCTGCGACCGAGATAAGAAGCGAATTCCGCGTCTTTTTCGTCGCTACGTGTCGCGTAGTTGGATTCAAAAGCGTGGAGGGGTGAGGAGGGGGGACGAAGAGGCTGCGGAATGAGATGGGCAAATATCGCCAGCATTTTTATACCTGGGATGGAATAAACAATATGTTGCGACTTGCGAATAAGTAGTCGATGTTTTTGCAGATATCAGAATTGGATGACGTTTGATATTATTTTTTCGAAATGAATATAGCACATGTGCATTAGAGTGGGGCGAAAAAAACATTTCTTGGATTTTAACGAAAATTGGTAAGGTGGTTTACTTCGAGTGGGGGACCTCTCAGAAAAATTTCGAGCTTCACTGCCTAAAAAGGAACAGAGCTGGAGGTCTCAAAGTGAAGTCATTTCCGAAAAAAAAAAAAACGTGGTTTTGTACTTGTACTATTTTTGCATAGTACCACATATGTATTAAGAACCTTAATCCCCCCCCCCCAAAAAAATCGATCGAGTTTCTACACCTTTCTGAACCATTGACCTCGAAATTGACGACCCCCTTTTTGCCCTCTACCAAGGAGTTGAAAAGTTGCAGATCGTAAATTCGAGAGATTTTTGATTTTTACTAAATTCAAATCGCTCACTCGAAACACCCCAAAATATAGAACAAAAACATTTTCCAGTCACCTAAAATAATTTATTACGAAAATTTTCAAAACATTTTCATTGCAGTGCTGCCGACTGCATTTCGATTTAGGGAATTTTTAGAGAATTTCAGTTGACAACGCTGCTATAGAATTTTTTTTTTAAATACCTGTTTCAGTTTCATGATCAAAAAATTTTTTGGCCCACTTTTCAAGTCATTGAATGGGCAACTTGAATTTTATGAAAACTACGAAAATCAAAATACAGTTGAAAATCATTTAAGGGAACTAACAATTTTTTTCTCGATTTTGAGGTGTTTGAGTGAACGATTCGAATTTGGTAAAAACCAAAAAAAAAAAAACAAATTCACGATCTGCAACTTTTCAATCCCCTGGTAGAGGCCAAAAAAGGGTAACCAATTTTGAGGGGATGATCCAGAGAAGTGTAGAAACACAAATTGCAACTTTTCAGGGAGTGAGGTTCGCAGCAAGTAGCACTACCCAAAAGTGGTAAAAAACCACCCTTTTTTGGAAATGACCTCATTTTCGAGGTCTCCTTGCTCCCTTCCCCTTCAAGCTGAGAAGCTCGAAATTTTTTCTGGAGGTCCCTCACTCAAAATGAACTATTTTGCCAATTCTTGTTCAAATCCAAGATGTTCTTTGTTCGTTCTACCCCAATATTCATTTTTACTTAATTATTTGAAATTCGTTGCATAAATAATATAAAAAATGTGAGTAAAATTGACTTGTTTTTCAGGACGTCAACAATGGGAGAAAAATAAAGCTGTATAAACGTATCAGCGGATTATAAAGGCACCTGTAATTCAAAGAAATCACTCGCTTCGCAATACAGCTCTTCAAAAAGAATGGAAAGCAATTTGAAATATCTGTCAAAAACTCAAGTAAAAAAGAAATGATTGAAATTCGGATATAAATCTCATCAGATTATGATTCTGAATACTACGATGCTTAGATGCTGATTATGAATACTACATTGCCAACACCGAAAAATATAAGGGAAAAAACGAGAATTAGGTAATGGTGAAAGAATGCCAGCTTTTTTCCTTCCACTCAACCGGAGTGATGTGAAAGGATCATAATTTTGTAAAATAGAGAAAAAAAATTCTTAGTTATAAGGGAGGCAGCCAAACATAAATTTTCAAAGCGATTTCCAATCGAAATGGATAACACTACGAAGATACGATTTCGAGAAAATTGAAAATTTTAAAGTTTCTAGTGATTTTTTTCAACTCTACCAGGACCTACGTTGATTATTAATACTGAATCGGTATCTTTCGGAGATAATTAGGTCATCATTAATGAAAATTAAATTAGATATTTCGTTTTCGTTACCAGCCTCGTTACTTGAGTGTAATGTATCTGTTACGCCTAATCGATGTAATTGCCCAATTCATGTGGTAGGCAAAAGTAAGGAGTATTGTTTCTTGCCTATTTCATGAAATAGGTAATAAATTTTAACAAAATTACATCATTTAGGCAACGTTAAATAAAGCATCAGAATGGAACCACTTCGAATTTTTTGTAACAATTTGATCTTCCGGGCTGCCATCCGCTCCCCCCTCCCCCGATGAAAATAAGTACCATCTACTACCTACCTACCTACAACAATTCGTTCAAAAAAAAACAATATTTTTCAAAATTGTTGAAGTGTTTATCAAATTATTAGAAACCTGTGATTAGACGATTGTGAAAACGAGTCAAAATATTGTAAAATAAAATTTGGTCAAAGCAGTGATGGAAATTTTTAAAAAAATGTAAATTTGTAAGGTATTCATTAGTCAATTGAAAAAATTCATTTAAAATTTATTTTTTAAAAAGATAGTAAATTTTTAACGCTTTTGAAACATTTTTATGCGTGAACTACTTCATCATTTTTGATTATCGTTTTTGTAGAAATTTTCGACTACTTCAACCAGCTTTACATAATATTTTGAAAAATTACCATCATTTTCACAACCTTGAAAATTACTTTTCAAAGAACTGAATCGATCTTGGAGGGAGAGGGGAACGTAATTGAAAAATAACATAAATAATTGTATTTCTGGTCAACTAAATCAAATTATGAGATTTTTATTCAAAATACAGAAAATTCTGCATTTGTGAAGCCAAAAAATTGAAGAAAACTTCATTTCAATAGGAAAATTTTCAAGGATATTTTTTCGATTATAGGTCCCTTAATGAAGCAAACACGATTAATCGAAGTCAACTTATTAAAATGACAAAAAATTCAAAATTTCTGACTGGTGGAATTTTTTCTGATTATTTTCAGCTCAACGTACAATTCTATCCTTTTTTTTTTCAGAACAAAAATTTCGTTCATAATTCGCATTGCACACTTACTGCATTCACAAATATCATTTCAATGCTTCAATTAACGTTGCCAAAATGATGTAATTTTGTTAAAATTTATTGCCTGTTTTATGAATTAGGCAATCACATCGATTAGGCGTAACATATCCACTGCAATTACATGTTTTGATTTTGAAGAAGATTTACTGTAATCAACTTTAAAAAATTTAATTTTGTGACCTTCAAAGGAAGGCATTCAGAAAACTATGTCAGATTCGTTTCAGGAAAATACCCATCCAGAGTTATTTTGGATTGATTGCACTGTAACAAAAATTGAGAAACCTAACGTATGAAGAATGTCGTCTAAAGATATATTCTCATTACCAAAGAACCCATAAAAAAATAAAAAATGTCACCATTTGATGATTTTTTCAAATTGTGGACTTGGGAATTTTGGATTTCATATGAAATGAAATAAAGAAATTTTTGAACAAAAATACAGACTTTTTTCTGACATAAAAACAAGAAATCAAGTTTGAAGCATTTTTGTGGTGTGATGCCCCGGAGGCTTTATAGGTACATATATTTTTATTCAGTAACTAGGTAAGCAACCGTTTTTTCGATTTTTCTTTTCTGTTCGATATCATCGAGAAATTGACAACTGTTTTCTCAAAATTTAGATTTCTGTAAATTTTCCTCTTTCCAAACTACTGTATCTAAAAGTCAACAAGTCTTTCCGGCCATTTTAAATTCTGAGTTATTCAGGGAATGCCCAGGAGTTACATCAAATTAGAAACCCGAGCAAGTTGCACTCTCTCTGTACAACTAATCTAGGTCGAATCTATGGCCAGCACCTATTTACTCCGCTCAGCATCCAATCATCCAATCATCCAACCTACTAAAGAAATAACACTATCACCATACGTCTGCTTCATTCTTGGACTCGCATTTTGACCAGTTCTCGTTCAAAAGTAATTTAGTTTTGAAAATACACAAATTCCAAAAAAAAATTCAAATATTCGCACCACACTCACGACGTTGAGAGTTTCACAAAAATCATCAAACATCGTTTCAGCCTACCTTCTTTACCCACTCGAGCTCCCATTCGGTGCATTGTCGAACCAGGCAATCACAAGAGCAACTCGAAAGTGAAATTAATATCTGGAACATTAACGCGCTAAAACACCCCCTCGAACGTTTACCCACCGAACCGAATCTCTCAAGTATCGAGATGCTCTCAGCAAGACATCTTTCAGCACAATCGCTGGCATCGGTTCATTAACCTCGACAAAGGCGGCGTTTAACCCTCATCTTGCCATTGTCGTGATCGGCAAAGCAACGACGACATGCACGATGCCACAAGATGAGAGATGTTTTTCTATCCACTACGCCGATACATATTGTTGCTTCGGCTCGGCGGCGTCCATTTCAACGGCACGAATGGCAGATTTTTTGCAGAAAAGATTGATATCAAGGAGATTTCGGAGTAGAAGGGTTGATTCATGGGTATGGTTGTTGTTAAAGGTCGTTGTAGCTATGATTTCACTATGTATACTTATACACGCCCCGATCTCTCTGTCTCACTTTGTACCACGGTACAACTACACGAACCCTCCTTATTTTAGTCTATTCTGTCTGCCATTCCGATAGGGGTGGTAAATTTATGTACGGTTTATTTTCGTTTATTTACGCTTCGTCTTTATTGCGTATATATTTATACGGCCCGTTTCAACAGAGGGGACCACTCTGCGAATACGTGTAAATGCATGTAAACGTGGGTAAAAATTAACCCCCTGCTAACGTGTGTACTCTGCCACGGTTACATTGCCTATTTTATTCTCCGCGTGATTTTACGAAAGCTCCGAAATTATATACCATACCGCTCGCGGCATCCCGGAAATTAATTTGGCTACGGTGGCCATCAGACGAATGTATGAATTTTGCCTGTGCCGCTGGAAAATGTTTCAAGTGAACATATTCACGAGGCCGAGGGTGGATCGTTTTTCAAGTTTTCAGATTCTGAATGAAACCAGGGAAAAAAATCTGGATCTAGTTTCCCAATTTAAAATATTGAATCTTCACAGGGAAGAAAGCAGGCAAGTTACTTTTTTTCAAAAATGAGATAATTATATATTTTGGTAGATTAATTCTGAGTAGAATATCATGGCTTACTCGAATTTTCAAAATTGTGTCATGAAATCGTGTTCAAAAATTGGCTGAACAGGGAAAAAACAAGTAAGTTATGTAATAATGAGAGAAAACTTGTCAAATCCCTCACGTGATCAATATAACCGCGTGCGCATCATCAAAAAGGTACCAATGAAAATTTTCGTATTGTTATAAGGGTAAAGTGCCCTAACTTCGACTGCTTCCTAATTTCGACCACCGGCCGATTTTGGCCTCTATGGACGCAATCTGCACGAAAAAAATTTTTTCGTGTTCCTTTTTCGTAGTTGAACAATTTGAGACCAAAATCACAACTCTACAAGCAAAATTGGCGGAGAAAATTGAAAAAAACGAAATCGCATAGGTGAAAAAAAATTTTTACGTATTCTTTGATCTCAAATTATGAATAATTTTTTTAATAAATTCTACCAAATAATTGTGAATTGTTATGGGGCATGGTGTTAGATTTCGATAAAATCATTGTTTTTGAAAACAACTGGAGGTACGCAACAAAAATTTTCACCAAAGTTCAAATTGTTTGGGGTGCTCTAATCTCGACCAGCTATACTATCTTATGGAATCTGTTTTTTGAATGCGATTTTGTTTTTTCTGATTTTCTCCGCGAGTTTTGGCTGTAGGGTTGTCGTTTTGGTCTCATTTTGTTGATCTGTGAAAGAAGAATATGAAAAAATTATTTTCGGGTAAATTCCGCTCTATGCGGGCGAAATCAGCTGGTGGTCGAAATTAGGAACCCAAAATTTCAAAATCGATTTTTGAGTTCCCTCACAAAAAAAATCGCAAAAAATACAAAAAAATGGTTGTATCGGCTCAAAATTTTAGGGAATGGTAGAGGAAGAATCAAGGTATTTTTTAAGCCATTTTCGACGTTTCTACCTCAAAAAGTCTTCGATTGGTGGAAGTTTGAAAAAAAGTGGTCGAAATATGGCAACCTTATCCTTAAGTAAACTAATTTTTAACAGAACTACAATATTTTCAAAAAAAAAAATTTTTTTTCATTTTTTCATAAAAATTTCAATGTTTTCAAAACTCATTAGTGAGTTTACAATAAAATTTGGATGATTCTGAATTTCGAAAAATTCGATGGAAGTAATTTTTCTGAAAACATTGTAGTTTCATTAAAACCTGATTGAAAAAATCGTATTTTCATTAGGTACTTCAAGGTTATTCGAGGAGAAACATTTCAAAAAGGGATTGCAAGTTTAATTGAAGATGCCAATCCAAATAAATTTTAGACTGAAAAAACAAATGTTCATCTTTCTTTTTTACTGGTGTACAGTACCTAATTTTATTTCATAAAAATGGTTCCTAATATGCTCCTCCCAACTTGGACGTAGGTAAAATCATTACATTAATTATTTCTTTCAACCCTTGCAAAAACGCATTCCAGGTATAAGGTACTAGGTGATTTCACACGCGCTACCTCCACAACATCCCTTACACGATTCTAGAAACCGGTTTGACCAATCACAGCACTTCACCAACATCCAACCCTTCCCGTAACAATATTACTAAGGAGTATAAATATGTACAACCGACTCGAAGGGAAATGTCAGAGATATGGGGCGTAGAATAACCGGACGGTAGTTTTCGTGAAAATAACCGAAATTTCGGTAGTTTGTTTCTCCGATGGTATTTAGCGATACTACCGAAGTTCTTTATTGAAGACATCTCTACATTTTTGGTTGTTACAAAAATTTCATTTGGAGCAACCCTTGCGCCTCAAATTTAAAAAATGTACTTTCAGAAATACTCAAAATCGAGTTTCTCTCATTTATTATAAGAAATATCGAAGATAGCGCGAAATGTTGGCAGTCTATTCACAAAACCACGATTATTTCTTTTCTAACCCTCAAGGGGGCGGGGAGGCGAGCCTCGCAATTTTTAGCCAAATTCCCAAACTTTGAAGGCTCATATCTCGAGATAGGTTGTACTCGAGGAAAAACTGTTTGCGGGATTTGAAAGATAATTAATAAGAGATTCAAAAGCGGTAATCACATTTTGGAAAGCTGAAAATTGAACTTTGGTGGTGGAAGCTCAACTTTCATGATAATAACAAAAGATGAAAGCTATCATTTAAAAATTGAAAAAAAATTACAGTGAGAAGCCCTTTTTACCCAACAAATTTTCAACAATTTTGACTAAAATTCAAAAAAAAAAGTAAAGTAACACATTTATTACTACTAATTCGAAGGCGCTAATTTCGAATATGTACTCAGTTTTTTCATTCGACCCCCCCCCCCCCCTCCCCTGAACCCTCTATTAGCCTCCTTGATGTGGTCGAAATTTAAAAAAAATGAAAAATAACGTGTGATCTGTCGTTTATTAGGTTCTTGAGGGCGCTGAATTCGCAAATTTGCTCATTATTTGGATTTGACCCATACGGAATTGAATATTTCAAAAAATTACGGAGAGGGGGTCGCGGGTCGCATCAAAAAGTAAGTCGATATTCGAATTCTACGCCCTCAAATTAGTTAGAATCGATATGCCAAAAGATATTTTCGTTCCTCAACATAGTTTTTCCCCAAACTGGAGGGGGGGGGGTCTCCTAGAGAGTCACAATAGGGTCAAATCTAAAAAATAAGCAAATTTGTGAACTCAGCGCCCTCAAGAACCTAATAAACGAAAGATCACACGTTATTTTTCATTTTTTTAAAATTTTGACCCTATCAAGGAGGCTAATAGGGGGGTTCAGTGGGGTCGAATGAAAAAACTGAGTACATACCTATTCGAAATTAGCGCCTTCGAATTAGTAGTAATCAATGTGTTACTTTACTTTTTTGATTTTTTTGAATTTTGGTCAAAATTGTTGACCCCCCCCCCCTCTCCCGTTTCTAGATATCCCATCTTGAAAATTTTTTGGGTGAAAAAAGGGTAAAAAGGGCTTCTCACTGTATTTTTTTTTAATTTTTAAATGGTAGCTTTCATCTTTTGTTATTATCATGAAAGTTGAGCATTCACCACCAAAGTTCAACTTTCAGCTTTTCAAAATGTGATTACCGTTTTTGATTCTGTTATTAATTATCTTTCAGACCCCGCAAACAGTTTTTCCCCGAGTACATAAGCCTTCAAAGTTGGGGAATTTGGCTAAAAATTGCAATTGCATAAAAATTGCGAGGCCCGCCTCCCCGCTCCCTTGAGGGTTAGAAAAGAAATAATCGTGGTTTTGTGAATAGACTGCCAAGGGGAACTCGTAAAAAAAATTTTGAGCGAAATTGGAAGACCCGACTTCATTTGTGGTCTGTTTTAGTACACTGAGAGAATAGTATAGAAATTTCTGCTCAAAAATATAATAATACATACGATATTATATAGTATTTAATATCAATAAATACTATAATTTTGGGTAAGAAACGCTACATAATGTTGTGAAAATTACTATGTAGTGAAAACTACTACATTTTTTGGCAATTTTAACTACATGTTGAGTAAATTATGCTAAGTGATATGGAAAATTTACCACATTATCTAGCACTATGTACTAAACTGTGTAGCAAATACTGATCACGTGTGGAGTTGTGTTACATATTATAGGTAGTTGACTAGTTGTTGTTCATTTCATCTGTCTGTTTATTTTCACGTCTAATTTGTTAATAATAATAGAAGTTTCCTAGTTTAATAGTTTAATGTTTGTGATTTAACTCAATATGGATTTCTTTGAAGATAACATTCTGTTTGATAAAGAATTAAATTGTGAAGATAAAGATGAAGAATTCAAATCAGATAACATACCTACATTGTCGTAGTTTGTTTTACAACAAGTTAAAGAGCTTCAACCATCAGACGCTGAGCAAGCTGTCTACGAACTTTGTGATAAAGTGGTTATTAATATTAATACATTCGGCACTGATTTCAGTTGTAGAAACATTATGTACATATTATTTCATTCTCCTGTAAAATTACGTTTTTGAACTTTGGTTGTTTTTAATAAAGACTTCATTTCATACCATATGATTCATTTTTTGTTTTCGTTTTCATGGTTGTTATAGGAAAAACATTTCCAAGTGATTTTCTTCTTTTGTATCCACCTATTTTTTAAAATAAATTTGTGAGTTCTTTGTTTTTTCAATAACTTTACCCATTTCTCATTGTTCTTTCTTGTAAGTTTCTTCAAATTTTCCATTCCGACATAGTTCTTGGTGAATGAAATTATTTTAATTAATTTTTTAAATTGTTTTTAAAGAAAAAATGTACTTAATTGCTCCTTGCTGTTCTGAATTAAAAATTGTATTTTACCAATTTTTTGTTACTATATTTTAGATATTTGAAAGAGTTATCAATTGTAATTGTTTCTGGTATTATTGTTAAGAAAAAAGCCATTATATTGGGACCGGCAAACGGGCAAACTGAAAATGATTGTTGTCCTTGTCGGCCTTGCCGCCCTCTAGCGGATTAGTTCCTAAGGGTGATCGTTCTTATCAAGTTATCACTCGTATGTATTCTTATGGGAAAATCGTAATTTTTAAAAATTCATTATTAATTTAGTAATGTGTTTAGAAACGTTATTTTTTATAATGAGATAATTTGAACCTTCTACTATGCCAAAACAATCGCTGTACTCATGTAATCGACTTTGAAAGCCAGTTAAACAGTGATTTCCTCGGCCCCTTTGCCAGAGATTTTAGTGTGTAAAAATCTTATCAGTTAACGTATTCTTATGGTAAAAATCATCATTTTCCAAGATTTTTAAACATTATTTATTCAGTGATGTGTTAATAAAGTATTTCTTGTAGAAAATTACCATTGGAAGCTCTGGAAAGTGATAGATTGCATTTAAAACGTAAGTGTTATAATGCGAATTTCTTACCTGTTGCTATAGTTCAAAGATGAAAGTATTTAAATAATTCTTTTACAAGAAATATTCTATTAGCACATTACTGAATAAATAATATTTAAAAATATTCAAAAATGTTGATTTTTACCATAAAAATACATGTAACTGATAAAATTTTTGCACGCTAAAATCTCTGGCAAGGGGCCGAGGAAATCACTGTTTAACTGGCTTTCAAAGTCGATTACATAAGTATAGCGATTGTTTTTGCATAGTAGAAGATTCAAATTATCTCATTTTAAAAAAATAACATTTCTAAACACATTACTGAATTAATAAGTAATTTTCAAAAATGACAATTTTCCCATAAGAATACATACGAGTGATAATAACGATCACCCTTAAAGCTTTGGTAGGTAAAAAACGACACTAGCGCGCCACTACCTATTCCGGTCCCAATTTTAAAAATTATTTTGTCTTAACAAGCAAGTTATTATTTTTTTTTTTTGAAATGTCCGAATTGATTCCCACTTTTTTCAGTGGTATGTACGAATTGATTCCCCCTTTTTTTCAGGAGTATATACGAATTGATTCTCCCTTTTTTTCAGGAGTATATACGAATTGATTCTCCCTTTTTTTCAGGGGTATATACGAATTGATTCCCAACCTCTTTCAACAAAGGAATTTTTTAGGAGAGCGAATTAATATGCACAAAACGTTTCTACGACTTAAAATCAGGTTCAGCAAATGTTAGTTTGTTTCAAAATGTGGATTTGGGGCCTACAGAGCAGGTTTCACTCCAGTACTCAAGAATTGAAATGAAAATTTTTCCCATATGTTTCTAAATCACAGATCTTCGAAGTTTTCGAGATTTTTATTTAAAAAACACAAAAAAGGTGTTGAAATAATTTTTTAAATCCAAAATAAATAACACCATTGTTTTTTTCGTAAAATTTCATTTCCGAAACTGCGATTAAAAAATTCTCAGGCGTAAGCGCATCCAGATGGGAAAATTTTAATTTCAATTCTTGAGAACTGGAGAGAAACCTGTTCTGTAGGCCCAAATCCACATTTTGAAACAAACCAACATTTGCTGAACCTAAATTTTAAGTCGTAGAAACGTTTTGTGCATATTAATTCGCTCTCCTGAAATATTCCTTTGTTAAAAGAGGTTGGGAATCAATTCGTATATACACCTGAAAAAAAGGGAGAATCAATTCGCACATTCACTCTTGAAAAAGGGGGAATCAATTCGTACATCTCCAAAAAAAAAATGGGAATCAATTCCCCTGTATTTTTCCACAAATATTTCTTTGGGAATCAACTCACCTACAACCAAATTTTCCATTTATAATAGTAAATCTCACTAAAAAAAACCGAGTGGAGCAACTTTACTTTTTTTTATAGTAATTTTCACTTTAAAAATTTTTCTCAGTGTGTAGAATAGCCCAACGGCTTTCCATTGCAAGATGGAAAAAAAGTTATGAAACTAAAAATGTTAATTTTTAATTCTCTACAACTCTTGTTTCTAACTTTTTTGAATATTATTGACAACTGGTCCGAAATCGCTGAACCGGTTTCAAAATAACATATCAAATTTCAATCGCGCCAGTGCGTAGACTTCATTTCAATAAAAAAAAACGGACCCCCATTTTTTGACCCAAACCGGTTTCTCAATTAGTGGACACCCTATAGTTCGGGCTGAAAGTTTGATCACCAATCTTCAATGTCCTTGACGCCAGGAACACATTGCCGTGTGAACCGTCTTGGTATCTCTTTTCAGTTCTGAGATACTGAGAAATATTTCAAGTGATCAAGGCTTTTGTGTCATACTGTATGTAGTAGGTTACGCCAAATTTCAACCGCCAAAAATTAATCGAAGTCATAATATCTATTCATTACCTTAATCTGTTGAAGACAATGTTGGTGGTAATTGTCTAAACCTCTGCCAAATAGTTTGGTCAATGAATGCAAAATATCGAGAAAAAAAATGGCTAAATTCCTCTCACATCATAAATTCTCTCGCAAACTACCGCCAACATATGAAGAAAATAATCTCACACAGCATCGAATCGACTCGCCTCAGCTAATATTAAAAACCTCCATAGGCGTAGAAAAGTCACCGGTAAAAATTTCTCATCAATTTGGCACGTGTTTAATCCGCGCCGCATCGATGATTTCCCTCGCTCGCGGCTCCTGGCGCAGAACCCGCCATCCAAATGAAAAAAAACAAGATCTTTATTGGAGAACTACAACTAGTAAACTCTTCGGCTACAAGGTGTTGCGTTATAGTAAACTTTTCGCTTATCCCTCTCCCCCCTCCCGACCGTATTTTCCGACCATTGGGCGCTGCGAAGATTGTTAGCGAAACTATTTAATTAAATTAAATATAAAAGAATACATTAACTTGCGTATTTTATTCGAGTCGAACGTGATACGAATAGAAATCCTCGATGGCATCATCATTGATAGTATTTATATCATACACGTTTCCTGCTCGCCCATACCCATACAAACCATGCCTGTTTATTTCCTCGCGTTTTTCAACTTTCCCATCGTCTAACCGTGTGTTCCACATAACAAAAGGGTTTTTCTCGATGCCACCAGCACCAGCATGCTCAAACGACGGTAATTTCAAATGCAATTGTTTAAACGCAACTTAACATGTTGGCTTTTTTTTCTCCATCCCTACAAATTTACCGCGTCGCTTCCTCCCTCGTGTACTCTGTCGTCGTCCTCGTCGCGTTCCCACTTACATTATTTAATTCGTCGTCGCAGTAGGTTTAAACGATGGAGAAAAAAAGGTCCGCTCGAATTTACGTTTTTTCCCCAACATTTTCCGTACAAACACCGAGGTAGAAAAAAATCCGAATTATTTTCACGATTAAATGTTGTTTCTGCGTGCTCTCTCTGTTCTTCTAAAACCCAAGAACCTTCTCCAGAGTGAAATTTTTTTCAAAACTTTCCCAAACTGCGTATTTTCAAATACACCAGAAATATTTTGGCCTCTGGTCCGACTATTCGAATACCGATAAAACGACCATCGCAGTAGGGAAATAACAGCATCGAGCCGAACCATTACCTCGTCTTGGCCCGCACTGTCCGCAACCTGTGGATAAAAAATAATACACACCATGCGGACACAAATCTACTTAGGCCATTTTTATGTAAAAGCGAAAACTAATTGATTTATTGTTTCGTGTACGCGGGTATATTTTTTTCGCCCATTTGTACAAAACGGATACCGTATTAGGTCGGTCAAAGGTCATTAATTGTGAACGGGAAAAAAACCTCCAGCACGCCAAGGTATTATCCTTGGACGCGGTCGGTAGCACGACAAGGGAAAAAAACCTCTCTACACATCCTTTTTACCATCGCGATCCGCAAAACCGAACAATAAATGAATTACCGCCTGCCTAATACATATCAATACGTATAATGAAACCGATATTTTCCGCAACAATCGCGCCCTGGCCTACGAATTATACGGGCAAAACAGCCGAGACGGTGCTGGTTGGACGGAGAGAAGGGTAGAGAGAGATACACGCGAAAACCCTCAAAATGGATTCCCATTCAGATTGTTTTTCATCTCGAACCGAGATTTTAACTCCGGAACAGCTTTTACTTGTAATATCCGCCACGGTATACGGACCGATCTCCGCTCCGCCGGGGTCCCTATCTGATCCTTCCAAACCGATGTACGCGTACACGCTTTCAAACGTCTGGCCTTTTACACCAGGCCATTGTAATGAAATTGATGTATACATGCATAATACCTATACCAAGTGTACGTATAACACTTTTCTCCCTTCGATTTTCTATCTGGTGAGTTTTCTGTGTACTTCATCATTCGTTTCCACGTGTGTTCCGAATGTTCGTGTACAATCTATAGTACGCACAGTTCCTCAATTTCACGATACGAGTTCGTTTCCAATGTGGTTTGAAAGAAAATAAAACTTTCCATTGCAACAATGAAATGTAATTTTTTTAAATTTTTGCTCTCTTCTCGTCAATCCTTAGAAACAAAACTTCGAATTCTCTCAAATTTCATTTTTGAAAAACCTTTCCTACGTTTAGAAATCACAACGTGTTCCAGAAATTGAAAACTTTTCTACACTTGAAGTAAGAAGTCGAAACGAGGATAAAAGTTTGCGGGAGAATTGAACTAATCGTAAAACAGAACCTCAAGCAAAATCATCACAACTTCAACTTCGTTTTCAATAAGGTTAAATAACAACTGACGATGATAGGTAATCAATTAATCATTCAAAAAATCAACCGTTGCATGAAAATCAACTTTGGACCCGAGCTTCAGAAATTACGAAACACATATAGTGAAATAGCCTTCAGAAACTTTCTGACAACAATCGAACAAATAATTGAAATTTTAAGTAGTATGATTCGAAAATAATTCTATTGATTGATTTAAAAATGACGGGAAAATTGTCACTGATATTTAAAACCAGAAATTTTCAAAAATACCACCTTAGAAAATAAAGTTTTACTTTAATGATGATAAGACATCGATTGAAAAAACTATCAAGAATTACGTTTTCAATCTTATTTTCAAAAAAAATTTAAAATCACTCTAAAGAATCATTGAAATTTTAGCATAACTCAAAATAATTACTTACAAACCGATTCAAAAATCGCCAAAAATTGTACGAAATAGCTAAAATGAACGATACTGGAAGTGGTTTCGGAGAAAAAAGACAACCTACCTACTCTCTCATTTTGAATCCGTGAAAAGTCACTGATAAATAGTCAGAATTGCAGCACAGGAAAAATCAGCAAAATTCTTCGATTTTCAGCGGATTTTCGAAGATTTTTTAAAAGAATTTCACAGATTTTTCAACGAATTTCGCCGATTTCTCAGTGAATTTCACAGATTTTACAGCAATTTTTTCCACTGTTTGTTCTCAGTGAAATTTCTTCACTGTTTTATTATTGTGCTGCAATTTTAACTGATGGTCTATAAATGAGAGAGCGTAAGCATGAATATATTTTATTCTGACAAATTCTCGGATTTCTTTCAGAAAAATTTACGCTGAATAAAAATCATCAGAGTATTTTTAGGATCTTATACCTACAATTCAACACGGAGTTAAAATCTATCGAGGGGAAGAGGCTAAAATTTGTCATAGGTATATATATCTCAATTAAAAAAAGTGCTCCATTATGAAAAAATTAACACTGTAAAAGATTTTGGATTATTTTTTCACTTCACTCTGATAAAACGCAATTGTGCAAATCAGTACGTAATATAAATCCTTCTATTGCATTTTGAAACGAAGCAAAAACATTATTTAACTGATTGCAAAAAAAGAAACACGTCTTATAAAATATAATAAGTATACATACCAAGTAAGTAATTTTTTACTTGATTAATTTCTTCCTTAGAAGATCAGATTATTGATTTGAATTTACCTGCGACAAAAAAAAATTAAAATTAACTTCATTCAATCACGAAAATCAATATCAAATTAACACAACTCTTCTAGTTAATCGTAATATTCTAATTTAAACACATCATATCATCTATAACGTATTCAGGATCAGAGGTGAAAATTTAGAATCGAAGAGGGGAACAACGTACCACGAGCAAATTTGTCTATAGAATAATCTGAACCTCGCTAGTCATCTATTTTCTGGATACTTCACAATATGATTTCTTCGAGTTTAAGGTGGGACAAAGTTTCAGTCTGTTTGCCCATAAGACTACCTCTGGCCAGATTTTGATGATATCTAACTACATCCTACTCAACATAAATGTAGAGTATTTTTCCAAAACGGCCTAAGAATAAAAAATCATGCATAAATGAAAAAAGGGGCTTAGGTGTAATTTTTTTCTTAATTTTTTCTTCTAGAAGCTTTATCGTCCTTTTCCAATGTATAAAAAAAAGAAAATAATTCACACCGAAGTCTCTTTTCTCATAGGCGACTAGGACATTGAAGATCGATAATCAAACTTATAGTCCTTCCTATAGGGTGTCCACAAATTGAGAAACCGGTTTGGGTCAAAAAATGGAGGTCCGTTTTTTTTATTGAAATTAAGTCTACACACTGACGCGATTAAAATGTGACATGTTTTTTTGAAACCGGTTCGGCAGTTTCAAACCAGTTGTCAATAATATCCAAAAAAGTGGAGATATGAAAAAGTTTGAAACAAAAATTGTAGAGAATTGAAAAACAATAATTTTTTGTTCCATAATTGTTTTCCCATCTTGCAATGGAAAGAAGTTGTCGTACAAAATGTTTGAGTATAATTTTTTTCTCTTTCAAGCCATAACTCTTCTCTATTGCTGGATGAAAAAAAAATTACAGAACGTGAAATGTTTAGTTTTTAATTCTCTACAACTTTTATTTCAAACCTTTTTTGATATCTCCACTTTTCGATAACTGGTTATCGAATTGGAAAAAAAAAACACCCAAGAAACTTGGAAAAATTGGGTTCATCTTGTACCAGTTTCAAAAAAGTGGAGATATCAAAAAAGGTTTGAAATAAAAGTTGTAGAGAATTGAAAACTGAACATTTCATGATCTGTACCTTTTTTACATCCAGCAATGGAGACGAGATATGGATTAAAAAGGATAAAATTATACTCAAGTTCTTTGTACCATGACTTCTTTCCATTGCAAGATGGGAAAAAAGTTATGGAACAAATAATAATTGTTTTTCAATTCTCTACAACTTTTGTTTCAAACTTTTTTTCATATCTCCACTTTTTTTGATATTATTGACAACTGGTTCGAAACTGCTGAACCGGTTCCAAAAAAACATATTACATTTCAATTGCCTCAGTCTGTAGACTTTATTACAATAAAAAAAACGGACCCCCATTTTTTAACCCAAACCGGTTTCTCAATTTGTGGACACCCTACAGGAAAGACTAGAAGTTTGATTATCGATCTTCAATGTCCTCGTCACCAAGAATACATTGCCGTTTGAACCGCCTTGGTATCTCTTCTCAGTTCTGAGATATTGAGAAGTGTTTACCATTGACAAGACTTTTGTGTCATACTGTATTGTAATTGATTCTATTTCAAAGACAAAATCAATGAGGCAAAGGACTTTGGTAACTCCTTCAGAACAAACTCCACTGGAAACGAATATTCTGAAGATTTCTCAATCGAGTGGGTGGGCTTCGACTCGTTTTGAGATCTTCATCTATCAAGTGAAGTATCAAATTATCAAATTTTCAAAAAAAAATCAAATGAAGTCCAGAATTTTTTGTAAAAATATTGACAACAGTTAATCGTATTAGCTTTATCAATATTGCAAAGTAATAAAATTTCATTGTTTTAGGAATGTTGACATGATTTTTGTACATTGCCAAAATCGTTATTTTCGGAGATATTTCAGAATTGAATGAAAATAAAGGGAGTTCGATTGAAGGGCATCATGATATACCTTTCTCATCTAGTTTATAAAAAATACGTTTTTATAAAAAATTTAATTTTGAATAAATAACAGGAAGATTATAAATTACCCCAGAGCGTAACGAAGGAAATTGGAACATAAGATAAGCAAAGATACACTTTTTTACATGATTTACCCCTGTTTTAGATTTTTTTAAATTCCAGGGAAACTTCCAAACTTCCCCGATAGTTCCCTGACTTTTCCAGGTTTACCAGGTTTTCAAGAAAGTGGTCACCCTGTCTCAGATCTATAACACTTGAAATTACTCAAAAAACTGAAAATTTTTCTTGAACATGAGTATTTTAGTTTAGTGCTTTTGCTTTATTGGTAACACAGTGCCTATTTCAATCCCCCTAATAGTCGATCGGAAGGAAATTCGCATCCCATTAAAATCGGCATTGCATTGTAAACAGCGAACCGTACACTGTACATCATACCAGTCCATGTAATAATATAACCCAACAGATAGAACGAATGCACTGCGAACGGTCTACTTATCTTGAAAGCATTTATATCTTTTATTAAAATGGAATCTGCAACGCAGCCGATAGCAAATACCAAGTGCAACGAAAAGCACAGCAACCAAACGAGAAAACCCGAAAACAAATCAAAGCAGGAAAAAAATCAACGCAGCTCGACAGTACACCGAGACCATGCCGAGACCAACTCTTGGCCATGAATGAAATTACAACTGCGTCAGTTAAAACGTATTGGCTTTGCGATTCGCTTCATTAAATCTCTTTTTCTCTCTTGCTCGTTTGTCGTATTTATATACAATAGCATGTCGCTAACTCTTATTATATACGACAAACGAATGGTAAAAATCACCAGGCTGCAAAATTCCCCAAGATATCAAAGAAATTTCCGCGATATGGATGTCGTAGTGGGGGGAAAAAAAAGCTAAACCCAGGGTATAGTCGATGCAACGCTATTCTGTGCTGTCAGAATATGAGGTATACCAAATACATAGTAAGTAAGTATATTCTATATTCTAATACATTTTTTTTACTCTCTCGTTTTCGCTGCTCTAACTCTTAATTTATGCTGCGGCGCTTCTGTATATATACGCCGAGTAATCGAATACTATGTAGATACAAGTTTGTTTTCTCTTGGTAAAAGTTTCTCGTTAAAATGTACAGTATATATTTCATATTTACATCTTTTGCTGGTACGACGTGTTCCCTCCCTCACCACCAAGTGTATACGGATTCTATGTTGGATAAGTAAGTATAATGAATTTACTACGTCGAAAAACCTTACTTTGTAACGAAAATAATGGCGTTATTCGTTGTTTTTTTCCCTCCCTGTAGCTGACGTCTTTGGAATTGTTTGATGAAGATTTTTCTTGATTTTTCTCGCGGTTTCTGAGGCGATACACAACACCGTATACCCAAAAGAAAATAATCCATTTCAGTAGATACGTTCAATATGTTTTGATAAAAAATATTGATTTTGGCACAGAAATCGATGATGAATGATAGCAACAATGCAAGATTTTCTCACAACGAGGATTTTTTTTAATACAATGCTTTGGGGCCGAAGTTGAAATGAAAAATCTGTTTTTTTTTTCTAAATCGATAAAAAATAAAAAAAAATTAATTTCGAGTCCTTGGGAGACAGTCATATCAGAACTACAAGCACATGGTGTTCAAAATATTTGAAATAAAATTCCAATTTTGAAGAGAACTGAAAAAATTCAATCGCATTTCTTTTTCAAGGTCACGCGGTTCTGGATTTTGTTCAGTTTGAGGTAAAACTCATACGGGGAATTAAAAGTAAATGACCTTACTGATTTTTTTCGATTCGAACATGGCATTTATATTCATTAAATTTATTAATTACACAGGTCGACATTTTTAAACTTTTGAAATGCTGTTTGAAGTTTAATGGGTGATTTTTATAGTATTGTTCACGCTGATCACGAAAAAAAAACAGTAAAAAAATTCCATCACCCAAGGATTTTTCAAAATTTGAATTTTTTGTTGAACAGTTTTTTTACTTTTTTTGATAACTTTTGACACTTCAAGTCGATTATCTGAAAAAAGTAAGGGTTCTACCAAAAAAATGATTAGAACATAACTTGTAGAACGTAAAATTTGCTTTCTGTAGAGCTCCGATTAGTTTTTTCTTAGAAGGCAGCGTTTAGAGATGTTTCAGTTCAAAGTTCAACTCATTTTTTGAATTAAAAATATCTCAAAAACTAAGCCTCCTAAGAAAAAACTGATTGGACTCTACAGTAGGAAAATTTTACGCTCTACAATTTATGTTCTATTCATTTTCTTCGTAGGATCCCCTTTTTCGCCAGAAAATCGACTTCTAGGGTCAAAATTTACATTAAAAAATGTAAAACGAATTTTCAACAAAAAAATTCCAATTATAAAAAATCCTGGCGTGATGGAGTAGAACTGAAATCATATTCGAACTCAGCACTGAAAAGTAGGTCAGAATCATCAATCAGAATCAATTACACAGAAAAAAATTGTTGATTTGCCGAGCTTTGATATTTCCATTGTTACAAATGGGAAATGTTAAAAATGCGGTTCATTACAAAAAATCGATTTTCTGGGAAAATCAAGTCTCTAAAAAAAAGATGAATAGATCATGAATAAAACGTACAATTTCCTTTCTGTATTGTCCAATTAGTTTTTCTTATGAGGTTTCAATATTGAGGTATTTTCAATTTTTTTAAAAAGTTGTACTTTGACTGAAATATCTCGAAAGCTAACCCTCCTATGAAAAAACCAATTGGACTTTACAAAAGGAAATTTCATGCTCTACAATTATTTATGTACCATCGATTTTTTTTGTAGTTTTCAAAAAATCGACTTCAAATGTCAAAAGTCATCAAAAAAAGTAAAAAAAAAAACTGTTCAACAAAAAAATTGGAATTATGAGTTGTTTTTTTCGCTATTTTCATATCATTTTTCTCGCTTTAAATAAAGTACCTAAGAAAGATACCCTCCCTTATGCAAATGTATTCATTTTAAGACGGATTTCGAGCACTTTCATGAAAGTTTCATTATGATTAGTTATTAATTATCAGGTAAAAATAATAAGAAGTGAAGAGCAAAGTAAAAACATTCAAGGTGAATAAAAAATTCCCAAACTTAACAGGCAGGGTATTAGCAGGACCTTCTGAACGAATATTGCAGAACTTTTCCCCTGAACTTAGAAAAAACATGATTTGAACACACATCCTCCCTATTTTTCTATGAATTTGAGCCGAACGAAACGAGAACCAAAATTTTGTAAAATGAAAATTTCAAATACCAAAAAAATACGCTTAGAACGAATTTCATGAATTTTTTTTACCTATGTTTAGTGAAAAAAAAGTTGAAGTATAAAGTCATTGTTACATTTTAAGGAAAAGAAATTATTCAACCCGAGTAAAGCGAAGGTGAAAATTTCAAACACATAATTATAAGTACAGACATTTTTAATGAATTTTGTTGCATTTTTATTGATATAAATTCATAAAAATTCTAAATGTCGGTCGGAAAAGAAACAAATTTGACCCGAGCGAAGGGAGTACGAAAATGTCTAGAAATCGAAGCATCAAATTTACACAAAAAAGGGGCTAACGTAAGTATGAATATTTTATTACCCGATAATAATCTGAAAAAAATTTAGGTTAGCACAAAATTTATCAATTTTTAACAAGGTTGAAGAATTTACCATTGCCAAATTGTAGCATTTATACGTATCAACGTATGAAGTTTGCTTGCAAAGGCTTAGTCAGAATTTTCCAAAGTATGGGAGCCAAACATGAAGGTAACTACACTGGTAACGCCATGCCAGACAGAAAAATCAATATTTTGATTGGAAAAATTGAATAATGATATTTCAAAAAAATAGAAGATGGAAGCCCTACTCGAACGAAGCGAGTGCAAAATTTTTTATGAAAAATTAATGCTGAGTGAGCCTTTAAAGGTAATCCTTCGTTTGAAAAATTCAAGAGGAAAATTGTTAAAAATTCTTACTTTTCACAGTATAAAAATATTAAAACACTTGTTATTTTCTGGTTTTTCGTTTCAAAAAAAAAAAAAAAAAAAATGGAACATGAAATAATACTTACTCGAATATATCAAGTTACTAATTTCTAAATTAGGTACCTATTAAAACAAACGAAATTTTTGGTAAGTAGCTTTTACTTTCCTTTATTCCCTAGTGAGTCTACAGGAAAAAAAAATGGCGATTAGATCGACACTGATCATCACACGACAAAAATTAGAATCAATTCGCCAATAACTAAAAGTGTCTGAAGAAATGAAATCCAAAGATACTCGAAAAGCCAAAACTACATCGATTATTTCATCAAACTTAGCCATCTACACAGACAGCCAAGCTTTACATAAAATATTATATAATATCCAACGTTTTTAAAACGTTTATATATAACACCACGAGCAACGCATTCATTATTCATACCAGACCTCTTATTTTTCTTCAACGTATAATAAATTAATCGATTCGACGATATAAATTTTACACGTGTAATTTTTTTTTTCAAAATATTCTAAATTTATTCGAATCACCGCCCAAGGGGTAAAAATTCTCACATAAAAATTCCGTCACCTTCAAAACGAACCACGTCAACAACCGACAAACATTTCGCCATGTTGAATTTTCATTCGGCATGATCTTCAATTTCAAGCCAACTTAGTCGAATTACACAAATTCTCAAAATTAAATCTCTGGGTAAATTTTTTCCCCAACGTAAAAATTCCTCGCGAATCCCGTTGCGATTTCGTTAACTTAAAATTCCACTAGGCCAATTTTCACCGAGATGTTATTTCAAGGTTAATTCTCATTTCGTAGCACAAAGACGATGACTTGAATGGCTATGAAATTTCCACTCGACAGTACAAACGAAACTAGACCTGGTTACGGGTGTCGAAATGGAATTTCGAGTGCGATTAAAACTACGAATAGGGATTGAGAGAGCAAAATTTCGAATTTGAATAATTCAAAGTACTTGGTAATGACTACGTACGTTTTCAGGATTGTGTTTAGTTTTAGAAATGAAATTTGGAGTTTTTCAGGTTTGTAGATTTGGACGATGATGAGCTTTTAATGTCAGAAAAGAGGTATTCTGTATGATGAATGCGAATAGAATTGAAAAATTACTTTCTTGCTTCACCGCCAGTTTAGCAAGCAAGTTTTAAAATTGTTTTTTCGCGAGTAAAAAAATTATTACTCGGTATTGACCAATTCATGGCCTTTTGATATTCGCAAAGAAAGGTCACAGATGAATTCTCAAAATCAACTAAAGAAAAAAAGGTAATCCTCTGCATAACATGCAGTAGGTATAAGGATAATGCTGAAAAGTAGTCTGGTGACAGGATTTTGGGGCAGGATTCTCAATGATCTTGTAATTATCTCGAATTATTTCCTTCTCAATAATAACCTTACCCAAAGTAAAAATCACAAAATCTATAATCATTTTCCACTGATCCAAACCTAGTAAAACGTCATCCCATCATCACTTCGAAATCTACATCACAATTTCTGCAACTCCCCGGCGGCTAAATCCGTTCACCCAATTACTAACCCTTTATACCAATTTCAAGCCTATTTCACGCTCAGAAAAATCGCCATAAACGAGTTAATTTTCACGTTGCAATGTGCAGGTATCATTCGAACGTATTTTTCAACACATTTCGTCTGTCATCGTATTGGCTAAGTCCCTTCTAGGCATTCCGCCATGTAGCACGAATCATTTGATACCAGGTATATTTTGGCGTTCAGCAGCATTCACGAACACACCACTCGGGCCCATAAATTCATGACAGACGCTATCATCCTAACACGTCATCGAAACCCCCCGTAGCGCTGTAATTAAGATACAGCAAAACATACCGATAATGAGTTAACGCGCGTGTGCTCGCGTCCTATTTCACTCTCTTCCACTTCACCTTTGCTTTGTTGTATACTAATTCGAATCGACTGACAGTTTCCCTCTTTCTGTACATTCTCATCAGCAGGGAATACATATTGCCATCGCATAAAGCACAGGTAAAGTTAAATAAATGTATCTGGAAATGTGAAAAAATCCCAGCGACGTGATAATTGCCGGAAAATTAAAATGAAATGGGGTTTTTCAACTCGACCAGTACGGTAAATGTCCGCAGATGAAATATAATTCGCGTTTTATTTGTATTTGTACGTAGAAAACGTGCGATGCGACGTACCCTGTTTTAAAAAGTTAATCCGATAACGACGATGAACCAGAAGATCAGGGGTCGTTGATTTTTATCCCCATGAAACATGGAAAAAGTGAATTACCTGGGGGTATTTTGGAGATTTAATGAGATTTTCAATGCACGACAATGAAGAGTACCGTTTCATAATTTTTTTGAATTTTAATCGAGCCTAGCTCGAAATTGTTATAAATTGGCCGAAAGAAAAAGCAATGAAAATTTGAGATTTATTGTTCAGTGTCTGCCCTCTCCGCTCCCCCGGACGAAAGCTCAAAGTTTGGAAATACTTCCTTGAAAATAATTCATTTATTTACATCCACATAAATATATTTTTCAAAATCACACATAAAACTGAGAAAAAAATCAATGACAAATCACCATATTCTACTTATTTCTCATTAACGACCAAAGTAAAAGATTTACTACCTCCCATAATTCCTTACTCCGCGTCTCTCTACCCATCACAAAATTGAAAAGACTTACAATACACTGTTTCCAAAAACTTCCAGGAGAAAAATCTTTACTTCCGCCGTCCATCATACACCTGCTTCCTAGTACAACGTTCGGACACGTAACACGAATAAATCGTAGGAAACTCAAACCGGCTACGATAAAATTGACCCAGTTCGCGACGGTATTTCAAAAGCATCACGAAAAGAAAAACTTAATTCGCCGACAATTTCGGCGACCGCACAAAAAAATGGAAAAATTACTTCCTGCCGAGTTATCGTGTAACATATTTTCGCTCTGGCTGCCTCATACCGCAGCCCAGAAGAAAAACAGACGAAAAAACTTTTCGGTAAAAAAAAAAGGAACCGAAGTAAGTCACGTCTCACGTCATAGTTCTCTCCAGTAGCTCGTCGAATTTTTCGTAATGACAAAAGTTGTTTGGAATTGAATTCTCTTATATACAAGACTTATTAATTTTTCATTTCGGCAGCCCAACTTTTTCTTCACTTTCTTCGACACGTTTTCTTTTTCAGCAGAGAGAGGACATGCACGAGGGCCTGTTCATATACTTCCGCTCTCCGCAAAACCTCAACTAACGTTCGTCGTAAGGTACATATTTCTCCAGTGTACTTAAGATCTGTACTATAACCTCGATTTACACGAATTCTCTGACCACGACCAGCTGTATTCTCGGTTGGTTCAACTCCCATTTATAAAACGAAAGACTTATACGAAGTTGACTAACTTTCAATTGAAAGTGTTCTATAAGAAACTATGTATCATTTTAAGAGACGATTTTCCAAGGGCGCAATCAAAGGGGAAAAGTGGACTGAAGCCTCCCCTACAAATAATAGTTTAATGTGACCATGTGAAATGTTCTATGTATTTTTATTGCCTCGCAGGTTTCTAGCGTTACCAAAGACAAATCAAGATGATGCAACCTTTCTCCTACTCCTACTTTATGTGTAATCTTAATCTATGGAACAAACTACTGTTTGGCTTTGGTGAACAGCGTCATGTTCTTCTTAGTTGGTGTTCATTTTTTTAATTTCTATTTTTGAGTTTGATGTATTACAGAGTTCCAAATTTGGACTGAAAATCGTACAATGATGCACTTTTTTCAACAAAAAAAAACAAAACAAAACCTAAAGCTGATGATAACAACTGTAGAACACCAACGTGATTGAGAGGAATGTTCATTAGGGTGGATTAGGGTGCATCAAAAAAAAAAAAAACATATCTTGGATTTTGACCAAATATGATGGGGTGGTTTACTTTGAGTGGTTGACTTCACAAACAAACTTTGAGCAACTGAGGGGCAAGGGGAAGGGGAGCAGGAGACGCTCAAAGTGCACCTCCTTTTGAAAAAAAGAAGCTGTTTTTGCATTTTTTAGCCAATCAAAATTTTGTGAGATGCTTTCATAGCACCGCACCAATGCGTAGACTTCATTTCGATAAAAAAACCGGACCCCCATTTTCTGACCCAAGCCGGTTTCTCTAGACTTCATTTGAATAAAAAAAAAAACGGACAACCATTTCTTGACCCAAACCGGGTTCTCTAGACTTTATTTGAATAAAAAACTGAAAACCATTATTTGACCTAAACCGGTTTCCCCAGACTTCGTTTCAATAAAAAAAACTACATCCATTTTTTGACCCAAACCGGTTTCTCTAGACTTCATTTCAATAAAAAAACGGACAACCATTTTTTGACCTAAACCAGTTTCCTTAGACTTTATTTCAATTAAAAAAACAGACAACCATTTTTGACCCAACCTGGTTTCTCTAGACTTCATTTGAATAAAAAAAACTGAAAACCATTTTTTGACCTAAACCGGTTTACCCAGACTTCATTTCAACAAAAAAATGGACAACCATTTTTAACCTAAACCGGTTTCTCTAGACTTCATTTCAATAAAAAAACAGACAACCATTTTTTGACCTAACCCGGTTTTCCTAGACTTCATTTCAATAAAAAAACGGACAACCATTTTTAGACCTAAACCGGTTTCTCCAGACTTCGTTTTGATAAAAAAAAGACATCCATTTTTTGACTCAAACCGGTTAAAAAACGGACATTCATTTTTTGACTCAAACCGGTTAAAAAACGGACAACCATTTTTTGACCTAAACCAGTTTCCTTAGACTTTGTTTCAATAAAAAAATGGACAACCATTTTTGACCCAACCTGGTTTCCCTAGGCTTCATTTGAATTAAAAAAACGGAAAACCATTTTTTGACCTAAACCAGTTTCCTTAGACTTTATTTCAATTAAAAAAACAGACAACCATTTTTGACCCAACCTGGTTTCTCTAGACTTAATTTGAATAAAAAAAACTGAAAACCATTTTTTGACCTAAACCGGTTTACCCAGACTTCATTTCAACAAAAAAACGGACAACCATTTTTTAACCTAAACCGGTTTCTCTAGACTTCATTTCAATAAAAAACAGACAACCATTTTTTGACCTAAACCAGTTTCCGTAGACTTTGTTTCAATAAAAAAACGGACAACCATTTTTGACCCAACCTGGTTTCCCTAGGCTTCATTTGAATTAAAAAAACGGAAAACCATTTTTTGACCTAAACCGGTTTCCCCAGACTTCATTTCAATAAAAAAAAAACAGACATCCATTTTTTGACCCAAACCGGTTTCTCAATTTGTGGACACCATATAGGTCAGGCTGAAAGTTTGTATATCAATCTTCAATGTCCTCGACACCAGGAGCACTTTGAACCGTCTTCGTATTACTTTTCACGTTTTCAGTTCTGAGATATTGAGAAATGTTTCTATTGACCAAGACTTCTGTGCCATTGTAGATGAATATAAAAGTAAATAAAAAAGTTATAAAGCAGAGATTAAGTATCTCAAAAAATAAGTTGTGTTCTTTGGTCTAGATGATCACTAAATAAGCTCTAAAAATCATTTTGCATTAATTTTGATTTTTCAAAGATTTTTGATTTAATTGAATTTTTGGCAATTTTTGAAAAATTGATGACTCTGGTGCGATTGAAAGACATCATCGATTTGATTTTTTGATTTTCAGTTTGATTAATCTTCCATAGGTGTAACTTTTCCACCCTACTGCGATTCGCAAAAATGGGTTTTTCGATTCACTCTGTAGTGCTTACTACACTACATACAACTGGTTTATCGATTACCAGCCCTCTGTTCCAGCATACATTGTCCTCTCATTAGGAACCGAAAGAATCACCGAAAAAGAGTTCTGTCGGGATTTTATAGTCATTTATTTAGTGGTATACGATACCATGGTATTATACAGTTGCGGCGACGACGACAATGACGATGGGCGGTGGAGGGGGCGGGTACAGCGTGTAGATGGCCGGTATTTTGAATGATTTAGTACAGTATAAGCGCGTTGCTTATATATTCGAGCCAACACTGTCAGCGCTTTCGCAATCACATAATTTCGCAACGATAAATCAACTCGTCGTTTTAAACGGCGAATACAGAGCGACGCGGCGAGCAGGACAGGACAAAGAGGTGTGTTGAATAAAAGGCGCTGCTGGCTGGCCGACCCTCGATCGAAATTACTATCCGCTAATTATGTGCCCAAAATATACGTGTATAGGTCGCTCGAGAAGGGAAAAGGCGACGAGATGAATTGAGCATGGTGCTGGTGCTGTTTTATACAGCGTACGTGTACGACCATCGCGAGCGAGGCGACTAATGCGGAAAATTTTTCGATAATTAAATCTGGTTTGTTGGATGGTGCAGAGGGAGCAAGGAGGAGGACGATGTGCAATGCTATAGGTACCGTAACGAGTACATTTATACACAGTATTATGTACACTAAGGGTATTTATACAGTGTGTGCATATTAGCGCGAGTATAAAGAACGCTGCGCGTCGAGCGGCGCGAAAGGATTTAAGAATTAGAAAGTAATTCTTCAATAGTCGCTAAGCCGACGAAATAAACAATGAAACAAATGAACAACAACAAAGTTCATCGCGAAATTGTATAAACCTTTCTCGTGTTTTAATACGAATCCGATGTAAGCCGTTTTTCGCTGATGTCTTTGCGCCTCGATGTGTACGCCATTTTCTCCGTCTCTCTCGCGCACCATTTTACTCTTTTTCAAATGGTACGGCAACGCTAGGCTTGTTTATTCTGTATCGTCGGATTGTGCACGTAGGTATAACGAATTTTATTTCGCAAACGGTGTGTATGTGCATTTAGTATTAGTTATAACGACCAAATTTGGCGTATTCAGATTCCTCACTTGGAAAATGATCATACTAAATAGATACTGCACTCTAATTGGATGTACCGTACTCATGTTCAATTAAAGTAAATAATAATTATTTTAAAAAATTCAAATTTTTTTTCGAAGTATGAAAAACAAAATTGTTTAATCATATTGAGCTAATTGAACGTGTCACAGCAAAAAGGACATAGAAAAAATGGAGTTTTTGGGAAATCGCGATTGAAGTTTGAGTAGTATACTTTTTTAAATACTAAATTAAGGAATTGATCGCTGGGGGAAAAAATTTACCTTTTCATCTTTTCGCTACAAGAAAACAGCTCGCCCATCGCTTGATATCTTTTCAATTTTTTTCTATATTGAAAACAAAAGGTTGAGTTATGTCCTTTTTGTTGTGACAAAATTTAATTTCGACCCGTCTACGTTTGATGACGTATAATTTTTCCGGAAGTGAAAATTAAAAAAAAATCTTCATACGAAAGTTGAAGAGAATGAAAAAAGGAACATTTTCGTGAAAAAATTTTCAAATGATCTCTTCAGGGAGTGGATATATCGCACTTTGAAAAATGACAACTTTTTTTTCATTTTCTTGGTTACAAAAAAAAACTAAAAATGCATTTTGGACGAATTTTATTATTTTTTCAAATTTATGACGAAAAATTAACTAAAAAAACACTTCATGAAAATTTTACAATTTTACAATCATCTGCACAGTGAAAAAATTAAACATTATCCAAATTCTCGAAAATCAAACATGTAATGTAGGTGTAGGGAAATATACGGCTACGTCGCGTATTCCTTCAGATATTTATGTGGCTCTTCGAGGAAAACATATTGGAAGATGGGGAGGGGGGCGCCGGTTCATTGGATAGAGAAAACTTCAGAAAATACGAATCGCTTGTCGCATCAAAAAGGACATATGCTGAGTTACGCCTTTTTTGTTAAGATCCATTTTTATAATTATTATAAAAATGTATCGTAAAAAAAAGATAACTAGGTATAGATTTTCTCGAAAAATTTCAAATTCTCAAATTTCCGCATTTTAAAATCCATTTTTTCCATATTTTTTTATAAGCCAACTTTTTAAAAAATTATAACTTTTTCGAAATTTATCAGCTTCACAATTGTTTCCAACTCGACAATTACTCTCGTTCCAAAGTTCCATTTTGAAACGAAAATACGTCAAAGGATACTGAACACAGGGTTTTTAATGGAACCCCAGACACAAAAGCAAAAAAATCCATGTGATGTGAAGGAAAAACGAAATAATTTTTTCGCTTTTGAATCTGGAGTCCAATTAGCCATCCTGTGAACATTATGAATAAAATTTTCTTTGACATTGACGTTTTTTTGAGCTCAAAGAGCTTGAAAAAATAATATGTATAATTTTTCAGAAATTCGAACTTGTAAAACAATTTGAAAAAGGTTTACTTTGAACTTGAAATTTTTTGAAAGAACTGTGAGAATTTGAGTACTTGAGGAAAAAAATATGAAAAGCAAACTTGGAAAAAATTTTGAATCCTTCGAAAAAGTTTTGGAAGTGATTTTTTTTTTGAAATATCCGCGCTTGATATTATTAATTTTGAGAAAAACACATTTAAAATTGGAAAAAAGCAAGAGTACACCACACGAAACAAAATCGTTCGGTACCTGAGACATTTTCACATTATGTTCAACGAGAGACAATTTTTCCAAAATTGCACATTTAAACCCATCAATATTTTCTCATTGCACTTTAATTTAAGCAAACAGTGTTGCCAACACAAATTTATAATAAAAAACGTTACACTTCAAAAATTGACCCCCCCCCCCCGCCTAGGACATTATATCCATGTCAAAAGCAGGATGTAAATAGATTTTTCACTCAATTTTTTCAGGACTTTGTCTAAGCCTTTCAAAAATCACACAGTAATGGGGATTTCATCCCACATGTAAATTTACAGGAAAAAAACTTTCAATTCCAAGTGGTAGGTATTCTTTTTTTTTTTCAAGTTTTCCACATTGCCCTGGCATCGGCAGAGGAAAGTTCCTTGGGCCAAATTTTAGAAAAAAAGTTGAGTTAAAAAAAATAATAAATTCAGATGGTTATTATGATTGGACGTAAAACATCCTTTGTTTATGGAAAAAATTTCAAGCTATGATTTTTTTTGTACCGAATTTTTCGATTTGTCTGAATCTCCAATTTTTTTATAGAGAAAAGAGGGAGTTACAAAAACTTGGAGCCTCACCTTTTCTTCTTCTTGAATTTTTTTCTCAAAGATCATTACATTTTAAGGCTAGTGAAGGAACAAACAAAACTAATGAAACCAGAGGAAAATGAGGGGGAAAATTCAAAATTGGTTACTTTTCTCTACAAAACATTAAAATGAGAAATACAAATAAGATAGAATACGGCGAGACTAAAATTTTGAAAAATCAGATTTTCAAATATTGAAAAAGACTGAATCTCGTAGCAATCCAAATTTTAATCATCACTCAACAGTTAAGATAACCAAATTAATTTCACCAAACCCAATTCATCCCGTCCAAATCCAAAATCCCTCCCAATGACACAACTCAGGATACTCGTCAATAATTTCAAGCATCTTAACTGGAACACCAGACGAGATTATCCTCGTTCGTTCTCATCTCAGCAATTTAGGTAACGCAATGATAAACGCGCAACCGTCAAACGCCATCCATTAAGCTCTATTTTCTTTTCGTCTTTTCATTAAAACGTGTCCGCGTACATAAATCGAGACGTGTTTTTAAAACGCGCTCGGGGGTTATATAAGGAGAAAACAACGGAGAAAAAAAAACAACCCGCTAAATTACAAACTCGCGAAAAGGAATAAAAGTTATCACGGTATGAATCAAGTACGGCATTTAAAAAAATTACCTCTGCTGCGATGCGCCATCGTCACGAGTCCGCGAACGCGACTCGCTACTGTCGCTAATCCGAAATGTTAATAATATTGCATACTCGGTTCGCCGTAAAACCACTTTCAGTCGTAATGCTTCAAGGGTGCGGTGCGATGCGCGGTGTTAGTTCGTCGAAACTTATTTGGTCGTGTTAATTTTTTGGTATCGTTGTAGACGATGAGACCGTCGACCATTGAAGAGGACAATGTTATTCCGGAAATGATTTTTACTACCGGGAATATTACGCATGCAAATGTACGAAACGTCATAGTCATAAATTTGGATAAAGTTCTGGCTCGATTCTCGCTCAAATGCTCATTTTTTCATTTTTTGCACCTCCTTCCCTTCTGGCTCAATTCGTCCACGCAGTTATACGTGGGAAATGTCTTTTATGGAGAAATTTTGCGATAGAAATTGGATAGGGCCCACTAATTTGATACTTGCGAGTTGGATTTTGCCAATCGCAAAGTTACCAAATTCATAATAAATTTTAAACAAGAATAAAGAGTACCGAATTTGAAAAATTGAATTTCTAGACTTCTTCTTAATTAACGAATTTCACGCAAGTCCCTGCAAATTTTCAGTTTGTCCCTCGAGGGGATTTTTTCGCAGGAAAAAAATTCTGCAAAGCTTTTAAGAAACAAACAGTTGCCATTTTCGTGACACAAAAAGTTTTTGAATACGAGCAGAACAAGAGCGAAAATATTTGGCAATAAAAGGCATCAAAAATATGACAATTTTGCTATTTTTTTCCATTATTTTAGTTGTTCAGTTGTTCAATTTTTAGAAAGAGCAATTCGCAACTTTGGCTCTCTCATTTTTGAATCAGTGAAATTTATTAAAACAAAGAAAAACCGTTAGAATTGCAGCACAGTAATAAATTAGTAAAAGTTTTTCACTGAAAGCAAGTCAGTGAAAGAAAATCACAGGAAATTAGTGAAAATTCATTGAAAACTCAGTAATATTTATGAAATTTACTGAAAAATCTGTGAAATTCTTTGCATAATCAGTGAAAAATCACAGAAAATCAGCGAATTTCACATATTTTCCCTGTTCTGCAATTCTGACTGTTTATCAGTGACTTTTCATTGATTCGGAATGAGAGAGTGGAATTGCAACTCTTTCGCAGTTTTCACGACCTGGTAGACACTTCAGAGAATCATGATTAATTGAAATTTGTTAGTTCGAGAAAATCTCGAAAGAGAACTCTTGATTTTTTCATCTTCAAGGGAATCTGATCAATTTAGTTTTTTTCATTTTTTTATTTTTTTGAAATATTTTCTTTCACTCCCAACTTTGATTCAGTAATGCACGAGGTGATGCTTAATTATTTCGATTCCTGGTGAAAAACTGAGTACATAGTTAATCCACATCCCAGAACATAGGATAACCCCAACTGCCAATATTGAAAAAATTGGCATGGTGGTCGCTTATAAATTATTCAATCAGCATTTGCCTGGCATAGAAAACCAAAATCAAATTCGATTTCGTGTCATTCTATGCCGAGAGCAAGTTCTCAGATGAAGATCATAAAGTGGTGGTGGTGCAATCAGACATGATTGACCAATAAAATACCACGTTACTGAGCAAACAGCTCACCCCAGACAATTCAACATGAACAGTTGATTTATAAAAATCAACATTTACACTTCAAGTTTGAGTCAATAGCTCAAATAACCAAACCATTGGTACAAATTATGCCAAAATTTACTCGAAAAGAAGATTCCATAAATTTTGAGTCTTTTTTCAGAGCGAACTGCATCAATTAATACGCTCTTAATGAGCTCAACCAATAAAGCAGATAGCTCATTTAGAGTCGATTCATCAACCAATTAAGATAAAGACTCTATTCATGAAACTCCTTTCAGTTAATCGATTTCAAAAATCTGTACTTACGTAATTTGTACAGAAAAAAGAACATCATCTAATTCGTATAACCAATGCACCTTCATGCATGATTAAAACCAGTAGTACGTATCGAGTAAATTTTTCAAACTTTTTTTTTCACCAGGGATCGAAATTACTCATCACTGAATCACTTCCATTACGTTTGGAGGAAAATGTAAACTCCCCAGCGAAACCTTCATATGTATAAGTACTCTTGATAATTTTTCGTACGAAGATGATTCATCAAAAGCATCATAATTTTAATTTAACATTTTGCACCAAACGAATAAAAGAACAACTGAGCTGACGATCTCAACAATAATATTTTTTGATGAATCTAAATTCATCGAGATTACATTGACTCGTGGTTTTTCTTTCAATCAAAATGGGGGATTCCGGAGGAGGAGCCATGGTATATCTGATAAAACTCCAAAATTGAAAATCCCCATCATCATCATTTATTTAAGTACATTTTCAGGGTCTCTAACAAAATTCGTTAAGTAAAATTCTTGACTTAGCTTGACTTTTTTTGCATGATTTTTTAAATGGGTCGCCACCCCCTCCCCCCATCAATTTTTATTTTAAAAAACTTCAAATAAATATGATTAAAAAAAAATTCACCATGAACAGAACTCCTAAAATTAAATTTTCACGAACAAATTCAAACAAATATGGTTCAAAAAAAATCACAATGAGCTCTTTTTTAATTTAAATTATTTATTAAGGGCGAATGGAAATATTTTTCAATTTCCGAAAAAATATTGACCTTTGAGTCAAAAAGCTTGACTTTTCATGACTAGCTTGACCTCTTGATTGAAAGCTTGACTTAGTTAAATTCATCAAAACTCCAAGAGAGAAAGGGAAGGGAGGTTGAATTTTTCATCATGATGCTCGTCAATTTACTTGAAAAACACAATCGCCTTGTAAAAACCATTAGGCAACATTAAATTGCCCACATCAATCCGAATATCATGGGTAAATTCATAAATATACCAGAAAGAATTCAATTTAGAAAGGGCACCAATTCAAAAATTCCCATACGTAAATTCAATTACGTAACCAAATTTTCAAAAAACCGAAGAAAAAAAAATAGAAGTCCATACGTACGAGTATCGCTCATTTTTACACAGTTTTCAATTTATCAAAATTTTCAACTTCCTCATTTCATAAACCCAACAATAAGGTTCAATGGGGAGAGGGGAAGGTTGTACTTGGACAACCCATCACTCGTAATTCTCTTTGTAAATGAAAAGAATAGTGCCAGAATCTATACCAGCATTTGAACTTTCGCACTGCACCGATCATTCAGTTATTAAGCTTACGACCACATTGACCTCGAGTACTAACACCGCTATCGCTTCCGCGAACCACCCCGTATTCGTTTTTTTTATCGCCATCCCAACCATTCGTCGTCAATTTATCGCCACAATAAAATTGGCGACGAGTAAACCCCCGGAATATCCAAAATAATACCCAATTTAGAGCAAACAACAACGCTGCCAATATACATTCTCGACGCTTTATACACGTACGTCGTCCTTCTATTTGTACGTACTTCGCCACCAATCGCGTCCATCTCTGCCAAATCCCTCGTCGAATTGAAAAATCGATTAAAATGTTTCAGTTCAAAGTTCGCGTTCCTTAACCAAGGGAAATAGATGTTGAACATTTCAAGTGTATTGGGACCGTGACCTAAACAAATCATTTCTTCTAAAAATCCTGATTTTTAAATTTTAAAAAAATTTCAAAAATTGAGATATCAACTTGTTAACTTACGGCAGGTAAAATTTTAGCAGCGGAGATTTTAAAGTATGCCCTTTTCAAAAATCACAGCCTGTTCCGATCGAAAATCGTATTACTTCTCACAAATGCAATCGTAAAATTGTTTTTTTCTACCCAAAAAGTATATACTAAATCTTTGTTTATTACCGGGTTTCAAAAATTACCATTTGGGAAGACAAATTAAATTCAAAAAGATTTTTTGGAAAAATGGGGGAACTTTTTCCAAGTCAGGAAATTTTTCAATTTAGGATATTTTTTACGCCCAAAATTCTCCAAACTAGAAAAATTTATAAATTGGAGAACATTTCAACTTTTTCCCACCAGTCCACGCCATAAATGACTACGAGAAATTGTATTTTGATCAAAATGACGCTCTTGAACGAAAAGAGCCTTCTTGAGACTCTTCTAAATCAAAAATCCTATCCCATTTCTAATAAAATCAAAATCTCCTACCTTGTAATGTTTAAAAACACCACAGCATGGGCTTCAGGTTTTTCAATCTTACAGGTTAAATTTTTGCCACCACATTTTAAAGTAACAAGGCAACAATTCGGCCAATTTTTTTCATTTCTTTTTTAGGAAATACCGCCCATTTCACCACACATTTATTTTCAATCTTGAAAGACTCCCCCTGAGGAGAAATCCATTCCGTTAATCAGAAATTCAAGCGTGGGAAGCCAGCTTAATTCCAAAAAGGCACTATAATGCAATCCCATTTTTTTTTAATCGTAAAAATTTTCTTTTCGAGATATTGTTCAGCGTGAATGTCATGCAACGATAAATCATACCAAATTCTCAAAATCGCGAGATGAAAATTAGTAACCTTTTGTGCTCCTACGAAATCCTCATTACTCAAAATAAGCTTCAAAAATTACACCCATTGAAACATTCCAGTCGAAAAAAAGTTTCCATACTTTGAAAACCTCGTCCAAAAGAAGTCAAAACCATCACATCATTCAGTCTCTATACAATACACCTACGTACAACTGCCATATTCGCTTAGCCGGGTTAACACCGAATCAATCCAGCCAGGCTTCTACCGCAACGCCGAACTCGGCAACCGCCAAACACGACACGAAATACGATACTCGATTTCAATTAATCTAATTAGCAGACAGCAAAGCGAACACGCAGCCAGCGCAAAAGACACCAACGAATACTATGGCTGCGCGTACGCCTTTTATCTTCGTCGTCTGCACTCTGCCTTATGCCAATGTACGTGTGTTAAGCGCCTTCTTCGGAAGCCGCAACACCGCGACGAGTACATTCGTCTTAGCGCAGTTAACAACTTTCTCTCTGATGGCAAAGGTTGAAACTTTCTTAGATCTTATCGCCTCGTTTCCTTCGACGAGGCAGGAACTCCCAACCGAATCTGTCTTTTAAATTTTTTCAGCCCATTTTGGTTTCGATAAACTGTGACCCATTAACCGAAATCAGCGTGTATTCTACAGGGTGTCAACAATATTTTAGAAATGATTTTCCCTGACTTTTTCAGGGCTTCCAGACTATTTTTCCAAGTTTTCCAGATCTTCTACTCATGATGGGGGGGGGGGGGAGGAATTTTAATTTAAATCCTGTTACGGAAGCGTGACTTTTTCATGACTGAATTTCTATTTCAAATGAAAAAAGATCCTACACAGGAGGTGAAATCATTCATGTCAATTTATTTTTGCTTTCCTCAACGATTTGAGCGAAGAGAAATCAAAAATGAAGCGTTTTTTTGAAAGGATTTTCTAAAATTAAGATTTATAACAAGTAAAAAATTGAAAATCGTAACGATGAAGTGCACAATTTTTTGAAAATATACCTTAAAACATTTACCAACAGTTTTGAAAGAATTTTCATGAGATATTTTAGGAAAAATGCAGAAATGAAGTATGTGGTGCCCAAATGGAGCAATGGCAAGTTTTTTTTTATTGAAAAATCACATTTAGAAAAATCAAAAATTGACCCTTTTTATTATGTAATTCTGAAAATGTTACTGCAATGAGCCCTATATTTCCAAAAGCGACGCGAGGACCAATCTAATATCTACTTGAAAAAGTATGACTTTTTGAAACATAATACTCAACTTTTTTTCAGTTTCATACTGGATAATTTTTCATTTTTTAATTGTGTTTGAACAACAAAATTTGTCCAGTCCGATCGAAACATGGACAAAATTTTCTAGGAAAAGCATGTTTGAAACCAAAAGTGAGCATTTTTAAAAACAATTTACCAAGTTATTTTCGACGTTGAGTAAACGGGAGGAAAATTGAAAAAATTATCAATTTTTAGTCAAATGTATGACTTGTATGACTTATATGGCCCAAAATCGAAGTATTGTGTACTTTTGTATGGCTATTATGTGTACGAGCGTGGTGAGGACAATTTTTTTATAAATTCGTAATTTAATGAACGAAAATATACATTCAAATATCAATATGTTAACAAATTCCAAATGAAAAAAGTTATTTACACATATTAAGGAACGGCAGAATTTGGTTCGAGCGATGCAAAATCAAAACAATTATAACAAAAATAAAATGAGCAGAAAAACACTTCACAGACGATCACAAAATTCCAGTAGAAATTACAAAATTTTCTAATTTTTCAAGACTCGAAATTCCCTGACTCTTCCAGGTTTTCCAGAAAGTGGACACCCTGATTCTAAGGGGTTTTTAGGCGACTTCCACATCGTACAAAAAGTTGAAATTGGATTGCATATTTCTGACCCGGAGGGGGGCGAGGATAGCCGGATACAAATTAAAAAAAAACATCCATTTATAAATTTTGGAAGCTCCAACATGATCTTATAATACAGTTAAATACACACTGACCAACATATTCAAAAATTGTGTATTAAATGCAGGCCTACAGAGAGGGGGGGGGGGGTTTCTCCGGGCCTGAGTTTTTTGAGGAGCCCGTAGGAGCCCTACTTCTCATCCTGAATCAGTGAAAAGTCACTGATAAACAGTCAGAAGTGCAGCACAGGAAAAAATCAGCAAAATTCACTGATTTTCAGAGAATTTTCGCTGATTTTTCAAAAATTTCCCCTGATTTTTCTCACTGATTTGTTTTCATTGAAAAATTTCTCACTGATTTTCTCCTGCACTGCAATTCTGACTGTTTTTTTTTTTTTTTTTTAGTAATTTTCGATAATTTTCACTGATTTATAAATGAGAAAGTAGGACTGAAAAACATGCCATTTCTGCCGCGGGAGCCTTTGTAGTATAGGTACCTACTACCTACTAGGTGACGAGCGATGTATGTTGTAGGAAGGTGGGAAATTTAGCAAAGGAAGGAGTAAACTTTCTGATAAGAAAACTTGCTCCGGATCTTCGTCAAGCTACGTTACCTTCCCTCGTCAACAGTTGTAATTTGTTCTTGTTGTTGATACGTGGCTATATTTCGTTTTCGGTTGTTTTTTGACCAATTTTCTATTTTTTTTTATGTATCTTTTTACTCTTTTTATTTTTGAATATATTTCTATTTTGGCCACTAAAATGTGGTGAAGTGTTTTATTTTAAGGGGTAGGGAAGAGATTTACGGATTATGTTAACCTGAGGCATGTACAGTTCATGTCAATCAAGGTAGATTATGGTATTGGGGCTTAAAATTACGTTTTGTGAGTTTTTCTGGGTCTGTTAGGGGAAACTAAATCATATATTGGTTATTTTCTAGTGCTCTCTCCCTCCTGACACAACACCTTCTAAAACAAATATGCAGTTCAGCTCGTACACGTCACACGAGTACACTCGTAAGTTTGGTTTGAATTGTTTTATAATTCTAGTTGTGTAATAAGATGGACCTAAAAACCAAAATTTTTGATTATTAAGGTCCAATACTGCACAAAAGACGAGGACTAGGGAGACTAGAAAATTATATGTATTTGAAAAATTAAAATTGATTAATGTATGTTCCGATATGCAGAGGGTAAAAGAAGCTGAAGTTCGAGAAGAATACTCTTTCTTCAATTTTCCGATACCAATACCAGCATCAAATTCGACTTCAACTCCAACTTTAACTTCAAATTGTTCGAAGGCCCCTGATGCTGATTCCAGTAATTGCATTATTGAATATGCAGAATCTTCTTTAGGGAAATTCAATTGCCCAGTGTTCTCAAAGTCGGAGTATACCGTGTGCATGGAAGATTATGTATGTTCAATTCAATACAGGTCTTGCATCTAGCGCTCCTGTGGAGAGGGTTTTCAAACATAAACTTTGAATGCTGCTTGAAATTAAAAGAAGCCGACAAGGAAACAATTAAAAGATCGTTGTCCAAATCCAAAAAAATGAAGATGTAATTTCTTTTTGTATTTTTTGTTGTAAAATGAAGTCTCGAGTCTTAAGCTCTCGAGTCGATTAATGCATAGTGCATGTTATGTGTTTGGTGTAAACTTGTTTCTATTTTTTATGGTAATGTAACCTTTTTATGTTTTCATAATTATTTTTGGTTGTGTTTGTTCCTTAAAATTTTTACTTTTGTGTTCTGTTACCCTTAGTAAAGTACATCAAGTATGTATGTGTTATGTGTTTGTTTTTATTATGTTTCTTTTAGAGACGGTTCGAACACAATTTTCTATAGTTGGGGCCAGGGGGGGATGAGGTTCAAAAATGAGGAATAAAAAATTCATAATTATTGCGGAATAAAAATTCGAAAATACGAGAATTTTTTTCAATGATTGCAACTAAAATAATGTGAAATTGTGAAGCAACATCATAGAAATAAAGAAAAAACGCCCGAAATTTCCAAAATTTTACCGAAATTGTAGACTAAAAATTGACAGGGGCCTAGATTCCTTATTAAAAAAAAAAAAAAAATGAAAGAAGGAACGCTGAACGAACGCCTCCATTCTCATAAATATCCTGAATGGAACGCAGTGGTGGCAAATTACCATTATTTGGAAGAAAATAACATTTTTGCCTAGCAAAGCTTCCATTTTGGAAAATTGTCGAGAGTGGTCCCTTGAATAACCCCAAAGAGTTACCACCCCACAGACCTCGAGCCAACTTTTTAGAGGGGGTTAACCTCTCCAGAAAGCTGTTTTTTCACATTATCTCATCGGAGGTTGATTTTAGGATAAAATTAGCTCAGTACGTTTTTGCTCTACACTCAATTTCCAATATTTTTTGTCTGAAAATTTTTACAGTAGGACCGTAAGCAGAGGATATAGAGAGTCCTGAAGGAAGGGAGGTTGGAAAAATATACTATTATTTAAAAATGTGATAATTCGTATAAAATCGTACTAAATTGTATGTTTTTGGCATGAAAATAGTGTAATTTGGTGGTGTTACTACGATTAGACCCCCCCTCTCCTTTTCCTCGACAAAAGTAAAAAGTGAAAACCCCAAAATTTATGTAGTAGACATGGGCGCTCTAAAATCAACCTCCGATGGCATAATATGAAAAAAATGCTTTTTGGAGGGGTTAATCCCCTCTAAAAAAGTTATCCTGAGGTCTGTGGGGTGGTAACTCTTTGGGGTTATTCAGGGGACCACTCTCGACAATTTTCCGAAATAAAAGCATTCCTAGGCAAAAATGTTTTTTTATTTTCTAATTTTCCTCCACTGATGGGTACGAACGCCAAAAATAACTGCTGAACGACGAACGAACAGCGTTCAAAAAAAAGTGAACGCCGACAACACTGCTTTCCAGCCTCCCCAGCCTCCTTCTTTTGCGCAGTACAGAGTACTGGATGAAACTGAAAATTAAAAAATTGGTTTGTTGAGTCCTCTATTGTGTGAGACCTTTTTTGTCCTTTAATTTTTCTCCCCGGGCCCGGATTTTCTCTGCACGGCCCTGATTAAATGGCAAATACCATAGTTGCGAAGAGTAAAGGGAAAATCACTTTGGGATTTGTTTTGCAATCGAGGTCGCATTGTTGAAAACATGCAAAGTCTATATCGAACGTACGAGCGAGTTATTATTTACAACTTACATAATTAATTAACGCGAACGTATTATGGATCCTGGCATATGGGGTTATTAGCATACGTCTGACGTTTGCCAAAAAGTCCTACCATCGTCGAATGACATCGTACCACACGGTCGACGTATGGAAGTATTGTTTCTTGGCCCACACGCAACGAACGCTGCCATGTATAGGATTTCGTGTGGGAGGCAAGACGAGTCGAAGGGTTTTATAGGTGTTAAGTTTGAAATGCAGGCAAGATGCGATGCGCGATCGTGTGCGGGTAATTTGACATGGTCGTAGTCGCAGTCGTCCTCGTCGTCGAAACATTAAAATGTGTAATATGCTACGGCAAACTTCTCCGAATGGTTATTATGCGGAAATAATTAATTGGTATTGTACGGCGGGGCTCTGTCTATTAGATACAGAGCAATTGTTTAACTTGATAAAGGCTTTTGTTTATATAATAATGACATGAATTATGACGTGGCTGGTAAATAGATTTTTGAATAATATGGTAGCGCGCGACGTTTAGCTATTGGAGCCATCATGGACAGAAACTTATTATGATTAATAGTTTTCGCATGTGTATTGATTAATGGTTAAAATGGATACTACGATAAAAAGCACACCGTAGACAGGTTCCTCCTTCTGCTGTAGGTAGCTCTCCCGCAGCAGGGAAATCGGTCATCGATGAGCTTTCCCGTCCCAACGCCATGTGGCCATCATATTTGAGACGATAGAGGTAATTTTCGTCGGTAAATAAGTATAAGGTGTAAATAAGTGGAATTTTCTGGTTATTTATTTATCAAGTATACGTGTGTATCGATTCGAGGGAGTACGACGCGCGTAGGGGATGTGAAAAAGGAAAGAGAAATTTCCTATTTTCGTTACCTTTCGGTATTTTACATTTACAAAAGGAACGAGCGTCGTGTTCGTTGGTATTTTTAAAAAGGCGCAATGAGGTAAAGTCGACGTATAGTGATGAATTGTAATAATTTACTTAAATGAGGGAGCGAGAAAAACGAGAGAAAATACCGCATCGAGACAGCATAGCTGCGTCTTGACAAAACGTTGGTATAACATTTTCCGGGCTTTTTAGTAAATTGGATATGGATGATGGAATTCTTCACTAATCACAATAAGTAATAATTGATGCGTGTGATTGCGAAGAGTAGAAGATGATTTTTTGCAATTTTGTGTCACCCAGTGAGATGAAATGCGATTTTATGTGGTCCAAAATTGAAACCATGAGCTTCCCAACTGAAACGAAAATTGTGCTCTCTTAATTTGAATCAATCAAAAACTGAAGATTGTCTGATTGAAATCTACAAAATTGAGTCACTGGATTGGTATAATGAAATTCTACTGATTCCACTGTTAATGTGAAATTTGACTGCTAGTCAGTGAAAAATTACTGATTCAAATGGTGAATTTTCATTTTTGAATCAGTAATTTTTTTTCAACTAGGTACTGAAATGAATCAGTAAAAATTTCAATTTACTGATTGAATCAGCAATTAACTACTCTCTCCATTATAAATCTGTGAAAATTATCGAAAATCACTGAGAAACTGTTAGAATTGCAGCACAGGAGAAAATTAGTGAAATTTTTTTTACTGGAAACAAATCAGTGAGAAAAATCACTGGAAAATCAGTGAATATTCACTGAAAGGTCAGTAAAATTTATGAAATTTTCTGAAAAATCAGTGAAGATCTTTGAAAAATCAGCGAAAATTCGCTGAAAATCAGTGAATTTTGCAGATTTTTCCTGTGCTGCAATTTTGACTATTTATCAGTGATTTCTCACTGATTCAAAATGAGAGAGTACTGAAATGAATCAGTAAAAATTTCAATTTACTGATTCAGTTCAGTATTTGAGAAAAAATTTCTGATTCAAAAATGAAAATTCACTAATTGAATCAGTGAATTTGTTACTGATTTCATCAATGACTCAATTTTGCCTTTTTTAATCAGTCAATTTGACTGATTAAAATTAAGAGAGTGCCAAAAAAATGTGGTATACAGGATGTTTCATAGCTAACCACACACCTTCCGACCAGTGAGTAGGCCACTCATCCTGATTTGAAGTATGTGTGTTTGCCTAACCTTCGAACTACAGGGGCTGAGTTATGCTCTTGGATATTATTTTTAAATTATGCTAGATGGGTAGGGGTAGAACTAGAAAGTTGCGTTTTGTGGCAAAGTTTTTCTACACATTTGATAGTATTTTTAGTTGATCTAGAGATGCGTTGTGTTGTGTACACTTCGTTCTAGATCGAGCGTAAGGGGGTGGACGACGCAGCATCATTTTTTTTTTCCAAGAGCTATATTTTCAAACTTTTGAACGTAAGAACTATTGCAAATTTTTTTTACATGCTTTTTCTTTGAAATGTGTTCAAAATTTGGAAGCTGCGCTTCTGGTAAAAAATACTAGTAGCCATCTACCTAGTATTGGCTTGGTACGCAGAAGTAAAATTACCAAGCAGAAGCGGTTTTAAAAAAAGACCAACACCGCCGTATGAAAAACGATGTATTTTTCGATGCCGCTGCCGATTGCCGATTTTGCAATCAGCTAACGCTTGTTTTTTTGTTCTTGAAAATCTAACCAAAAATAGTTTTTTCAACGATAAAATTTTAATATTTTCATAAATTTTTGCTCTCGGTTCACTTGGGCTATAGAATTTTACAAGTTACTTTCATTTTATTTTCAACAGGACCTAGAAAAAAAAATCGAAAAATTTCAAAGTCGTGTTTATTTCATTTTCAACAGGACCTCAAAAACAGGCTTCTGCTGTGTTTACTGCGGCTATGGCTACAAACACAGTAGATCCGTTACGCGATCCGATACTGAAAATTACACGGGGTTCTATATCTATACATGACTATATATAGATATAGAACCCCGTGTAATTTTTAGTATCGGATCGCGTAACGGATCTACTGTGTCTGTGGCCTATGTTTTTTTAGTTATTACCTTTATTTAAATATTGTTGGCCACTGCCAAAATTTATTTATTGTTATTCTTTTTGTTTATGCTTTTATTCCTAGTTAATTTTCTGTTGTATGAATTCGTTGAATAAAGGATGTAAAGTAATTGTAATTATTATTAATCAAGAATACAACAGCTACCGCGCGAGATTCTTGTTGAAGTTGATTTTATGATTTATTCTTGTTCTAAACACAAAACAAATAAATTTAACTTGTATGCTCATTTTCCCCCTCCCCTTCTCCCAGGGGTCCCCCCATTTAAAACGCGTGTATCGCCTAATCTATGGGTCGTAATGAAAAAATTTTCAAACAAGAGTTATTCCTCAACAATACATCTGATGTATATTTTCATTTATCAAACTCCATTTTGGAGCAACTCCTGTCCTCCAAATTTGGAAATAGAAAATGTTTTGAGAAAACTACAAAATCACGTTTTCTTCATTTTCAACGAAAATTTTTGGAGACACGGAAAAATTTGTAACCACCAAAACTGTTTAGAATTGAATTTCCTTTCCAATGAGCTATTTCACGATCATTTTCAGCGACTTGTCTCGACATGGTGGAACTCTCCCCATTTCTCCTTATCACAAAAGGTAGACCCACGAAAAAAAATTGAACGATTTTTGTTCTTTGATATCTGATGTACTTTTCTTCATGGGTCTAACTCTTGAAATGAAGGGAAGGGGAAGAGGTCCACCATATCGGGAAAAGTTGATGAAAATGGCCGTGAAATAGCTCATTTTAAAAGAAATTCAATTCTGAACAATTTTGGTGGTTACAAATTTTTCTGTATCTCCAAAACTTTTTGTTGAAAATGAAGAAAATGTGATTTCAAAGTTTTCTCGAAACATTTTTTAGTTCCAAATTGGGAGGGGGGCAGGAGTTGCTCGAAAATGGATTTTGAGAGGAAATGAAAATATACATTAGATGTTGAGGATCAATTTTTGCGAGAAAATTTTTTCATTAGGACCCATATATATTAGACGATACACGCGTTTGAAATGTTGGGGTGGTTCCTGGGAAAAAGGGAAGGGGAAAATGGGCATGCAAACTATATTTAATTGTTCTAGTGTCTGAAACAAGAATCAATCATAAATTCAATTTCAACAAGAATCCCGCGCAGATGTACAATTGGGACCTGACTCAACAAACATTCACTTATTCATAAAATTATTTTTGGAAAATGCAAACTCCATTTTCCTTACCACAGATACCTGGACCTTGTGTAACTAACATTTACATATGAGCTACAGCTCATTTTATTGACGTGAATTTCAATTCAAGATCGGTTATTCCTGAGGTTCGTGCCATGAATGGTTATTCTTGAGATGATTTTAAAGATGAAATCGAGAATATTATGGCAGAATTCCAAATTTCTACTAAAACGTTGTACATAACCACTGATAATGCTAGCGTCATGATTGCCATGGGTGTTACTCAACTTGAAGATAATCTACAGTTCTGAAGATTTCGAATCATTTCGAATTGGCGGAGTGGATTGTTGTAAGTATTCATGAGAATTTTTGCTCATTAATTTTCTATACCTGACACAAAATGCAAGATTTCGAATCATTTCGAATTGGCGGAGTGGATTGTTGTAAGTATTCATGAGAATTTTTGCTCATTAATTTTCTATACTTCCCACAAAATGATAATAGCAATTGATATAATTTTAAGATTCAATTGTATTTTTTCTATACATTTTTAAATTGTTATTTTAATGTAAATTTGTTTTTAATTGGTTGGAATTATTCAGGATAAATAATTTTTATTTGTTTTCAAGTTATATTTAATAAGATTCCATAACAAAATGTTTAATTTGAATCTAATTTGTTTGATACGTCTACTTCCCTAATGCTTGAGATTGTGAACTGGCCACTTGTCTCTTCCTAATCACCTTTTCAGAATAATAATTACTTATGGATAGTCTCATATGTCCTCTACACCCAGATACCAAATCTGTTGGTGATCTAAACAATATTTTAATTGAATCCACTACGTTCTTCAATTCAGACAAAATCCATATCATAATCAGCTAGAGGGTGGAGGAATGGCCCCTCCTTCTGCTCTTTCACTACTAAATTCGCAAAAAAAAAAACACACCAAAAAAAAACGATACTTTCCATCCTAGGCACTATCATTCAAAAGGTTACATACACCAATGCTACAGTTTGTTTGTAATATAAACCACTATTCTGTCAAAAATGATCTGATGGACCTCTAAGCCCCCCCCCCCCTGTCTGTACCATACATACAGAATCCGGCTCCGATCAATAGTACGCCGACCTATACTCAGAAAAAGTATCCGTATTCGGCAGGCTGGAAGCAAAAGCAAGGAGATGCGAGTAAGAAATTTGATAATCGCAACCCTAACCCGAATCTAAACGAGCCACACTTGGTATTCAAGAAAGTAATGAAAGATGGTGACAGAGCGCCATGATACGTCCCAGTATATAAAATTGAAAAGTGTGACTCAGGTTCAGAGTACGAACTTGTAGAGGAGGACAGAGTCACTCCTGATACTACGAATCCAAATTCGGGAAACGAGTAGCGCTAGGGGGGCAAGGCCTTCCCCCTAGCCAACAAATAACAGAAACTGCGTTCGAATATTGTTAATGGGCTTTCATTGGTGATGGTTTATCATATTTTATCAAATATGCTGAGCTAAGTGATAATTTACCTAGCTATCACACATCAGATAACGATAAATGAACCACATATTGCAGAAACCGCGTAAGTCGCTTTTTTGAAATTTTGAGAAAACAACAAAAAACTGATTGTACTGGATATGAAATTTTTTTGGGAAAAATGAATTGCGCCATCTTAAAGACCATAAAAAAAAGGAAACTTTTTGTAAAAAAACTTTTTTTCAAAGGTCCTCCTAGTTCTGTACAGACGCGTTCAAAAATCGTCGACTTACGCGGTTTCTGCACTACATTACATTAATGGTCCAGAATTTTTGAATTAAACGAGTCTATCACGTAAATAAGACCTCGAGCACACTCCAGGGGGCTTAGAATACTAAAATTTACACTTTTATGACCTCACACTCGAGTATTTTTCTATATTTTGACTCATTCACGTAAAAATTATCAGCAGGAAATCTCAATTTTTTCAGTACAATACGCGTTGTCCTAAAAAATTATCTCTACTTTTGATTAGCTTGGTGCAATATTTTATCGACTCTCAGAAAATGTAGTGCAGAAACGTCATAAAACCTGCACTTACACGTCCTTTCTGCACCAAACCAAAACTTTGGACCGCTGCGGACAGCGCGGGATGCGGTACCGCGACGCCATTTTTTCTCAGAAGGTGTGTCTAACCTCAGAGAACCAAAATCCGCGAAAACATGAGTTTTGGTTTTTTGGCGACTTACGCGGTTTCTGCAATATGTGGTTCAAATAGCCTGATCAATGAAATTAATAGAAATGAATTCAAAGAGAAATTTGTGTTTGTATCGGCGGGATCGCTAGAATTTAATTATTCTAAACGATCGCACAAAATGTGGGAAGTAGATATATGTAGATTAATGAACGTATTGTTTATTAAAGGGTTTGAAAAAATTATTTTTTTATTTCTGGTAATCTTACCTCAAGGAAAAAATGGTAAACCTATTAATGTGAGATGATACAGATCGTTCAGAACAATTTGTCGCAAACTTCAACACAACGACCATATACAAATGAAGCCTCCGTTTAAAAAAGAACCATAGTCCAGAATCTGTATAATGAGAAAGGGGACATAGGTATATCGAATAAAAGGTTGTACCTGGGTCCCTTTTCTCATATACAGATTCTAGACTATGGTTCCTTTTTAAACGGGCACTTCAAATATGCCGCGACCCTTCTCTACAGTTCCTTAAACTTAAAAATAGACAAACATAGAAAGGTACTACCTATTCTCTACCTGCTACGAATAAACATCACAGCATGATAGTGTTGGATTAAAAATTTACAAATGCTGCAAATAATGCAGGTAAATTTTACATCAAAACTTCAGAGTATCAAAACGTGATGGAATTGCTGACTTAGCAATTCCAGAGCTACCAGACTGAGGCTTCACCGCCTCAGTGTACAGGGGCACTCAAATCATGTTTTGAACCAGACCAAATAAGGTTTGCCAGTGGAAAAATTGTTTCAACTCTAAAACTACCAAAATTTCTAGTTGAGATGATTACTGTAGTAGTTTGATGTTGTAGAAGACGGGTCAATGAACCTGAAAGTAATTCGGATAGTGAAGATGAGTTCAAACACCATCATCGTTGTCGTAGACGTCACAAGAAACACATTGTGAAGATGGCCCACTTAGCTAACGTTGATACGGACATCTATGATTCGGCATACGAGTCGGAGAAATCCCATCCTCTATCAGATATCGATTCAGAGCCCAAATTAAACCCAGATGTAAAAATTTTTGACACAAACAGCAAAATCTTGGATTCTCTTGATTTATCTGCTATAAACTTGATAGACACAATTGACAATGCAAAACCTCTTCGCAAAGTTTGCCCTTCTGTACGTCGACAAATTGTTACTGAAGGGACAGTGGACCCCCCCCCCCCCCCATGTAATATACCAGTACTTATCGAAGGCGAGGTGGTAGCAGCCCAAATAGATACAGGGCACTCCCCAACGTTATGTCAAAAAAGTTACTGGACCAAATTTTACGAGACCACGAAGACAACGTCCAGTTTATCCGCCTAGACAGACCAGTCATCTTAAAGATGGTGTTTGCCTTGGAATAGAGATGAATCTACGTGGTAGATATGCTTGGTGTCGACCTGAAAGTGCAGGCAAAGAGTCAAGGGTACCTTTCCTCAAGGAAGGTACATTCCAACACGTCGAGGTATTCAAATTTGACGTAGAGCCAGTCTATTACTATGAAGTGGACAGGGACACTTGAACTCACACAGATTTCGCTCTTTAGATTTCATTGGATGAAGACGAACGTGATGACGTTCCCGAAGTCTTCAAAAAATGACTTAGACAAGATCTTAAAGAGGCTGTTGATAATAAATGAATTACTCACAGGACTGCTGACGAAACATACACTCACAGGACTGCTGACGAAACATACTCAGAAATGATTACTTTTAGCGATGTTTTCAGCAAATATCCTGGCGAGTACAAAGGTCCTAAGGTTGGCTGTATGTTTGACAGTGAAGATCACTTGAATGAGTGGTGAGGGGAGAAGTATCGAACCTCCAACAAACTCAAGTATTTGATTCAAAAAACAGTCAAACTTATGATAAAGTTGAGAATCATTAGGCCACCAAAATCCAGATATATCAATACACTAGCACCGGTAGTGAAAAACTTAGGTGACCTTCAAAAATTTGGAAAAACTGTAATTTTTGGCTTAGAAATTTTTTATTTACTTATTTCTTATATTTTTGTTATTTGTTTTTCATCATGGAAATTGATACTTGTGTGATAATTATGTGTACCTAACTTGAAATTATCATCATATGCTGATTTCATCAATCACACCAAATTTTGCCACCTTGATTTACCCATTTATAAGTGTTTTTGGTCTTGGGGATTTTCACAATTTTCACATTATTTAAAAAACATCGTCAAGCCAAACACGCTGGTTCAAGTGTGAATATTCCTGGTTCTTCCCAACTTGTCTTACAGCAACCATCCGCAGGCTCTGATTTTAGTGAAAATGTGCCATCGACTTCTGGTACTCAGGTATCTCAACGTGCACATGTTGTTACAATAATCGATCCACCTGCTCCTCCTGAAGCTTCTTTCAACACTTCGCCTGATTTTGAATTATTTGAATATGAAATACTTGAACTTTTTGTTTCTTTATATACGTAGGTAACCATCAATTTCTATGGTGATGGTGTAAGATATGTTGCATACCTGTACGCACAAGCGGATTTACCCAGAAAAGGGGTTCCGGCAATCAAGGCCTGTCGTTCAATTAATAGAAAATTTGAGCCATTTAAGAACGATTTAATGGAACGTCTTCGAGGTCCTTACGAGAGTCAGACATTGATAAAATTAACAAGACGATCCCGAACTTCTTGAAAATAACTTTTGACTTGGAACTAGGCAATCAGACGACTCAAAACCATACCAAATCACCTAACCAAGTATATCTTCAGGCTGCTCAACATGGAATCTATCGCTTTCGCAATGCTGTACATGTAAAAGCAATAAAGATCGCAGAACATTCCATCGGCGGGTTGACAGCCACCACACAGGCAGGGTACGAAGCGAGGAACGAAATATGAAAAATTGCGGAATAAACGCAACCTATTTAAAATTATTTATTCGGGCGAAACACGTAGCGGAATTCAGGTTGGTGACATACATGTAGATGTAGACGGTAAAAAGAAGAAATCCGCAGAAAAAAGGAAGACACGTACGTACATCTGCGTACTTCGCAGCGCAGACAAAGACAGACAGCATCCACATGTCTCGTCGTTTCCATCCGTACGAGTAAAAATGATACAGAAAAATAGTTTCTAGTTATCTTACGCGAATACATTCAAATACCGGTGGAAAAAAAAGACGAGTCGAAAGGAAAAAGAAGAAAAACTCCAGACCAAAAAACCTAAACGTAATGGTAATAAAAGCTACGTTTTTGAAAGTTTACTCTCGCAGCTTGGCGCGCCCAGAAATGTAATCTTTTTCGCAAAATATTCGATGTCTTAAGCTGTAAAACGTAAGACATGAAAACGGTAAAAGTTTTGTTGCTAGTTTGGCGAAAGTTTTAACCGAGGTAACAGAAATTTCGCTCTCTTGTTTTCCGGTTTGTTAATTTTTGCATGATTTTGCCATAATTACGCAAACAATGAGCAGCCCCTCGCGGATTTTTTCCTCATCCCATCCGTCCCTTCGTCACCGGAGCGGTCTACATTTCACCAAACGGTACCCTAAGCTGCCTCGATCTATCTTTGCGCGTAAAACTGGTACCTACCGAAGATGCGGAAAAGCTGCGAGCATTTTCGTCTCGTTATAGTTTTTCGAATGATTGACGCGAGACATTTCGCTGCTTACCGTGCCTTATGCTCTAGGTCGCCTCGTATTTCGTCCTAACTGGATACAATATACGTAGGTAAAGTACGTGCATACGTACGTGTTTCTGTATTATGCCATGTATTTGCATCACAAGTGGTGCGTATTCATACATATAAGTTTTCACTTCAAGGAAGCGGAAAAACTTTTCGCTATGCTCGGTGATGGCATGGTTTCGTTCATGATGGTACGTACAGTTTGGCATAATGTCACAAGAGATACGTTACGCTTTTTTCTTTCAACTTTGTTTTTCTTCGAGGCGAGCTTTTTTTCCAAGGTGATTCCCCAACCTCGCACTCGTCGTCTTCTCGTCTTTATTTCGTTATAAGAGGGCGATAAATGCGATTAAAATTGTACTTATATTTTTCCTTTACGCTCTTCCGTATATGTATAATGTTTACAGACGAATGAATATTTTTAATGAGATGCGGCGGCATCGAATACCGGGACCATTTGAAGCTGATGCCTGCCACACGTACAGTTCAGAACAGATACGCGGTAATAAGAAAGCTTTTTATTTCGGTTCACTTTGAAAGCGTTGTGTAGCGGCGCAACGCGATTGCAATTTTCCGTTTTTCTCGTCATTCGGCACACACGTTATCAAAGGTTATTTTTCACGCCACGCGTTTCTCTCAAAACTGTCACCACTTCCACAATTATTATTGTGAAAGAAGTCTAAAGGTGAAATAAAATGGATACGAGTTGGCAGAAGATGCGGCATCTACGTCGATACCACCATCTCGCAGCGAAGAAGAGAAAAAGGCTCTTATTTTTCAATACACTCGTGTTGCATTTTGCCTCTCGTGATGTATGTAAGCTCTTCTTCGCAGAGATGGTACCATTATAGCGATACGATGGTCGAATTTCGACAATAAGACGAAAATATATACAATTGAGGCACGTAGCGTGGTATCAGGTATAAGAGAAAGGAGGGTGAGAAAGGATGAAGAATTACAAGGAACAGGCGTCAAGAAATATGGCACAAAGCGGTCTATACCGACATACAGATGTGTGTGAGGTTTAAGGTTTCTGGTTCATTTTTTTTCGGCCCTTTTTCAAACGACACAACACGAGTTCGACGAATTTTTCGTTATACGAAAGAAAAGGTGTATTGGAAGAGGACACAATGTGAAAAAATACGAGTCGAGGGAAACTGGTATACGTACGTGAGGTTATGTATTTAAATAAGAGAAATGATGAACTTTTTTACAACATAGTATGTAAGTAGTTTATTTACGAAGTTCTTATTAAATGAAGATACTTGACTATGTAGCTCAGCCATTTTATAAGTCTGGACCTGAAAAAATTCTGAAAAAGCTGAATTTCACACCTTTCGTATATAGGTACTCTCTCATTCTGAATCAGTGAAAAGTCACTGATAAATAGTCAGAATTACAGTACAGGAAAAATCAGCGAAATTCATCAATTTTCAGCTAATTTTCACGGATTTTTCAGCAAATTTCATAAATTTTACTGACTTTTCAGTGCATTTTCACTGATTTTCTCCTGTGCTGCGATTCTGACTGTTTCTCAGTGATTTTCGATAATTTTTACTAATTTGTTATTGAGAAAGTAGAATGACCTGAACAACATACTACCCCCCCCCCCCTCCCACGAAGAATAAAACCTACTCTCAAAATCAATTTAGGGTACCTATTTTTCAAAAAAATTATTGTGCTGCCAACTTCATTACGACTTGTGCAATTTTTATTAAATTCAAGGTGCTCAGAATCTGTGATTTAAAAAAAGTCAGGGAAATTTTAAATTGTAATTAATTTTCCGAGACAGGTTACTGAATGATCAACTTAATTTTTCTACGATTGCGCAATTCGAATGCAACTGAGGGGCACAGGGAAAAAATCAGGTATAGGTAGTGGAGTAGAATTTCAGTCTGACCCCCAACCAATAGCTATAAAAGCGTTTTTTGGTTTATTCTGTAGAAAAAGGGTCTAATCTATCACATACCGAAAAACCTCCCTGAACCTTCTCCCCAAGTCACTTTTTTCGATGCCACAGCCCTCTCAAAATCAGTTTTTCGCCTTCAACTTTCGAAATTACGCACTTATGAAAAAAAATTTGAAACAAAAGTTGAAGAGAAACAAAAAACAAACAATTTTGTTATTTACAATTTTTCCCTAAGACGTCGTGGGAGGGAGCAAGACCTTCGGAAAAAATCAAATTTGAACATTTCCAATCAACAAAAATAATTACCAAAAATCGGGTTAATCGAAGGAGCGGTTCTTTTGCATAATACATCAAATTTCTACATAGAATTAAAAAAATGTATAACTGACCCCTCATCTTGAAATAGGGGGTGGACCCCACGCAGAAAAAGTCGCATTTTCTTTAAATTCTATATAGTAATAGGATGTACTATGCAGAAGAACAGTTAATCAGAATTTTTCAAATTCAAAGCCCCTTTATCCACCCCCATATGTGACGCCGCATACGAAAAGGGTGTAGCAGGCCAAAAACGCGTTTCGAGAAAAACGCATTTTAAGTTTTGAACTTGAATTTCTCCCGTTTAAGGAAACCTTAAGGGGCGGGGTTTGATTTTTCAGGTTCTGTGTGTCTCTGGCTCACTCTCGCGGCAATTGTCCGAACCATTCGCGCTCGTCGGCGACGTACAATCCGTTTTTCTCGCGAAAAGGTTGTAGCAGGCCTATAGCAGGCCAAAAACGCTTGAACTTGAATTTCTCCCGTTTAAGGAAACCTTAAGGGGCGGGGTTTGATTTTTCAGGTTCTGTGTGTCTCTGGCTCACTCTCGCGGCAATTGTCCGAACCATTCGCGCTCATCGGCGACGTACAATCCAGGTTTTTCTCGCGGTGTCCGTGCGTAAAAACTTTGATAACGCGATAATAATCAATTTCGGCGATTTTGAAGGGAAAAATCGACCGGGCGATGGTTTTGTGGTATTCTGCATTGGATTATATGCTGATTTAATAAAAAAAAAAAAAAAAAAATTGACCATTTTTGACCATTTTTGATTTTTTTGACTTACGTAAAAGCGGTTTTTCAGCACTTTAAAAGCGAGTAATCGATCTGGCGATACGTTTTTCGGATTCTACGTGAAATTCTACATAAGGATTGATATGTAACTCAAAAGTCGTTTTTTGGCCTGCTACACCCTTTTCGTATGCGGCGTCACATATGTGAGTTACGAAAAAAATGAATATGACCATTTTTGTCGAAAATTTTACTAGAATAATTTTTATGGAGAAAAGTTGAACCCTGCCCCGTTAGAGGCAAAAAATCAATTTTGAGGGGCTGTGGCATCAAAAAAAGTGACGTAGGGGGGAGGATCAGTGAGGTTTTTCAGTATGTGATAGAATAGACCCTTTTCTACAGAATAACCAAAAACCGCTTTTATAGCAATTTTTTGGGGTATTGCCATTTTTTCCACTATTTCTGCTGTACTAATAACTCAAGTCAGAAATGAAAAAGTTTTGATTAAACATAAAAAATGTCAAGAGTAATGTTTTTTTACGTTGCATTTCCAATAGAAATGTCAACCATTTTTGAAGAATTTTCATTTTTTTAACCAATTTCGAAACGATGAAAATATTTTTCAAAATTCACTTATAGTCCCTACTTAGGTTTATCTTTCATTTTACGAAGTTATTTAGAATTTTTAGAGAAAAATCATGAGAAACAAAATTATTTTCGCATCGAAATTCCATTAGAAGACACTTCTCAGTTTTCGAAAGCTGGCAAGGGTATTGCGAGGAACAGGGTAGGGGAAGAAAGATATTGTTTTTCAAGGAAATAACAATGGTGGGAAAAACATAAATTATTTCGCTTTTACGAAAATCTAAAACCTTGATTTTTCAACGATCTATATTAGGACGATTTTTTCAGAAATTATCCTACATTGAGGACCACTAACTTCGCTCCAGTTTGAGCTACGACGCTGAAATTTTTTGTCGTGATTTTCCAACTCAAAATGAATCATCCCTGTAAATTTTGTCAAAATTCAGGGTATATTTTTTTTCACACCCTGCCCCTAAATTCTTGCCACTGTTGTTATTTCCATGAAAAACAACAATTTTCATCCTCAACCCTATTCCTCGCATCACCTTTGTTCATTTGCGAAAACCTGAGGGATATATTCCATGGGAATTTCGATGCGAAAATATTTTTTTTCTCACGATTTTTCTCCTTAAAGACCAAATAACCAAGTAAAATAGAAGTAATTGTAAATTTGAAAAAATTGTTCACTCTTGGCATTTTTTGATTGACTTGTTATTTTGGCGGAAAAGGCGAAAACATGGTTTTGAGGGTGATTTTTACCCTGTGTGTGGGGGGGGGGGGTGCATAGCTCATTCGACACAAATAATAGGAAATTAAGCTTTCCAAGAATTTTTTGAGGTTCAGCCCTATTAAAAAAAAGAAAAAATGTTGGACTTCAAATTTGGTATGGGTATTGAGATCAAATCGCCATTACCTCATTTCACAGGATGAATCGTAAAGTGACTGTATTAACTATCTCATCGTAATAAAAAGTTGCTCGAAGCAAAATCAGAGACTGTTAAGTCAGGTTGCGAATCGTACACATAGCAGTGGAGCGATTACAATGGCGACATTTTTTCAATTCCATTTTTTTGGCATTTTAATCGGTCGGGGTTGGCAAAGGATAAGTATACGAGTACCGGGAGGCGCGTCTGCTGGACGAGTGGATTGGCAATTTAGCCAGCTGAAACATTCATTATTAATTATTCGTTGCGGTGGAAACGAAAAGAAAAAATTTTCCGTTTGCGGATTATAAAGGTCGGCTTGGTATTTCGGCCAAGTTTATTTTGGACAAAAGATCCAATTGTGAGGGGTGTGTGGCCTGGTGAGGGTATTGTAGTATGTGTATGTACACAAACACACGATCCGGCTAAAGCCAGAACGTAAGTAAAAGCTAACGTAAGCGCGGAGCAGAGGTATATGAAAAGTTTTTAACCGTTGTTACTTTGTCCGGTAAAGTTTTTCGAAAGTTTACCTTTTATCGGCGAGTTTGGCTGGTGTTTTTGAATTAAACGGTTAGATAAAAAAAATTGCATTAGTTTTGCAGATTTGAACGTACGATATGGCCGAGTCGTTTGGAATTATTTTCTTTTTTCGTATATTTGTAAGAGGGTGGTGCGGGCTAGGAAGGGGAAAGGGATAAGATGGGATGCAGAAAAAGGAGGTTTTGTTTCACGATTATTGTAATTCGGCGAACGATAAATCCATCGAATTGAAAGAAATTCTTGCTATTTAAATAAGCTTCAAGTTTGTCGTATCGTGTGCATCGTAATTTACTCGCACGTCGGGTATAAACTCTCGCCCGATATGTTCGGGAGGTCGAACTTTTGAAAAAATTCAAAGGGTCAGTATCGACTCTCGAAGACTCTTTAGATGTATATTCAAACCTAGCTGCCTCAAAAATTCGCATAACTGAGGAGTTGACGGTTTTCATAATTAAACTGATGATATTTTCATCGAAAAATCTCATTAGAAAACATCGCCCATATTCCATGAAATTCTAACAAAAATCAAGAAATCTCCGAAAATCACAAAATACATTGCTAACTAAAAAGAGCCAAAAACTGGGATTCAAAAAAATAATTAAATTTCTCTCTCTAGATCCACCCCATTTCACACGCTACATCAATTCAATGCTGTGAAGGGGGCTGCGTAGCACCAAAATGCTAATCCACTGCGCAGTTTTTTCCAAAATATATACCTACGCTAATCTAAATGACACAATTAGCGAATAGATAAGCCATGAAATTACCATTCGCCACGAAATTGTTCATTAACCTAGAACGCGCACTGAACGGGTCAGACGAAGACGAGAGGAGAAAGGGGGGATTAGAACGCCAGCATTCATCGTGTATTTGTCCTACACATACATGAGCGTACACATGAGACGAAGAAAATACCCATCTTTGTCACGTCTATACGCTCATATAACGGCACATTACGATTGGGAGAAGAGAACGAGACGATTATTACACCTAATTTTACATAATGTCTTGCTAATTACTTAATTTACACTTTTGAAATAGCCGTCTCTGGATCGAAATCTGCGCTCAATTTGGAACGAATGCCTCTACAGCGACGCGAACTTACATCTTCTGACATCAGCAAACATTACTCGCTCTAAGTAGAAATGCCATTTACACCTGCATTCAGTACTTATTTTTTCAGTCTGGATTTATTAGATAGAAATTATGGAATTTTCAGACAGCAGAAAATATTTTTATACTTAATTTTAATTTACATCGAGTTTAAATTAATGGAAATGTCATTTTTTCAGACTGACGATCCGTAAAAATCAGGGAATAGGAGTCTACTCCGGAGTCAAAGTAAAACTGACTCCAAATTGCCTCCGTTGTCAAGCCGGAGTCAGGAGTCAGGGTGTAAGTTAGACTCCAAAGTTAGGTGGCGTTAGAGGTCAATGTTTAAATTTTTAAATTTCCCCACCCCTTCTCCTCTATTCGTCATATTGTGGGAGGTTGCACTCGTATAAATTATTAATTAATGGCTAATTTCTATTCTCTGCTCCGTAGTCGAAGTCACGGTGGAGTCAGAAGTCAGGGGTGAGTTCTGACTCCGGAGTTGATGTGGAGTCAGGAGTCAAGTTCTTAAAGTGACTTCGAAGTCAAGGTAGAGTCAGGAGTCAACTTTCTCCTTTGACTCCATGTTGAGTAGGGTGGGCCGAAAAACCAAAATTTTCGATTTTCAAAAAGTTACCCCCCCCCTCACGCAAAAGTTGTTGGCTGGGGAGACTGGAATAATAATTGAAAAATTCAAAATCGAATCATATCTTCCGATCGAGCAAGAGCCTTCAATTCTTCAAAAATTGCCAAAAATTCAAAGTTTCAAGAAATTCGAAAAAATTTAAAATTGATTAAACTTAATTTGTAGAGATTATTTTAGTGACTATATAGGGCAAAAAACACTTTTTTTTGAAAAAATCAGTGTTTTATAAATTTTTTCAAATTTTCCTCATGGTTGAAAAACTACGTAGGAGAAAAAAGCTATAAAACTTGGATTTTTTTAGAGAAATTGTGCTTTTTGGTTTAGATAGTCATTAAATAAGCTCTGAAATTGATTTTAATCAATTTCAATTTTTTTTGCAATTTCCTGAAATTTTTGAAAATATTGAATTTTTAGCAATTTCCGAAAAATTGAAGACTCTTGCGCAATCGAGAGATGTGATTCGATTTTGAACTTTTATTTGTAATTTTTCTAGTCTTCCCAGCCATCAACTTTTGCGGGGGCGGGGGGGAGGGTAACTTTTTGAAAATCGAAAATTTTGGTTTTTCGGTCCACCCCAATGTTGAGTTTACACCCTGACCAATTACCTACTTGTTATATCTATTTCTTTGTGTTCTGTACTTCTTGATCTGTGCTTTTTAATTTTTAGTTTTTATTCTGTGTAAATAAATAACTGTTTTTCAAAAAGATCGTTATTCAACGTTTTGTATTGTGTGTGAATGTTCGTTAAATAAAGCGATGAAAATGTCCGCCAGTTTTATTTCATTGAATTCGTATGTAAAAGTGTTCTGAACACTCCAGGAGTCAAGCCGGAGTCAGGAGTCAATTTTTTGACTGACTCCTATCCCCTGCATGGTAAAAATACTGGCTCCCACTTATTTTTGCCACAAAATGAATTTTGACGATCTACGCCCAAATTTATTTCAATTTCCAAGTGCAATTTATTTTCAGCTCTAAATTTTTCAATTTCTTTAATTATAATTTTTTTTCAAAATTATATTCAATTTTCAAATTTTTCCAACAGTAAAAACTTTTTAAACGTGAATTTTCAATAAAAAAATTTTCTCCGCCCAATTATTTGAACCTTATCTCTCAACATTGATTGGACAAAAAGTTACTGCTAGTATTTAAATTCAAAAAAAAAATCTTGTTATAATTTTTTTGTTAAAATTGCAACAATCGTAACGTTTCATCCAACTAATCTTGATAAAATAAAAAACTGGAGTGTGCGATATTATAAAAAATCAATCAATTTTTTTCATTCAGAACATTATCAATAATAATTGTAGGCGAAGAAAAAAATTTTAAATCATAGAATCACTGAATCTCTGCCGTCAACATTAGAATGGTAAATTCAGTTGTGGCTTTATTGTCGATAATTATCATTTGTTTCGTATTCCAGTTGCATTTCATTTTTAGAGCAAAAAATTAAAGGTAAAAATCGTAGTAAGACTTCAAAAAGAAGAAAAAACATTTCAACTCATTCAACTTAGGTGGCAGGCTTTGTCGAAAGTTTGAGTAAAGTTTTTTACACTATCAACTTATCATAAGCCTCGTTCTTTCCAGTCGAATGTTTTTTTCTTTTACTTTTTTTCTGTTGAGGAGTTTTGGCGAGGCTTTTTTCACCATTCTAATCTTATTTGTGTACTGTATCAGGCTTACGTTTTTTTTGCTTCTTTTATTTCTTACTGCTTAAATTCTTCACGAAGAAGAATTTTTCAAAGGGATTTTTGTACACAGTAAGAACAAAAACCGACCGTTGCGCGCTATGTGAATTTTTAAATCCGTCAAGTTGACGATACACCGAGCATTTCAAGAAAATTACCAAGCACGAGGATCATTTTTCCATTACTGGATTCTGAAGAACCACAAGTCCGCACGAAACAGAAAAAGAAATGTTGCAAATCTTCGACGAATGGACACAAAAAAACGGAGAGAGAGAGGGGAAGAGTTCCAAACTGTGAAATTTACACATTACCCAGTAGGTATGCTATGTGAGATGTCGATATTGCTATATCATTTTGTTACGACTGTTTAATTATTTCAGCGTTTTATTTGGCTGCATTCTTGGAGAAAAATTTGCCGGACGATGTTTTCACAGAAAATCTTCGCCGTATTGAATTGAATGAAAAAAACCACTTTGCCTGGAACAAAAACTGGATTGATTTTTCCTGCCATAAAGTTACTTCTACACTTTTGGCATGCGGTCGCGATGCGTCACCATTGAAAAAAAATGACAGATGAAGGGGGATTGGTGGAATTTATATTCCAGACGTAGACAGAATTATTACGTTGGTATTTTCACGCCGCTTTAACGATTCAAAACGACGATGCTGTAATTCTTACGCACGCGATGTCATCGTGAATTGATGCAGTAGCAGCAGCAACGTCGTTATATTAGCATAGAAAACTATTCGAAACAATTTTCAAACATTTTTCGCTTTGTACAGTATGACCCAAAAGTAGTGAATGGTGGATATAACTTTTGATTGGAAAGAGCTAGTGAGATGGTTGAAGCGGCGTTAAACCTTTGGGCCCTATGTCCACAGTATTCAGAATTGAAAAACGAGTTTGTCAAAAAAATTCAAATTGTTTTTTTTGCGAAATAAATAAGCACTACTCATAGGTGTCGTTGCAGGTTGTGCCGAATGTGCTAGACACAACCTACCTTTTTCAAGCCCCAGACTTTTGTTTATCCTCTCTCCCCTCCAAAAAATTAAAACATGTACCTATTGAAAAAATTGTAAAAATTTACCTTTGAGATGCATTTTTTGAAAAATTTTCACCCTCGCTTCGCGCAGGCTGAATTAGTTTTCACATTTACTAAATAAAATAGGTAGACTAAAAACCTTCATTGACTACCAGCTGGCAACGCTTATCACTTTTATACCTACAAGAAAAAAATGAAACAATTCTCTCTCATTTATAAATTAGTGAAAATCATCGAAAATCACGGGAAAACAGTCAGAATTGCAGCACAGTAATAAATCAGTGAGAAAAAGTGCTGGAAAGTCCGTAAAATCTATAAAATTTGCTGAAAAATCATTGAAATTCGTTTGAAAAATCGGTTAAATTCATTGAAAAATCAGCGAAATTCGCTGAAAATCGCAGAATTTTGTTAATTTTCCCTGTGTTGCAATTCTGACTATTCATCAATGACTTTTCACTGATTCAAAATGAGAGAATAATCCACAGGAAAGAACAAAAGAAATACACCAGTCATCAGATGAGAATCACCACACAAAAGGGAGATGGCTTTGAGTACTTCCACTCTATTTCTTTCATTTTCATTTACAAAAAATTCGCCAAATGGAGAATGAAGTATCATTTTTTCGAAGAAGAAAGGAGGAAATCTTGGAAAAATTTCCAACCTTTGAAAAAAAGTCATATGTTTGAAAATGTGCACATTTCATCGAAATTCCTGGATTCGCTAACATGTATTGGTGCGAATTTCGTTTTTTCTCTATTTTAAACAATTTTTGTTTTGGTTTTTGATTACTTCTGGTTCGAATTTCAATATTTTTTTTGTTTACATATGTTTTTGATGAATATTGGTTCGAATTTCGTATTTTCCTTCCTACCTACTTACTTATGCAACAAATTTTTCAAAAAAAGAATCATTTTTCAATAGTAGGATCAGTTTTTTAAAATTTATAATACTTACGCGCGCCTGAAACTCGAATATTGAAATCCCTCACAACCCTCACACCACTGTATTTCAAAATTGGAATACCCTACTGAAATACTCAGTTAAGTCTATAATACTACTCATGGAGGGATTTTTAAAAAATGTGAATTTTTGAAACCGGTACAGGAGTTTTGAATCGGTTGTCATTACTATCTAAAAAAGTTGACGTACTCTCATTCTAAATTAGTGAAAAGTCACTGATAAATACCTAGTCAGAATTGCAGCGCAGAAAAAATTAGCAAGATTCACATGAATTTCAGCGAATTTTCGCTGATTTTTCAGCAAATTTCATAAATTTTACTGACCTCTCGGTGAATATTCAGTTGATTTTTCTCACTAATTTGTTTTCGGTAAAAGAAATGTTCACTCAGGGTGTCTAACAAAATTTGTTGAGCAAAAATCTAGACTTAGCTGACCTTTTAGATGATTTTTCCGAGACCCCCCTCCACCCCCCAAAAAAAGTTGTGAGTCTGTGCGCCAGTTTCTCCTCCCAAAAAAAACACTATACATTTGTGTGCTTGTAGCTATTTAAAGAAAATCCGGCATGACTTTTTTGAAAAAAGCTTGACCTCCTGCAGTGCAATTCTGACTGTTTCTCAGTGATTTTCGATAATTTTCACTGATTTATAATTGAGAGAGTATCCATCAAAAAAAGTTTGAAACAAACGTTGTACATAATTAAGAAACTATCTCATTTTTCGTTCCATAACTTCTTCTTCATCCAGCAATGGAAACAACTTAGGCATAGTTTTCTCTTTTTCAATTTTCAAACTCAACTTTTTTCCATTATTTGATAAGAAAAAAATTACTGAAGGGAAAATGATTCTTATTGAATTTTCCAACTTTTGTTTCAAAATTTCTTGATACCTCCACTTTTTTGAAACCGGTTCAAGACGGTCAGAATTTTTCCAAGTTTTTCGGGTAAATTTTTCTCAAGTTGGTAAACGGTTATTAAAAAGTGGAAATATAGAAAGAAGTTTCAGGGACTAAGTTGACTCCTGACTCCACTCCGACTGCGAAGTCAATCTATGACCTTTACTCTTGACTCCGTTCGACTCCGGAGTCAATCTATGACCTTGACTCCTGACTCCAACTTTACTCCGGAGTCGAACTCACACCTTGACTCCTGACTCCAATTTGACTCTGGAGTCAATCTATGACCTTGACTCTTGAATCTGCTTGACTCCGGAGTCAAGCTGGAGTCGGAGCCAATTTGGATTCAGTTTGACTCCGATTTTGGACCAGGGAATAGAAGTCAGCCGAAAAGTTGACTCCTGGACTCCACCTTGACTCCGGAGTTAATTTCAGAACTTGACTCCTGACTCCTGCTTGACTCCGGAGTCAATTTCAGATCTTAACTCCTGACTCCGGAGTAATCTTTGACCTTGACTCCCTGACTCCGGCTCGACTCCGGAATCAAGTCGGAGTCGGAGTCAGGTTGGAGTCAGTTTGACTCCGACTTCGGAGTCGACTCCTATTCCCTGAGAAGTTTGAAATAAAAGTTGAAGAGAATTAAAAAATGAACGTTTTTCTTCATCATAATTTTCTCCCAATCTATATAGCAATGAAAAAAAAGTGATGGCTTGAAAAATATAAAACTATACTTTTTCTATTTTCTACAACTTTGGTTCCAAACTTTTTTTGCTATCTTGACATTTTTAGATATTACTGACAACCGGTTCGAAACTGCTGAACTGGTTTTAAAAATTCATTTTCGAATCGCTTCAACGAACAGTATTCATGCATTTCGTCTACATAGAAATATTTATTTGAATTTTGTTGAAAAACTCAGTTTTTCAATTCTGGACACTGCGGGAATAGGACCTAAGTTGCAAACGGCGCTATTGGAAGTCCTCATCATGGGCAACGGAACGTCTCTTCATCTCACCAATTCTAGAAGCGCAAATGCTTCGCGAGAAGATTTTTGAAGAAAAAACGAAAAAAGATTCGATGCTGCTGATCGGGCCGAAGACGGGCAGGCAACTGGAAATGACGGTGATTCGCAACGAATGACTCGACGCGACGATAACGACCGTACAAGTAGACGGTAGAGGAACTACGTAGAGAAGAGACCGAAAAGAGGTATACCTATTTGATTCTGATGAGTTGCGACGCGACATGATACGCAGAGGCATGAAGATACTTACGTAGAAGTACGTAGAAAGAAAAGAAAACCAACGCTTTAGCTCACGCTCGCGGATTAACGGATGGATGAAGAAAATTATTAATTGGATAAATTGATACGTCCCCGTTAAGTGTCGCATGGTCGCATTTACGCGTGCATAGGTATACGTGGTACACTACGAGACGAGTTCGAGTACGAGTACCTAGTTTGTGATTTCTGAATGACCACTTTGCGTCCGTACGGTCGTATTAACGCCTCACCTTTCCTCGCCAATCTATGTGCCCATTATGCGATGGGAAGCCGCGTAACAGCGCCTGAAACGGCCACGGACCACGTTATTCATCCTGTCTTCCTGTGACTAATTAGATAAATACTGCACGACATACTCGTATTAGAGATGATTCGCAGAGACGAAAGGAGAGTTTGAATTTCAACAAATTGAAACTGCGATAACTTGATAAGAACGTCGCATCGCGTAGCATACGAATAATTCGTGCGATGTGCAACTGTCCATCACTCGGTACGTGTCCGGCTGCGGGACACTAGCTTTCGCGCCAGTGAAATGTCCGAAATGCGTTCAAGTTTCGCGTCGAGTACTTGCGATTCCTAGTTTGCATTTTGTACTCGGTCCTGTTGTCTTCGCCGGCTGCTACCTGGACCAAAACGAGCTTATTCCGTCGTGTCGACCGCATCCCATCCAATATGTACGAAGAAGACGTGGACACGGAATGGGAGGACTTCGATAGATTGGTAGCAGAGTATAATACAAGAAAACGTAAGGTTTTGGCTTCGCCGGTCTTCCAACGCAGACATGTGGATGATTTGAGGGAACCAGCATTAGGATCCAGACTTCAGTCGCAGCAGACAGCTTTCTATCCTTGTCCGCCGCCTTCCAACGTTAACGATGACGTAGTCTCGTACGAAGATCTGGCTGCAAATGTAAGTTTGCCCGTACCACTAACCTGTTGTAATAGTAATTTACAGTGGTATCGGTATCGGCACCTTACCAGCGAGTCACAAAAGTCTTCATGCACACGGTTTTTTTCTGTCCAGGGAAGCGAGAAGTTCGCAAAAAAAAATTGAAAAAAATATGACAGGTAGAGGAAGGGCTAAAGAGTGAGAATCAGTTGACAGAAACCAAATTGCCCCAATGAGAAAAATGAGGGAATCAAAAGAAGAAAAATAACCGGTCACAAAGTGTTCGTATCCCATGTAGTTTCCCCATAAGAAAACCCGAAGTTTTTACACATTTTTAGCTCCAAAAATTCAAAAATTTGTGGAAACAGAAAAAAATTCGCAGCATATGTAGAAAAGAGTGTACTCTCTCATTCTGAATCAGTGAAAAATCACTGATGAATACTGAATAGTCAGAATTGCAGCGTAGTAAAAATCAGAGAAATTCACTGATTTTTAACGAATTTTCGCTGATTTTTCAGCAAATTTCATAGATTTTACTGACCTTTCAGTGAATATTCACCAATTTTCAATGATTTTTCTCACTGATTTGTTTTCAGTAAAAAAATGTTCGTTGATTTTCTCCTATGCTGCAATTCTGAACCAAGTATTACACCGCACAAAATATTAATAGGATTTTCAAATTTTACATTAAAAAAATTTTTTATTTGGAAAAAATTGAAAAAAATGTTGGCAAAAATTTTTTTATTTGCAAAATTGAAAAAATCATTCCTACAATGTGTAGTGTGACGCTTGGTTAATTCAGTGCTGCAAACCCCATCAGCCTATCTCATTTTGTCACAAAGATATAAATTTTTGAAATTTGAAAAATCAAAAAAAATGAAGTTTTTCTTATGTTTTTATTCAAATTAGACGCTTGTAACTTTTGATTGGAGCATGACAGAAGAGTGGGGTTAGCGTCATTAGAAAGATCGATGTTTTTTCTTCCAGAAACACTACTAATAATGGTAGTAGAAGAGGGAAACTTTTTTAGTAATTACCAAATTTTTAAAAAATCATCAACTTTTTGACACGATTATTTCAAATATTTGGTGCGGTACACCCACCCTAGTTCACCTACAAAAATTATCAATCGCATAGAAAAATTCTAGAGAAAGTGAGCTACACGTTGCCGCAAAGCGCAACCTCCTACCTATCTTGGTTGTTGAATAGCGCACGGTTAAAAATGCCAAGCAAAATTCAAAAAGAAAAAATTTTCGATGTGCATACCTCTGCCCCTTCAATCCCAATGGTAAGCAAATCTACTTACATCGACTCAGTATGTGTTGCACTACTACTGGTTGAAGGGTGTCCATATTGAAACGGGACACCCTGTAGATGAAAAGGTTGTTTTTGAACAAACAACTCTTCCATGCCAATTATTTTGATCTTACAAACCAAAAATGATAGCAAATCCAAGCAGTGGCGTCGGAAGTCATTTTTTGGGAGGATACAAAGTGGGTATGGAGAATTGGAGATTCGGAATACCAAAAATGGAAGGGAATAAAAAGGAGCCTTTTTTCGCACAAATCGCCTTAAATAGTTCATATATGTGACCCTCGCAGACAAAACCAAGCTTCGGTCGATCCAAAATTTCGATTTTCATTTTTTTCCCCTGAAAATTTATTCTCTGAAACCTTAAAATTAAGTAGAAACCAAGTCCCGAAGTTGAAGATTAACTTTGTAATGAGGAAAAATGTCAAGTTTATTTTGAAAAAAAAAGCATATGAAAAACATCAAAAAATCATCAAAAGCTACCTAGAAACGGTGCTCAAGGCTACTTGTAGTTCATTTCAGCTGATGAAAATAGTTAAAACGTCATACAAGCGAAGAAACTCCATATTTTTATCAGCATTGCACCGCGAACTTTAAAAGCTCGTATCTCGAAAACTTGTTTTCAAACTTAAGGTTGGTTTTGTCTGTCGGGGTCACATTATTGTGATGTTGTTCATGCCCAAGCGAAGCACTGAAAAAATTGGATATTTAACGCCCGAAACAACATTTTTTCACTAACAATTATTTTTAAAACAAAATTCTTGACCTCATGGAGGGGTCTGGACCCCTCTCCCCACTACGGCACTGATGAGGGTACATGCATCTTTCTGCTGGTTCTCTGGGGCATAATTTTTCTTGAAGAATACCTCCTCAGGAACATTTTAAGCATGAAAGCTCAAAAAAAATTGAATCGAGATACAAAATGTCGACCATTTTGATTGACAGGTCGGCTCAAATTTCATATTTCGCCTTATAACACAAAAACTAAGGGATTCTCGAAAAAATGCATAATGACAAAAAATGTTCTATGTAAAATTTCGAACATTTTTGGTTGTGACATCGACTCGTAAATTAGTCACAATCGCGAGAGTGACGCGCGTGAAATTGCGCGTAGTAATTTTCAACGTAAAACACAAATTGCTTCCATCAGGGTGTCCACAACACATCAGAAATCCTGACTTTTCCACGTTTTCCAGATTTTTTACACATGATATTTATGAAGCATTGGAGGGGGAGGGAGTTTTAAATTCTGTCACGTGATCATGGTCAAGGACATTCGTGTATAGTTTCCAAAAAAAAATAAGATTTTCAATGAATTTTCAAGATGTTTCACAGAATTGTAAAACTAAAAAGTATGACTTTTGAATAACTGCAGAATTTCTATTTTAGTAAGTCTTTTTTTTGAACCGAGTTAGTACTTTAAGGAGGGATGTGGTGGTGGAGGTGAAATTACTCTCGTCTAATTTTTTGATATTTTCTCAATGGTTTGAGCGATGAAGAATTGAAAATATTTTTTCCTGAATTTTCTAAAATCAAGATTCATATCAAGTGTGGAAATTGAAAATCGTAATCCCTTGTTGACCTTGTTCCCTAACCATGGGTAGAAACTTTTTAAACTAATTTTTACGTGTTTTCAAAAAATTTTCGAATGAATTTTTTTCACAATTTTTTTTAAATCGTTTGCCCTTCTTAAGCAATGAACAAAATGTGGTAAGTAGGAATAGTAATTATGAAGCGACGATAGTCCTCAACATTCAAATTTTCAACGAAGCGAGCAATTTAAAAAAAAAATCTACTTCACGTAAAACATTTATCAAGATTTTTGATAAATATTTTTTATAAGGTTTCTTTTCGAAAAAAATCGGAAGGAATCATTTCATACCCGAGTGAAACGAGGGCGAAGATTTTTCAAAACATAAATTTTTGCTGAAGTCTGGTACGATGCAATATTCCCTACATTTTTTTTTAGGAATCCCGTCTGAAAATCTATGTTCAGGTCTTTTGGTGGTGGTAATTTGCTTCTCGTACATAACTTTCGAGTAGAAAGTATTATATCAGAAGTTTAATACTAAATATTTTCGAATAGGTCTAACAAAATTTTTTGAGCAAAAAGCTTGACTTAGCTTGACGTTTTGGAATAACTTTTTGCATGACTTTTCCGAGCACTCCCCCCCCCCAAAAAAAAAGTTTCGAGTCTGTACGCCAGTACCCCCCCCCCCACAAAAAAAAAAAAATACATTTTGTGTGCTTGTAGCTATTTATAAAAAATTAAAATTTTAACAAACACATTAAATTTAACAAAACGTAATTATTTTTAATACCTAGCTATATTTTTGAAAAAAGCTTGGCCTTTTAAGTAAATCAGGGTAAATTGGTCAAAATGCTTGACTCATCAGGACAACTTGACCTGTTAGACACCCTGTCGAAAAAACTGAAAATCTAGCAATGAAGTTGAACAAAAAACTGCTGATATGATTTAAAACCATCATAAAATATCATCTACTTAAACTACATTCAATGCTTCAGTACATATTTAATAACATGTGCTGAAACTACTGAAGAATTTTCTAACGAAACATCCACATCTACTACTCAAGTAATACCCGAAGCGGATAAATCTTCAAAATGTGTCATTAAAAACGGAAAAATCTATTCATCAACCAAAAATGTTGGAATTAATCAATGATAAAAATAGGTACTCGTTTACCTATTAATTTTAATCCTAATAGTAAATTTCTTAGCCAAAATACCGAATTTATCAATAAACTAAAAAAAAAATTGGTAAGATTAATTTTTGAATCTCGAACCTACGTACGTATACGTACACTTACCTAATTTAATAGGTACTTTGGTATTGGTACGGGTACAAGAAACGAGATACTTAATCGTGTAGTAAATATAGGATTTATCATTAATTGTTGTTGTTATCGCGACCGCGATTGGTTGCATATCAACGTCGAACGTTGCTGATAACGCGTATGAATTTACATCATTTTAAATTCTCTGTCTTAATTTGAATTCGAAACTCGATCGGAATAACGTTGGTTTCGGCGCAGTAACCGGCGACGCGACGAAAGGCGATATCACTTCTGCCTCTGTTTGTCCTACCTCCTACGACTACCTTTATTAGTAATTTATCGCATAAATTTGAAATCTGGACGATGTGCGAATTTCAATTTAATTCTTTTCCTCGCTCATTTTCGTATTTCGTGCGCGAAAAATACGAATTTGATTGTATGTGCATGTTGTTGAGCTGTGATCGATTGAATATTTTGTTGTAACTTGCCGGTTCGTTTGCTGATCCTCTGGTCTTCTGGTCGAGGCGACAAGACACCAATCCAACTCTAATCTAGGGATAGGTATTTCTTACCTCCTGCTTGTATAGGTATAAGCCAAAGCTATCGTGTAATCGTAATGTATACTTACGTAAGTACGTTTTTTGTTTTTATTCGAAATTTTTCTGATAGATTATGGCGATTACCGTTGCATACTTAAATCGCTATCCGCTCATAAGTCATATGCTTATGCATTATGTTCGAGTATTATAAATGTTTCGTATTCAGATACGTAAATAGTCCTTGTAAAGTTATCAGTTATTAGTTTCGAGATGCATCCATTCGCCAGACTGCGTTGCAATGCAATATTTATCGTGAATTTAAAAACAGTTTTGACACGCCACTAGAGTTTTTTTTTCATTTTTTTGTTGATCTTTTATGCCAAATTTTGGCCCTCGTGGAGAGGATAAGAGGAGTCAAATTCAAACACAATGCCTCAAAAAACATACCAAATGACATGTCACGAGCAAATTTCAATTTTTTTCTCAATTTTCCTTAAAATTTAGGGCGCTGACATCACCAAGGATCCAAGTTCCCAGAATGAAAACTATACTGGGTAGTGATTACTCATCTAAGATGTATTCGCTGTATTTTTTTTTACAGATTTTTTAATGGGGCCGTATGAACTTTCTTGCTATGTTGAAAACTGAGTTTTTTGCAATAAAGCTAAATTTTGAATTTTGGAAAATTTCATAAGTGACTTTGAATCTACTTTCAATTTTCTTCATGATGGCGCAAACGATTCAAGCCAAATGTTACTGTTCGTGAACTATAAGTTTCTCAAAGTCAAGTAACGAATACCGAAAATGTGAAAAAAATAGAACTCCTCGCCCAAAACTCCTATGGTGTTTGGAGTAGAATTATATGTACATGGTTTTCTCATTAGGGGAATGACATAATATCATGAAATTTTTTTGGTAAAATGAAACGTCCTTGGATCAAAATCCGGTTGAATTTATCAAATATTCCCCTGTTTAGTAAATTTTAGTTGGCCAAAAACATATAATTATGTACTTGAAATGTTCGTCCGAAAATCGAGTCAAATGTGAATTTTCTCCGTAACTAATCGAGAAAAAACGATCTTGATTTTATTCTGCTCGCGTTAATCTGTGTACCTTTTGGACGAATTAAAAAACGCTGGAGGCTCCAGAATGACTGAAAATGATCAAAATTCGTTTCTAGGAGTCAATAGGAAATTATTCGTAAATTAGAATTTTCTACTTTTGTGAACGACAAGTTTTAAGAAGTCAAAGTTGGATAATTTCACTGAAAGTAAATTGGCAATTTGAAAAAAAAAGTCACTTCTCCATACACCCTAAATGGATCTTGGTGATGCGAGTGGTTTTCTAAATTACGAGTGGCGTGATTTAATGATCTCATAAAAAAAATATGAAATCATTCTCTTTCTTTTTACGTAATCAATTTGAGAAATTAAATATTGATTGCTGTAATCAAGGTTTTAAAGCTGATAATTGATAGGTTTAAATTTTTGAAATTCCATATTCCTATTTGCAAAATTTTTCGATTTGAAGCGCGTCGGATCGTGCTATTTCAAACTGAACCCGAGCGAAAATTTTTGCGAAAAAAAAAATCGTTCAAAAGATGAAAATTCTTCAGTTCTTTCTCATTCAGATGATTTCAAATTCTGTTCCGTTTCATTCTCTACCCTTCAGTGGCGTCGGAAGGTGGGGTATAAGGGGTGCATTGCACCCCCCCCCATTCTGACAGGGGTGCAGAGTATCATTTTCACCCCAAGTTTACACCCTCCCCCACCCCAATTACATCAGAGAGGGATTTTTGAAGCATTCAAACATAAAAAAATGTATTTTTTCGGCATTAGAAACTCTTATTTTCTCAAAGCTTCGCTCGGGCATGAACAAAATCGCAAAATTATATGAATTATTTGAATCGGCATTGCAAAAAACACTACTTTTTGCCCTCTCCCAGTGTTCAAAACCGATTGAAGTTCAATTGGTGGTGGTGGTTGTGGTTTTGGGATGCGTTGTTATTAAATGGTTCCTGGTTCTGGTTTTTGAATTGGTTTTTGACAATTGTCTGAAACGGTTCTGTTTGGTTCTGATATTTTCAGTTTTTGTAATTTGTGATTCTGATCTTGAAATGGTTCTGGTTTTTTATTTTTTGCAAACGGTTCTGGGGTTTTGGGTTCTGTTTCGAAAAATTTCATCAATATTGTTCTGGTGGTGGTTCCCAAAATTAGAGACCGTTTCAATTGGTCCCGGTTCTCCCGGTTCCATTCGATCTTTCAATTTATTTTTTCAATTTTCAATCAATTAGAAAAAATTCAAAATTGATATATAAGGTACCTACTTTGGTTTTTCCATTTTTTTGAATTTTGACCAGATTTGGAAATCCCTGTCCCCCCTTGGGGTGTTCAGATCCCATCTTGAAACGTAATTATTTTACAGCATGAAAATTTCTCCTTGCTGTAATTTTTTCAGATTTTTAAATGGTGGCCCACATCTTTATCTTTTATATTCATCATGAAAGTTGAACTTTAATTATGGAGGTTAAACTTTGATCATCAATTATTTTCAATTTCCTTTCAATTGTTTACAAAACTGTGCAAAGAGATTCTTCTTGGACTTTACCAATCTTGAGATATGAACCTTCAAAGTTGAGTCGTTTCACAAAAAATCTTAATTGTATGAAAATTACGTGGGCTCCCGGCTCTCCCACCCTCCTAAAGGATTTTGATCGAAATAACAATGATTCCTCGATTGTACCATTTAGGGAAACCTGTAAATAAATTTTGAGAAAAATAGGAAGACCTAAGATCAAAACCTGCTCGAGTTGACATGGAACACGCCAAAAGAAGGAAAAAAATTCAAAAATACCAAACTACGAAAATATGAATTGAATATTACATTCCGTCATCCTCCGCCAAATTGAAATACACTAAGTACATACTTCATATAAAGATTAAAGAAAGGTGCCTACTCAATTGCTTAAAATTTTTTTAGAACCAATTGGAACCGATTCACAAATTGGTGGTGGTTGTTCTTGTATCGATTAGAAATTTATTGAAATGGTTCCTGTTGGTGGTGGTTTTTATCTCAAAATACTTATACTTGTTCTGGTGGTTCTGTTAATTTACAAGCTTCAAAATTTCTTATGGTTCTCCCAATTGGGAATTTCTCTTTTTCCCTGCTGAATTGGTTCGTTTTGGTCTTTTTTGGGAATATTTCAACACCTCTTGGAACTGGTTCCAATTGGTCCTGGTTCCCATTTGAAAAATCGAAAATAAAGTGGTTCTGGTGGGTTTTGGTTCTGGCGGTTTTGAACACTGCCCTCTCCCCTATAATTTCAAGTCTTTTGGACCTCCCAAAAAAATCATCGATAACACAGCTACCCTTTTTATCAAAATCAATGTCAAGGGTATCATGGTATTTCTTCCTCATCACAGCTCATTAAAAAAATTCGTTTCCAAAAAAATTGGGGTTTCAATGCATTCTGTAGAAAGAAAGAGTGTAAATTAGCTCGAGCGTAGCGTGCAATTTTTTTTGAAAAATTCATAATTCAATATTCAAAGACCTGCATTAAAATATCAATGTTTTTGTACATCACGGTCAACAAAAAATGACGAATGAAAAAATTCGTGGAGAGATGTAACAATTTGGTCCGAGCAGAGCGAAGGTGAAAGTTTTTGAAAAATGTATAATAAAATAAGCAAAGAAACACTTTTCTAGATGATTTATCCTTGTTTGGAAATTGAAAAAAAAATCCAGAGAAAATACCAAAATTCCCTGACATTTCCCTGACTGTTCCAAGTCTTCCAGAAAATGGACACCCTGTTATGAATAGCTAGGACCCTACCATAATCAAGTACATACACATGGTGTTTATACTGGATCCAAAAAATGGAAATTATTGCCATTTTCTGGAAATTTTCATGCAATTTTCCTTGCTTCGAATTTGCTTAAAAAAGAATCCATTTTTTACTTTCCATTAGAAAAGTCAAGAAAAAAGGAACATGTTGAAAATTCTAGCTTTTTGCCCCAAAATCATAAAATTCTCGCTATTTTCTGTTTTTCTGGCAACATGATGAAATTCTTTTGATATTTTCCATTTCTCTTGTTTTTCTTGCCAATATACCCCATGATACTTATGAACTGTACAATAAGAGTGGGAATAGGTGCCTAGCTGCCTAGCGCATTGCTTTGGCCTGATGACCATTAGTTATAAGCTTTCGGGTAAAAAAATTGCTTCCTCCAAGTACATATCTACTCACTTACACAATAATTACCTACGTTCGTACAGGAAATTTGACCATATTGAATCGAAACCATAGATATTGGCTACAATATCTTATCCTCCTCCCGTGCACCTGTATCGTCGCATTCGCCCAGTACAAATTGCATTCTGCCAGACTACAATCGTACAGTTTACCCTTTCTGAGTATTTAATACATGCCTACTAATTTTACCTATGTATGACCTTTGACCGAAACGTTTTCGCGAGTACGTAATAGGTTTACCTTTCAATATAGTTTAACTACGTTAAATTTTAGTCGAGAATCTTGTGATCTGTCCGGTGTCATCGATTATTTGGTAAAAATACACGGTACCCGACCACCAATTTATCCATTCCGCTCAATATGAAGGTCAAAACTGTAAGATACCTACAATCTTTGTCTCATAAACTCCCTAATTTCAGCTCAGTTTCAACTCTTTGATCCCTGCTAATTATTCGGCTTTATCGGATGCTCTTTTTTTCAGGTGTATGGTCGCTATACCAAGGAATTAGGATCTTGCGCCAAAGAGGAAGCTATCAAATTAGGTCTGAAATCGAGAAAATATAAAAAGGAAGTGTTCGCCGGAGACGAGTTGCACAAATACCGGGGAAGATGCACTGGCAAAATATTGGCGGTGATTGGATTCATTTGGAGGAACAGTTTTGCCAAGCTGGGAGAAGACTGGGTATTTTTGGCTTTACTGGGAGTAGTGATGGCGGTGTTGAGTTTTATAGTCGACTACGGAATTACATTTACCAACGAAGGTTAGTCTATATAACAACCTATGTACTTTGAACCGAAATTGGCACGAAGATGAATGAATTACTACAAAGTATCTTCTATCTGTTTGATAATTTTTTTTTTTTTCGTTTTTAGGCAGATTGTGGCTGTACAAAGATTTATCTAAGAATGAGATAGCTCAATATATGGCGTGGGTATCGTTACCTGTTTGTTTAATTTTATTTTCGGCTGGTTTCGTGCATATCGTAGCGCCACAATCGATCGGTACGTTGAAAGATCGCGTACACATGTGCTACTAAGTAGACAAAAGACTCAATACGAGGTACTTGTGTAATTATGCCGAACAAGGTTGTCAATTTTCTTCGCCTTTCAGGGTCCGGGATACCGGAGATGAAAACCATACTTCGAGGTGTCGCCTTAAAGGAATATCTCACCTTTCGTACGCTTGTCGCAAAAGTTATCGGATTAACAGCTACTCTTGGGTCTGGACTACCTCTCGGTAAAGAGGTAATATTCACTCGATACTAAGCCTATATTATTTAATAACTTCAAGGAGCCACCAAAGCATAGACGAGACATACCGATGGGGAAGGGGACTTACCCTGCAATGATAGGGAAAAGTAACCAATTCTACTCCCTCATTTATAAATCAAAGAAAATTATCGAAAATCACTGGAAAACAGTCAGAATTGCAGCACTGTACTAATTCAGTGAAAAAAATTCACTATCAAAGCAAACAGTGAAAAAAATAGTTGGAAAATCAGTGGAAATTCACTAAAGTTAGTAAAATTTCTGGAATTTGCTGAAAAATCAGTGAAATTCTTTGAAAGAACAGTGAAATTTTCTGAAAAATCAGCAAAAATTCGCTGAAAATCAAAGAATTTCACAGATTTTTCCAATGCTGCAATTCTGACTATTTTTTATTAGTCACATTTCACAATTTGAAAAGGCAAGGACTAAACAGGCGGGGGGGTTAAATCAAAATTTTTCATTTTCGAGTTTATGACGGAAATTGGGGTATTGAAGTACGGCGGATCGACTGGTGCCGTTAGATTTGGCTCACGTGTCGGGAACATATCTGGCAATATCGCATTATAACCAAAAAGAGAAAATGTGAAACGAATTTTTTTTTTGAAAATCACCTATTTTTGGGTCAAAACTATGTTATAAAGTTGAAGACATTTTTCCTCTTCATAGCGCAGTTTTGACCCAAAAAATGACGATTTAAAAAAAATCGCCATTCTAATCTTTTTACATGGGGTCAACATTTAAATGATGTAATTGAGTATAGGAAGGGGTCCCTCACGGTTGTGAACCTTGAAACGAAACTTTGGTCACCGACAAGAACTAAACGGGGGCAAAGTACAAACGCTTTCGACGGCCATATCTCCGATACATTTGAAAAAAAAAATTCGTAATGGTCTTAAGAAATGTCTCTTGTGGTCCTCTTTCAATAGCCTGAAACATGTTTTTCCATCGATCTTTAATTTTCGAATAAAACAGTTTTTTGCGTTTTCTAAAAAACACAAAAAATGGACTTAATCCCCGTTTAGTTTTTGCCTTCTCATTTGTAGCCAATCATATTTTTCCCAAGTTGAGAAAATTGAATAGTTCAACTTTCATATTTTTGCGAAAAACCAGAAAAATGTCATTTTCAATAGGAAGATTTAGGATTTGTGAGTACTCGTGTTTTATCAAGCAAGGATAATTTAGTATTTTTACTTATATTTTCCTACGTAGGAAAATTTTCATATTTTCTCAAACTGAAAAATTGACCATTTGTACACATATTTTTCCAAATTGGGAAAGTTGAACATTTGTACTACTACTTAGCTGCGTTTTTTTAATGAAAAAGAAAAATCGAATGATATTTAAGGGAAAAATTCATAATTTGTATTCATAAAACAGTTCTGCACTATGATTTTTCTTGCATAAAAAACAATCAAATTTTTCAAAAACTTTGGTCTTGCTGCGCTCGGGTTTTTTCTATTTCTCCTTCCAGTGGTTTTTTCGTATTTTTCCTCAAACTTATTTGAACTAATTTTATTATATTTTTTCTCCTTGAAACTTACTTTCGATGTTCGAAAATTATATTTTTTTAGTATTTTTCCTTTAATAATGTCAAAGCAGAAGTAGCCGATTTTTTATTCAGGTGTATTAACCCAAAACATTATCATTTTTATTGCACATTGAATTTGAGGTTTTCTAAAATTATCTTCCTCCCTTTGCTGGAGCAAGATTTATCTCCATATTCACATTAAAACTACAAAATTTCATTTGGAAAATTAGGATTCTGATTTTTCTTGAAATTTTCGGCAGATTTTTTCAACTACAATGAGATTAGTAATAGGTTCGAGAAGTAACAATTTTGGAATACGTAATGAAGTAAATGTGAGGGGGAAGAAGTAACCCCCTTTTAAATTGAGCTTAATCCGAAAATTTGTGCCATATCTGTTTCGTGCTCGAATAAATTGATTTTCAAAATTTTCAATCATATTCACTGCAGCTCCTTTCTACATAAAATTTTGTTGGGTTGAAGTCTAGGGTAGGTACATACATAGTAAAAAAGGAGCATTGTGGGAGGGTAAAAAAATATTATTGCCTCCACCCCACCCCTCCCATCACAGAAAAATGTCTTCAGAACGTCAGAGCGTGAGATTAGAATATGATATAATGTGGTTTCAAGTAAGTACATATTATATGTATCCATCTCAGAGATACGTGAAATTACTACTTTTGTCCTTTCGCAGGGTCCATTTGTACACATCAGCAGCATTACGGCTACTCTTCTGTCGAAATTGATCACCTCGTTCAAAGGTATTTATGAAAACGAATCTCGAAACACGGAAATGTTGGCCGCCGCTTGCGCTGTTGGTGTGGCTAGTTGTTTCGGAGCTCCTCTCGGAGGTAAGTCTCCCTTTCGACGCCCCGCGATCGCTGGCTCGTAAAAGGTCTACTCGTAATTTCTTTCGATACCTATTTTCTTTATTTTTTCTTATTTTGTCCTTTTCTGTTTTGTTTTTCCGCACAAAAACAGGTGTATTATTTAGCATCGAAGTAACCACCGTATATTTCGCGGTGCGAAATTATTGGCGAGGATTTTTTACGGCCGTTTGCGGCGCTACCGTATTTCGTTTATTGGCTGTGTGGTTCAATAAAGCAGGTACGTCTCGCGTTCGAATTTGCATAATTATTGCATAGGTTAGTCAGGGGATTTCCAATGTACTTATATGCACTTGCACTTATTAACTCATTTGTCGTATATTCGTACCGTATTTGCTGTGCGATAGCGATAAGTACATATGAAGTATCTAGAAGCATCGCGATGACTTTTAATATATTCTGGGGTTTTTTCTCGTCTTTCTTTCTCATCTTTCTCCTACCTGTTCGCAGATACTGTCAAAGCTTTCTTTCCGACCCACTTCACCATGGAGTACCCGTTCGATCCGCAAGAGCTCACCGTATTCGCGTTTATCGGGTAATTTTTCTAATATACGAGTACATATTCAACTTTCACTACCGAACACTCTACTCTCTCATTTATAAATCAGTGAAAATGATCGAAAATCACTGAGAAACAGTCAGAATTGCAGCATAGCAGAAAATCAGTGAAAAAATTTTCAATGAAAACAAATCAATGAGAAACATTACTGGAAAATCAGTGAAGATTCACTGAAAAGTCAGTGAAATTTGTGAAATTAGCAGAAAAATCAGTGAAAATCTTTGAAAAATCAGCGAAAATTCGCTGCAAATCAGTGAATTTTGCTGATTTTTTCCTGTGCTGCAAATTCTGACTGTTTATCAGTGACTTTTCACTGATTCAGAATGAGAGAGTACTTTTGAATTTGCGTTGTGGCTGTAGTTTTGGGCACTGGGTATTGGACACTTCCGTAATCGTATAGGTAACTATGTAAAAATGCCAGCTTACGTAGTCCTTCTAATTTGTCGACTCGTACACATACTTACTAAATTGAGCCGGGAAATTCCAAATTGGAACCTTCAATTCAAACTGCGATTATTGTAAACATCTCTCCTCTCTGTTCCGCTGTTTTCATTAGAGCTTCCAGATTATCGGACAAATTTGGAGACGAATTTCTGGTAGAAATTTCTCAAAAATGTACCCTCTGAATTTGTGAAAATTTCTCAGAATCAATTTCCCATACACAATTTCCCACCTAATGACATTTTCCCACGAGCGGTTTCCAACCGTACGATTTCTCGCGGCAAGCGATAATTCTTTAACGGCGAAATTTTCCCAAGCAAAAATTTTTCATTGACGAAAATTCCCCTTTGGCGAACTCTTGACAGATCCATTATCAACGATGTAGAACGTTAGCCTACTGCCCAAATAGAATCACCCGAGGGGCTGAAATTTTGGACGCAAAGTCTGTAGAAGTCCCTGAGATGCTTTTTACCGTTTTTAGCCATTGAATCCAAAAACTGGAGTTGGACTTATTTCAGTAAAGGCCGTAAAATAAGTCGAAAGAGAAAAAATATCTGAAATTTTTACCACTGATAGAATATCGATATTGTCTCCAACATACCCAAATTTCAGATTCCCGGCTCATTTCCACCTTTTTCGAGGCCCTAAAACTTGACTGTTCTCTGCCCAGTGGCTTCAAATTTAGCTGAAAGGTCAAAATTTTCACATTTCCTGTCTGTCTCTAATTTTTCAATTGTTTTGGTTACACGCGCAGAGCTGCTTCGGGTTTTGGAGGAGCCCTTTATGTTTGGGCGCATCGGCAATACGTTCTAATCATGAGGCATAATAAAAAACTCAATGCGTTCCTGCAAAAAAAGTAAGTGTCAACTCTTTACGGCGCAATGGAGATCGCAATGGGTATAATTTCTTAAAAACAAGCAGGTAAATTTAATTATTTCTCTTTTTTTTTTGTTCGACAGCCGATTCCTGTATCCAGGAATTGTCACGTTCATCGCTGCAACTGTCTCGTTTCCTTTGGGCTTGGGCAAGTACTGCGCCAGCGATTTGAGTACTGACGAACAAGTAAATACCCGTTGTTTTCAACGCCTATTTAAAGCTAATGCGAGATGCGATTGAATTTCCGGCGTGAACGTACATTAAACGTATCCGTAATTGAAAGTACTTAAGCTTTCAGGTTTATTCAGTAATTTCACTTGGACTAAAGACGAATTCACTATAAAAGAAGCTGAAATCCTGGAACATTGGACTACCGAAAATACAAACGTTTTTGTCAGCTTAATCGGTTACTTACTTTTTAATGTGAGTAGATACATTCGGTGTTGTGGAAATGCGAAAAAAACGTTTCTGTTTCCATTTCTCGAAAAAGTTTCCGTTTCCGAACAAGTGCTTCTGGTTCCAAAAACGTGTTTTTCATTATTTCTTATTTATTGCATTTTTTTTGTTGGAATTGGGAGAAACAGTCAGAAATATGAAAATAAGAAATGCGAGGAATCTAAAACAGTGATGTGTAGTTTGAAGGGCATATCATGCCCTCGTGTGTCCCACAAAAGCTCCATCTCTCAAAAATGTATAATTTTTGATTCATTTTTTACAAAATTTCCAAACTTTTGAGGCTGAAACCCTTTTGGACCTCTTGGAACCACGATTCGGCCGTGGAACCAATTCTTTAGATTCTTCACGAAATTTTAGAACAAAATCTAAAACAAATCAACATTTTCTAAATTTTTGGTAGTTGGGACACTTTTGGGGATGCTTAGGATAATGAGGCGCCTCTCAAATTAACTTTTACGAATTCCAAGTAATTACTTATCAAATTCTGTACCTAAAAACATTCTGGGACAATTTTTTAGGAGCATACCTGCTTAATATAAAAAAATTTTGGATAAAAAATGATGAAAAAAACGAGGAAATGTGCAAAATATAAATGAACAATAACAGAAATAGTGAATTACATAGTAACCCAAAAATGAAAAGAGTAGATATAAGAGAAAGGAAACGTCATTTTGTAGCAAAAATGAAGTTTATTTTTTTTTTAATTCTTGGTTCAGGGTTTTTAAAAATGAAGGGAGTACTGGAAAAAATAACAATATACTGGTTAAATTTTGTCTCCAGATTAATGGAAAAGAAAAAAAGAATTTAAAAATGCACAAACACGTTTTCTGTTTCCGTTTCCGTCCTCGTTACTGTTTTTTAAAAAAAGTGTCTGTTTTCGTTCTGGTTTCCATTTCTCTCAAAATTATGTTTCCGTTTCTCTGATTATGGCATTTTCAATACCTATTCCAGGCGTTTCTTGAGAACATTTTCGTGCCATTTCCACAATACTGCTACATAATAATTTTGTTCGGTGGGGTAATACAGAATACGCCTCTATTCTCTTTTTCGGGCATGTTTTCAGTTTATATTCTCAATCATCTCATCCACGATTCCTGTACCCTCCGGTAGTTTCATTCCAGTTTTTAAAGTGGGCGCCGCGTTCGGTAGAATTATTGGCGAATTGATACATATGCAGTTTCCCAATGGCATCAGACATGGAAAATATATATTCCCCATTATACCAGGTAAATAGAAATTAATATTAGATACCTAATAAAAGAATAAGATTCCTTTGCTCTAAAAATCATCATTCGAGAGTATAGACTGTAGGCCCTACAAAAGTATAAATACTTATTTATTATCGTGCGCTTGTAAAAAATTTCGGTGACGCTGTCTGTATGAAATATCAAGGACCGCTAAAAATATTTCAAATTTCATTTTCAAGTGCTTCAATTTTGTGGAATAAGTTGATAATTGAAAAATAAGAATTTATTTTTAGCTTTTTATTGACAAATTTTCAAGTACTTGGGAGTAGGTAGAGGTTCGACATCGATCGTCGATAATTTTTTGATAGATACGTGGGTGTGGGTACTGGGTACCTAGGAAAGTTTTAATGAAATTACAAATCTACGGTGTTTTGCAGGTGGTTATGCTACTGTGGGTGCTGCAGCGTTTTCCGGCGCTGTGACTCACTCATTTTCCGTATCTGTAATTGCATTCGAAATGACGGGTCAAATAACTCACATTATACCAATGATGGTAACATAGATAATAGTAACTTTTACGGATAAACACTTTTTATAATACTAATTGAAATATCTTTTAACAACGATTTTCATACAAACTATACAAATTGCTTCTCAACTTATCCAGTTTTTTTATTTGTTTATTTAGATCTCTGTGTTGATAGCAAACGCAATCGCAGCTCTTTTGCAGCCTTCTCTTTACGACAGTATTATTTTAATTAAAAAACTTCCTTACTTGCCGGATTTGCTTCCTTCAAATTCTTGTAAGTATGCATAAACGACCATGTTAGTGGAATAAAACGATTAAGTAGATGTATACCTAATAAAATCGAAATTTGGGTTACTGCTTGTTTCAGCCATTTACACGGTTTATGTGGAAGACTTCATGCTTCGAGATGTGAAATATATTTGGCAAAATATGAATTATAAGAATTTAAAAAGAATTTTAAAAGAAAACAAACGCATTCGCGTGTTTCCTTTGGTTGATAATCCTGGTAAGAATTTATATGTAGCTCAGCTAATCAAACATTGCATGCCTGTAGTCACCTATTTTACTTACTCTATGAGCAAAAAACATGTTACCTTTCTTCTTCCATACTGATTTTTTAAATATGTTTCAGATTCTATGATCTTATTGGGTTCTGTTCAGCGATTAGAATTGATCAAATTGATCGAAGATCATGTGGGCAGAGAAAGACGCGTTCAGGTTGTAGCTAAGTGGCAAAAAGAAGCCCAGGAAAGGTAACATCAGTTGGGCATTTATATCGTTTGATATCGTTGCATTCCATTTAAATTAAAACACGAGAGCATATTTTAAATTGAATATCATCGTAGGCTAGAAGAACTGGAAAGAAGGAGAAGACAAGATAACGCCAGAAGACCATCGAGATTTGAAGTCATACCAGCTCCAGATATTTTAAAAATGAAGCAATATTCCAGTTCGGATCTAATGCAAAAAAATAGCGTATGTTGGTAGTCTATAGATACCTATGTAGAACTTATATAACTTTTTTCATCGACTCAACACGTGGGACTCTTGTAATCTTATTTCATTCACTCGAGTTACTCATTCATTTGTGTATGCAGGACTCTCCTTACGATCAACAACCAAAGAAATCCATCTTGAAGAAAACAAACTCTTTCAATTTGAGAAGTTTTCCCAATTTAATGACATCGGCAGTAACAACACCATACAGCACGGTGACCGGCGCAGAAAGCAGAATTCGTTTGGCTTTCGAAGCCATTTTCCACAAGTCCGCGACATTACAGGATGCAAATCCGGATTTGGAGATGAACACCACACAACCAAAGGAAAAACCATCGCCGAGTCCGATGACGTTTAAAAAAGTACAATTGGTAAGATACCACCTCCGGGGTGAAATTCACCAGAAAAAATATTATTTTTTGATAATAGTTTGGGTAGCTTAAAATATGGTGATGATGAGTATTTTGGATGTTTTTTGTAGCCCAGAGAACGTGTGATCGATATGTCCCCTGAAGATCAACGAGAATGGGAAGAAGGTGAAATGGAGCAACGTGTTAATTTTGATAAGTGTCATATTGATCCAGCACCTTTCCAGTTGGTGGAAAGGACATCTTTGCTGAAAGTACATTCCATATTTTCTCTAGTCGGTGTAAATCACGCTTACGTTACCGCCATTGGTCGACTGGTCGGTGTAGTAGGTTTGAAAGAGGTTTGTAAATTGGCAATATTTTGTTTTAGATTGGTTTTTTTTGGGTGATATCAGGGTGTCCACTATATCTCAGATATGATTTTCCCTGACTTTTCCAGGTTTTCCATACCAATTTTTCGAAAATTTCCAGACCTTTTAAATATGTTATTCCTGAAGAATAGAGGGGGGGGGGGGGTCGCGTGATAAAATTAAGCAAAAAAAAATGATTGAAAACGCATAATGTCCAATAATTTTTTTTCAAAAATTATTACTTCTTACGAGATTTTTATATGATTATTTTTCTGGTCACAAAACGACCTAAATTCAATATAACAGAAAGATTTTCAAATGAAAAGAAAAAACTTTGATGTTGACCAAATTGTGAAACTTACAAGTTCGGATAGGTACTTCCAGTCTGAAAATTAAAAAATGTCCTCACAATTCAATACCCTCCCAAACAACCACGTACCTCAAATTAATAAATTCCATGAAAGTTCTCAACACAATCTTTTCGACTTGACCTAGTCAATAATAAATCGATGAGGAGTAAAATATCAATTATTTTGATGAGATATATAAATGTGATGAGCCCAAGCGGGGCGAGGGCGAAAATTTTTGCAAAAAATATCTTCAAAAGTTGAAAATTCATCACTTCACACCCCAGTAAAGTTTCCCAAAATGTGACCAAAAAATACTAATTCTCTTCCATTCCCTTCCCCTTTTTCTGAAAATCGATCAGGGGCATCATGGTATCCCCTTCTCATTACATTCTATCAAAAAGTACGGATTCAAAAAAAAATTCTGTAGAAAGAAAAGAGCTCAAATTTATCCCGAGCGTAGCGAGTGAATTTTTTTAAAACTTAATAATTCAATAGACGAAAACGTGTGTTTAAATATCAACTTTTTTGTACATTATGATCAACAAAAAATGATGAATACAAAAATTAGGCAAAATAATTATTTTTTTTTTGAAAATGTATAATAAAATGCGTCCAGAAACTTCAGATAATTTATTCTTCTGGATGTTAACAAAATTCCAGCGGAAATGCCGAAGATTTCAAAATTCCCTGACGTTTCCAGATGGTCAAAATTCCCTGACTTTTCCCGGTTTTCCAGAGAATGGACACCCTGGATATATACCTGGATGTTAAAACCACCTTTAGGGAACAAAAATGGGTTTCTGAGCTGAGGTTCTCCCTTGATTCTACTCCCTCTCAAAGGCCCAAAATCAGTATCAACTCGAGAACCAATTTTCGACCATGAAGGGTGGTTTTAGCATCACACACATCATTCACATTTGTATTGATTTTTGATTCCAGTTGAGGAAAGCCATCGAAGATTCCAACGCTGGCACACTACCTACTAGTTCATCGACTCAAATACCTCAGTCTCAAAATCATATACAAACTGCTGAAACAAAGTTACTTTCGAATCAAGATCGTAAAAGCAGCGATACAACCAGCATACACAGTGGATTAACAAATAACAACAGTTGATATGGACATCAATTTTGAAAATTATAATGGGTAATTGTCAAGTTACCTATGTCTTTTTATTGATTAAGTGAGTATATTTTTTTCGTACTCACTAACTTGTTGCATGTATTATGCAGGTAATGCTTTACACAATTATGCACCTGTAACAAAAAAAAACCTACATATGTGAAATAGACCGCATACTGGCGGAAGTATAAACAACATCAAATGGAGAAAATGGTGGACAACTTTTGATTCAAAAAACTACTTTGACCTATGTTTAATTAGAATTAGGCACTTTTTTTTTACATATGGTACTTGGTCCCTTCAAAAATTGTTGCAGCGATTAGCAATTTGTACTCATAGGCGATGTGTTGTAACTGTATTAGCATTGTCAAGACGTTTTTATGTTTAATGGACCTACCGGTAGTCATTTCTTTGTTGTGCCTATTCGTTTTGACTACTATTCCATTCAATAGGCACAGCACTTTTTTTTGTTGTACACATCGTTATTACCTATTACCAAGTGGTGTTTTTTTTTTTTCGTTTATTCATTGTTTTGTTTTTTTTTTTCGAAGACAGATCTATTTTAATAACAATTTTTCATATTGATCCCTACCCCCTAATCCCTAGATTGGTATAAACTCATATAGTTACAAAAACAAATGAACTGTTTGTCGTTCGCAAGAGATGTAAAATTACATAATTTACTTTACCATCACTTCAGTTATTTGCTTCCAGTTTTTATTTATGCAGATCTAAATGACTTCAACTATTTGCCAACAGATTATTGTAGATTATCTGTTCGGTTTATGGTAGCTAGGTAGGCGAGTGAGAAACCGGAAGACTCCCCGGACACTTTCATTTGAGTATTCCAAAAATTAGTCCAAACTTGTCCCACATCAAAACTTGGCTCAAATTATACGAGTATTTCAATAATTAATCCGAACCGCCCGGGGTTTTGGACCACTCTAAAATTGGTCCAAACCGTGTGGGCATTTTGGACAAAATGTGTTTAATCAGGTCTCAATCTTACATCCGCGCGCTATTCCTGTTAAAATTGATTTTACGATTGATTCTTGTTCTCGACACTAAAACAAAGAAATTAAGCCCGTATGCCCTTTTTATCCCCTCTCCCTTTCACCAAGTTCCACCCCCTCCCATTTCAACCGTCTGTATCGCCTTATCTATGGGTCGTAATGAAAAAATTTTCAAACAAAAGTTGTTCCTCAACACCTAATGTACCTTTTCAAATCTTATCAAAATCCATTTTGGATCCACTCCTGCCCCCCAAATTTGGAAACAAAACATGTTTTAGAGAAAACCTCAAAATCACGTTTTTTTCATTTTAAACGAATAGTGTCGCGTCGGAGATACGATAAAATCTATAATCACAGAAAGTATTCGGAATTGAATTTCCTTTCCAATGAGCTCCATCACGATCATTTTCATCAACTTTACCCGACAGAGTGGACCTCTCCCCCTTCCTCATTTTTACAAAAGTTGGACCTACAAACAAAATTTGCTCCAAAATGAATTCCGAAGAACAAAAATCGTTCAATTTTTTTTTCGTGGGTCCAACTTTTGAGATTCGGGGGAGGTGGAGAGATCCACCCTGTCGGGTAAAGTTAGTGAAAATGATCATGATAAAGCTCATTAGAAAGGAAATTCAATTCTGAATACTTTTTGTGGTTACAAATTTTGCCGTATCTCTGAAACTTTTCGTTTAAAATGAAGAAAACGTGATTTTGAAGTTTTCTGAAAACTGTTTTATTTTCAAATTTGCGGGGGCAGGAGTTCGAGTTGCTCCAAAATGAATTTTGATAAGAAATGAAAATGTACATCAAGTGCTGAGGAACAACTTTTGCTTGAAAATTTTTTCATTACGACCCATAGATAAGGCAATACACGCGTTTGAAATGTTGGGGGGTGGACCCTGGGGAAAGGGGGAGGAGATAAAAAGGGCATACGGGTTTAATTTCTTTGTTTTAGTGTCCAGAACAATAATCAATCATAAAATCAATTTTAACAAGAATTTCGCGCAGAAGCCTTTTTTTGTACGATTGAGACCTGACTAGTTATTTTTATTACCTATATTCTTTGAAGTTACCGATTTTAGCAAATTGATCCATTTCGGCTCATTTTTAACGGCGAATACTCCAAAAAGGAGCCAATAAGATCAGATTCAAGGTCGCTGGTTCCGGCGCCGTGTCTTAGTTTTCGAGATATCATTAATTTTTACCTTGAAAATCCCACCAGCGGCAAATGGTTCATAGCGACCTCAAATAATTCGAAAATTAGCCCTTTTTGAGTGTATCGTACTTACAGGGTGCTCTGTAAGTGGACGTCCATACTTTATTTTTGGATAATTATAACCGGGTACCGCTAAAAAACAACCTACGAGATAAACATGTTGCCTGTCTTGATAATTGAAGGGGCAAATGCTGTTTACAAAAAAATTACGTAAAATTTTTTCAACCATGGGAATGGATAATACTTTGAAACCTGAACAAATTTTCATCTTATGACTTTTTGCCCAACTTTAAAATTGAAGGAAATACAGAAAAATTGTTTTCAAAAAATTCGAAAAAAATAAATCAATCGAGGGAAGGATCGTACGTTGAAAACTGAAAAAATTTTGTTCTGAGAACTTTTTACTTAACATGAAAAATGAAGGGGCTACCGATCATTAAAAATAAGTGGGCTGCCAAAACTTTTCAAATTTTTTCTGTTTTGAATGACCCGTAGCCCCTTAATTTTTCATGTTAGGCAAAAAGTTCTTAGAACAAAATTTGTTCAGTTTTCAACGTACTATCCATTTCCTTGGTTGATTTATTGTTCAGAATTTTTTTAAAACAATTTTTTCTGTAGCCCCTTCAATTTTAAAGTTAGACAAAAAGTCATAAGATGAAAATTTGTTCAGTTTTCAAAGTACTATCGATTCCCATAGTAAAAAAAAAATTACGTTATTTTTTTTTGTAAACAGCAGTTGTCCCTTCAATTATCAAGATGGGCAACATGTTCATCTCAAAATTTTTTTAGTGTCACCCAGTTATATCCAAAAATTGGAGATGGATGTCCACTTACGGAACACCCCTATCTGATACAAAACATTAACGAAGTGGTAATAAAAAAATTCTATCCTACTTACTATAATTTTTGTTTACTGTTCTATATCTTGATTATAGCGATCAAAAATCTAATTGAATAATATTTGGTTGAAAAATGGTTGTTTAAAATTACCTACACAAAATGATGATTATTTGTGTTTGGATAGAAAACAATACTCTTATTTCAAAGTCGTGGTTTAGATTTTTATTATAATTTCTCGTGTTGTGGTGGTGTTATTATCATGGTTTTAAAAAAGTACTACAATTACCAGTCAAGGTAGGATGTTCATCCTCAACGTAAAGCAATATTTTGAGGAATAGAAAAGGTTATACGCCATGAATCCAAGAGAAATACCTGTAACCAATGTTATACATTGAACAAATGATGCACTGAAAATCAGCAGAGCGACTGTATTTAATGTACCTACACCAAGAAATGAAATGTTGACCTTCAGCTACCAACACCGATGGAAGGTATTGATACAAATGAGCGAACGACAAAGTGTGAATCGTGTGGGAAAAAACATCGCCCTAGGAAGAAACTCCGACAGCGAAGTCTTGCTGTAGTTTCTCCAGGACCTATACCAATACCTAAGCCCGTCAGCGTCATGCTGCCCACACCTGGGATAAAAAGATCCCGCAAGAGCAAGGTAACGTAAGTGAATAAATTCACCAAAAATGCAATTAGGCACCACATATACAACTACTACAGAGATAAAAAAAAATTTCCAACTAAAAGAAAACTCAGGCAGTGAAAGTTTTTGAATAAAAATGTATCCAAAAGCTGAAATTTCTTCATTTTTTAAAATTGATTTTTTAGTATGTATTAAAAGAAAGGTTTTCATCAACTCTTATTTCTTATAAGTTATAATATATTTTAGGTTTCATATGCTCGAACGAAGCGAGGGCTAAGATTTCGTTTTTTATTAGTTTGTTATTTGAAAATATTCCATTGTTTTGGAAAAAAAATTGTACTTTTCGAAATTTTTTACGAAATTTCGTGTTTTTTTTCTTTTTTCTTGTTTTTATGCTACCTAGTATCTATATTTATGTACTATGAAGTAAAAATTCGGGCTTTTTTTATTTCGTGCTTTTTCATGCCAGTTTGTAACAAAATTTTTCGACTCTTTGAGAAAAGAATTTGTAAATTTATGACATCATTTGCCGACTTTTGAGAAAATACCCCAATTCACGATAGAATTTGCCAATTTTTGAAAAAGTACGCCAATTTATAATAAAGTTTGATATTTTGTAAAACATTTTTTAAAAAATGAGAAAAAAAATTTTTAAACGAAGTCTCCTGTACGAACGCATCTAAAGGGCATAGTTCCCATAACTTTTTGCATAACTCTCTGCCTGCCAATTTACATTAGTCTTATGGGATTTTATAAAATTGTACTTTACTCGAAATGAGACTGATGAAATTAGCTCAAATTTGGAAATCTACATTTTTCGAAATGATTTCTAAAATCGTACGCATAATTTTTTCGTTACAACGAATATTTTACAAAAAAATTGAATATTAAAATTATTGGATCTGTCCAAGATTTGCCCAAGATTTTTCAAATTCAATTTTTTTGTAAAATATTCCATGTAATGAGAAAATCAAGCATACGATTTTAGAAATCATCTCGAAAAACGTAGATTTCCAAATTTGAGCTAATTTCATCAGTCTCATTTCGAGTAAGTACAATTTTATAAAATCCCATAAGACTTAAGTAAATTGGCAAGCAGAGAGTTATGCAAAAAGTTATGGGAACTATGCCCTTAACCGCCGAGTAGGGGAAAGGTCCATTCTTTCGTTGTACCAACTAGCTACCAACAGCAATAGGTAAATGTTTTAAAACCAATTCGGCCAGTCATTTTTGCAAGTAAAAAGAGAAAACTGGTTTTAAGCCGAATTTCAATAATGAATCTTGAGTAATATTTCGTCAAGATTGCACTTGACTTCTTCAGAATGCAGTTGGAGCGAAGAGCTTAAGGTACATACAAAAGATACAGGTACAGTTTTCTCTTGTTCAAACCATAACTTTTGCCATTACTTGATGACGAAAAAAAAATTACAAAAAACAAAGTGCTCACTTTTGAATCCTCTACAACTTTTTTTAATATATGTACTTTCTTGATATATCCACTTTTTTGGAACTGATACGAAATAGACTCAATTTATTCAAGTTTCTCATGTTATTTATTTATTTTTTTCATGAAAATAGAGATAACAAATAAAGTTTGAAATGAAAGTTGTAAAGAATTAAAAAATGAACATTTCCCTTACTAGTCAGGTCTCAAACGTACATCCGCGCGCTATTCCTGTTAAAATTGATTTTATGATTGATTCTTGTTTTGGACACCAAAACAAAGAAATTAAGCCCGTATTCTCTTTTTATCCACTCCCCCTTTCTCCAGGGTCCACCTCCCCAGTTTCAAACGTGTGTATCGCAGGTCGCAATGAAAAAAATTTCAAACAAAATTGTTCCTCAGCACCTAATATACATTTTCATTTCTCATCAAAATCCATTTTGGAGCAACTCCTGCTCCCCAAATTTGGAAACAAAACATGTTTTTGAGAAAACCTCAAAATCACGTTTTCTTCATTTTAAATAAATAGTTTGGGAGGTACGACAAAATTTGTAATCACAAAAAGTATTCAGAATTGAATTTCCTTTCCAATGAGCTCTATCACGACTATTTTCATCAACTTTTTCCGACAGAGTGGACCTCTCCCTCTTCCTCGGTTTCACAAAAGTTGGACCCACGAACAAAATTTGCTCCAGAATGAATTCCGATAATAAATGAAATTATGCATTAGATATCGAAGAACAAAAATCGTTCAATTTTTTTTCGTAGGTCCAACTTTTGAGATGAGGGGGTAGGCGGCGGAGAGATCCACCCTGTCGGGAAAAGTTGGTGAAAATGATCGTGATAAAGCTCCTTGGAAATGAAATTCAATTCTGAATACTTTTTGTGGTTACAAATTTTGCTGTATCTCTGAAACTTTCCGCTTAAAATGAAGAAAACGTGATTTTGAAGTTTTCTAAAAACTGTTCCCTTTTCAAATTTGGGGGTAAGAGTTGCTCCAAAATCGATTTCGATGAGAAATGAAAAAATACATTGGGTGCCGAGGAACAACTTTTGTTTGAAAATTTTTTCATTACGACCCATAGATAAGGCAATACACGCGTTTGAAATGTTGAAGGGTGGACCCTGGGGAAAGGGAGAGGGAGAAAAAAGAGCATACTGGCTTAATTTCTTTGTTTTAGTGTCCAGAACAAGAATCAATTATAAAATCAATTTTAACAGGAATTCCGCGCGGAAGCTTTTTTTTGTACCATTGAGACCTGATTGAGACCTGACTATACGGTAATTTTTTCCTCATCTAAAGCAACGGAGAGGAGACATGGCTTGAAAACAATAAAACTATGTTTTTTTATTTTCTACAACTTTTGTTTCAAATTTTTTTCGATATGTTGACATTTTTAGATATTTTTGTCAACCGGTTCAAAACTGCCGAACCGGTTTCAAAAATTCTAATTTTTTTATTTTTTCGAATCGCGAATCGCTTTAATGAGTAGTATTTATTTCGTCAAGAAAAACCTGTTTGAATTTTATTACAAAACTGTTTTTTTTTTCTTATTTGGGGCGCTGTGGGTCTATAGGGCCAAAGTTTTATACGGCGCTATTAGAAGTCCTCAATTCTCCTCATCATTTGCCTACTCAACGCCTGTTCTTCTCGCTTGTCCTTTCCAATCAAAGGTTATTTATCCAGTTTTCCACCGTACACTACTTTTAAGTCACGGTGTCTCGCGTGTCTATAGGTACAGTCGGGTTTACGCGTAACAGCTTAAACCTTGAAATAACGACTCTCAATCGCAGATTAGTATGGTAAAATGGATACCTATCTATTTAAGCCAGCGTTTCAGAGGAAGAGCTATTTATGTACACGGATGTAGCGAGACTTTCGGGTATAACGATGAAACCACTTTTGGATTCGCGACGTATGGTTTGGAAATTGATAGATGGATGGAGCCAGGGGGAGGAGGGTGTTTAGACGCGGAGGTAAAACCGTCGGCGTCGTTTTCGAGGAAGTACGAGCGTCGAGATAGGCGGCGATAGCTTAAAATCAATCGTAACCGACATTAAATAATTACAACTTGATCCGATTCTGTCTCTTCGCCTCTCCTGGGTCTTTATGTATACCTTCCCTGGAACGTACGATATGTACGTACGTATATCTCACGGTGATGCTGCTGGTGCTAGCGTATCCTGCGCGTATACGGTGGTGCAGTAATCCTCTATTCGACTACATTTTAATTAGCGTAACGGCATTAAATTTGCGCGCGAATAGCGTTCGTAAAAAGTACAATTAAAACGAAACCTTTTTTTATTACCGCGTTTATATCTGCCCCGTGTACGCCCGCGATTATGGTGCCTTCGAAATGAGAATGCGAGGTGTACGCGTATGTGGCGTATTAAGAAAGAAGATGCGAGCGGTGAAGTTCTGAAAGGGTACTGGTGAATTTGCGAAGAATAGTATTCTGTTTAACGACTTACGCGTATAGTCGTCGTCTCGCTTTATTTTAACTCAATTAAGCCAATCTCGATGTAATAAAATTTCTAAAGAGGGTTAAAATTAATAGTTATAGGTAATTGCAGGGGCGAAAAAAGCGTATTCAACAGAGTTAAAAATTCGCAATGAAAAGGGTATAGCCATAGATTCTTACTCTATGGTATAGCAGGTTAAGTATGGTGTTTTGGCCTTGGAAAGGAATTTTGATGAAACCTACCCCAAAAGTTGAGTCATGATGAGAAAAAATTCTGACAAAAATTTTGGACCCCCAGAGCAAGTATTTTCGGGGGGAGGGGCCAAAATGTGTTTTTTAAACTTTATTTTTTCGTTTCTCACAAAATGTAGATAAAAATTTCGTTTTTTTTTAATTGAATCTAGAGGGTTAGAGGAACCCTAAAAATTTTTTTTCAAAATTTTTGACAAATTTTTCGTCGAGTTATGGCGTTTTAAAAATTTTGAGCGGCCATTTTGGAGAGAAGTTTCGGAGGTACAGTCACCAATTTTTTTTAGAAAATGTGTTATTTAGTGTTGATTATACCACATAAGTTTCAATGAGTTTGAGTTGGTGCAACATTGTCAAAAAAAATAAAAACTAACCACCGGTCATGCGGAGCCCGAACGTTCATGTCAATTTCCCACGGCGCTCTGGTGGAAAGCACAGTGCTCGCGCTCGCTATGTTTGACAAATGCCATTCTAATCCAGAGGCAGATTACATTTTTTCAAATATGAACGCAAATGGTGATGTAGGTATAAAATTTGGCATAGCGAAGAAGGATACCATAAAATTTTTTTTGAGCCAGTAGAATCATCGCCAAATCTCATTGGAGGGGGAGGGGGAAGATCCAGAGGGGGTTCAGCTCTTTCATTTTTCAAAATTGAGCTATCGGTTTTTTTTTCGTGTAATTTCTATACGATGGAATTCTGCTTAGTTCAAAAATGACTTTACATTTGGAATTGCAAGGAGAGAAGTTCCTCAAATTTCGGATTTTTCATTTCAAATTTTCACATTTTTCTCGAATATGTTATCTATTTTGTAGAACCTGCTTAAATCCCAAATTATCTTTTTTTTTTACATTTTTCGAAATCTGCGGGTAGATTAGGTACCATACATACGTATAATTGACTTTTCACAAATTCCCGTACCTCTAAGCTGAATGAATGGAGGAATTTGATGAAATTGAACCAATTTTTCACGTTCTGTGCCATAAACTATCTACGTAATATTTCGTTTCAGTTTTGATTGTGATAATATTGGTGGTATCTCTCAACCGCGTTTTTGGATGTAAACACGAAAAAAAAAACCGATAACTCAATTTTGAAAAATGAAAGAGCTGAACCCCCTCTGGATCTTCCCCCTCCCCCTCCAATGAGATTTGGCGATGATTCTACTGGCTCAAAAAAAAATTTATGGTATCCTTCTTCGCTATGCCAAATTTTATACCTACATCACCATTTGCGTTTATATTTGAAGAAATGTAATTTGCCTCTGGATTAGAATGGCATTTGTCAAACATAGCGAGCGCGAGCACTGTGCTTTCCACCAGAGCGCCGTGGGAAATTGACATGAACGTTCGGGCTCCGCATGACCGGTGGTTAGTTTTTATTTTTTTTGACAATGTTGCACCAACTCAAACTCATTGAAACTTATGTGGTATAATCAACACTAAATAACACATTTTCTAAAAAAAAAATGGTGACTGTACCTCTGAAACTTCTCTCCAAAATGGCCGCTCAAAATTTTTAAAACGCCATAACTCGACGAAAAAGTTGTCAAAAATTTTGAAAAAAAATTTTTAGGGTTCCTCTAACCCTCTAGATTCAATTAAAAAAAACACGAAATTTTTATCTACATTTTGTGAAAAACGAAAAAATAAAGTTTAAAAAACACATTTTGGCTCCTCCCCCCGAAAATACTTGCTCTGGGGGTCCAAAATTTTTGTCAGAATTTTTTCTCATCATGACTCAACTTTTGGGGTAGGTTTCATCAAAATCCCTTTCCAAGGCCAAAACACCATACTTAACCTGCTATACCCTTTCGCTCGAAATTTGAAATTTTCTCATTACATATAAAAAACATAAAATTAAAAATCAGCCTAGGATTCCAAGGACATGAATTATCCTTGAATCTTATGTAGGGCCCGATATGTTCAAAGGTGCAGAAAATCTTCATGTATTTCAGCCATAGACTTTACGAAATTAGGGTGGATCGAAAAAAAAAACATATCTGGGATATTGACCAAATTTGGTGGGGTGGTTCACTTTGAGTGAAAGACTTAGAAAAATTTTGAGCCCCCGAGGGACAAGGGGAGGGGAGCAGGAGATGCTCAAAGTGCACTTCCTTTTGAAAAAAACGCTGTTTTTGCGCCAATCAAAATTAAGTGAGAAGGCCATACTTCTCCGATCAAAACTCCGCAACAAAATCGCCGCTTGGCGCTTGATTAGCGCCAAGCAGCGATTTTGTTGGTAGTTTTTATTTGTTTTTTGTTTCTGTTTACATTCGGCTCCATTCGTTCACAGTGCTGGAGGATAGGCAAACCAGCGTTACTTTGCAGTCTTTGCAGTCTCTATAAGTATTTCTTTTTCAAACACTGAAAGTATAAATTTCGAAAATTTTTTACGATAATTTTGTATGTCAATGCAGCCAGTCACAAATCGTGACATGCTACACTAGGGAATTTACGTTGACCTCGAATTAAATTTTTTATCGTTTCAAAAATTCTCAATAATTTTCATCAGAATAAAAAATTTAAAAATTTTCTTTATAAATTTTGTTTGTCAGTGCAGCCAGTTGCTAATTGTGATATTCTGATGTCTTCAAATTCAAAACATACTTCTATTGATTGGGAGAAAAAATTGGTAAAATCACTTGACGAAAAAATAATGCATTCGAGTTCATAATATCAGAATATCACAATTAGCAATTGGCTGCACTGACGAACAAAATTTATAAAGAAAAATTTAAAAATTTTTATTCTGATGATTGAAAACAAAATTATTGAGAATTTTTCAAACGATAAAATAATTAACCGAAAAATTCATCCCACGATTTTCCCGAGCATTTTGGGCTGCGATCAATTTGGGTTGAATTTTAATCGCAGTCTAATCGCACGTATTATTTTGGTTATTTAAGCCCGAAATGATCATTGGGATGGATGTTCATTTCAATAAATTCATTCCACGATATTTCCCAGCATTTTTGGGATGCAATTAATTTGGGATGAATTTTAATCGCAGTCTAATCGCACTCATTTTTTTGGTGATTGAGGCCGGAATGATCATTGGAATGGATTATCATCTAAAACAATTCATCCCACGATTTTTCGAAGCATTTTTGTATTTGGGATGAAAAAGTATGCACAATCATAGATTGTTGAAACAGAAATTTTTTCAAAAATTCTGTAAATTTTGTTTAACCAAGTAGCAAAAAAATACGAAATTTCGTTTAAAAAAACTTCGAAAATCACAAAATTTTTACATCAAAGAAATGGAATTTTTTCTAACAAACTATTAAAAAACAAATATTTTTCTTTCTGAAAATCATCAATTTTTCAAATTTTAGCCCTCGTTTCGCTCGGGCGTATTAAAATGAACATATATTTAAGAATGAAAGGTTGAAGATTTCGCCTCCATTTTAATACTAAAATTAGATTTAAGTAAAAAAATGAATAAATCTAGCTTTTGGATTCCTTTTTCTTCAAAAATTTAATTTTACACAATTCATTCTTAATGTTTGAGAGGGTCGAAAATGAACTTTTTTCAATTGAGGCTCAAGCCCCCCACAACCAGTCACGGTCCATCTCCGCCTATGGTCATAGATTACTTAAAACAGACAGAATTGCTCAAATATTAGGATTCATTGTTTTGAAATACCTATGTAATTCAAAACAATTTGGGTTCTAATTTTACGATATCTTCACGCTCAAAGTGTTGTACTTTATGGATTTCTAGTTGTTGGAGCATCAAGATATTGAACCATTTATGTTCATAGGTTGTTACACTAACGATAAGTTTATTAATAATAGTCCGGAAGGCAAGATGTGGTTATACCCCGAGGACTAATATTCTTTTCAAATGTCTCATCCATTTACGAAATTCTTCACTAATTTACTACACAGTTCTTCATCTTCGCCGTAGGACATCATGGCGGAGAGGGTACATCGTACATCTCCGATGAACTTAATGTGAACGTTGAAGTACTTATTTGTAAGAGTGGTTCGAGGGGTACTCAACGATGGTGTAAGTTTTATACGCGACTGTGACATGACGTCGCGACGGTAACTGCATCATCATGTAAGATGATAGCTCATGGGTCTAGGTACGTAACGTGTGTATTACGATGTAACAGCGAGCGACGCTGCTGTGCGCTTCGCCGTCGAAAACGACGGTCCGCTCATGTAGTATAATAGCGCGGTTATGGTTGACAACACCTGTCAAAACGTTTATGCGAACATGTACTCTAGATTCTCTATACATTGCTCGTACCTCTATGTAGGGGGTTTTTCTCCTCCTCTTCTACTAACGTGGCGTCGTGTTGTTTTATTACCCCTCTTAAGTGACAAATACGACGTATTTACTTCGATGGAAAATGTCATCTGTGTGCGTCGATGGTTTTAAAATTGTTTCTACGATATGGCGGTGTGTACTGCGTAGGGTGATCATTTGAAGATGAAATTTCTTGCGAATGAAGTTCGATTACAAAAGTTGCGTGAATGTGGCTATTTTTTCAATTTCTGAGTTTTCATTTTGGAGTTCTGCGAGGGTAATGAACTTATAAAAATACATATTTTCTGGAGCAAGGCATTAGCGCAACCAGAAATTATTCAAGGGAGGGGCTAAATTGGAGAAAAATGAGGGGGCGGTAATATCTCTGTGTAATTATTGACCAAAAGTTGAGTTTCAGATCACATTTTGACTATTTTTATGAAAAATCCACAAAAGTATTTTACAAAATTTCAAAAATTTGTTGCAACACTTGGAGCCAGTTTGTCTGGGCACGCCAAGTTATAGTAATCGGCACTCTTTTCAAATATTGTTCCTCTACTTTTTAGCATCTTATTTATAATCACAGCTACCTTCAAAAAATTCTCCGAAAAATTCAACGTCTTTATTGTATAAATATAGCAAAAGCCTATTGCACTATCTCTTATGAAGCCTCGTTAGTACTTGCGAAAGAAATCCCTTCAGACATCCCTTCAGACCTCCAAATTTTCACTAGAAATTTAATCTATTGAGATTGCAACTCTGTGAACTAAAATCACTGATAACACTGATAAGAATTGAAATAGGGGTTATTTACATTACGTTATATGGAGAAATTATGATTTATTAAGTTTTTTTCTAATTAAAAGTTGAAATGACCATTTTAAATTATTAAAATCATTTGTAGAATTTTATTCTCTTTTCAACGATGCCTGAAATGAGTTTGTACGTGCTGTAATTTAAAAAATATGTAATATTGAAGTTGGAGTCTTCTGTGTTTGTGCTGTGATGAAGTTGAAATAAACTTGAATTCATTGCCGCCTTTTCATAGCCCGTTGATAAAATTTTTAAATTTGTGATTCAATAAAATGGATGAAGATAATATCGAAAATAATATTCTGCTGTTCAACGACATTGTCAACCATATTGAGAACGGTGTACCCATGAAGGAGAAGGATGCTCTGGCGATGAAATGTATACGTGATGGCCATCAAATCTTGGAGTCGAATTTTCTAGTCAGATTTGGATGTGTTGGAGCGAATCAAGGTTCAAATTTGGTGACAATCAAGGGGCCTCTGCCTTCAGTATTCTCATAGAAGGGAAGAACCCTTTGAGATCACTGTGCAGCTGAATTTAGAATCTGAAAATCCCATTACTTCAGTAATTTGCACATGCATAGCTGGTGCTCTGGGTAAATGTAAACACAGCATCGGATTGCTGTTCCGAATTGCTAAGTAAAATATAATGGGTAGATAACTACGCCAAAATTACATTTTTAAAGTTCGAACGTCACTTATTCACAAATTTCCATTCTCGACCTGCCATCATTGAACACTGCGGAATGTAAAATTATGATTAAAACTTACATAATTGTCACTGAAGTTACAATGTAGAACAAATATACTCACAAATATCGTCTTAATTATAAATTAATATAATTAAAATCAATTAAAATGTTGAAAAACTCGATTAAACTCAGTACTCTCTGTACATTATAATACGTTATACCCCTATTTCAAATCTTATCAGCAAAAACGACACTAGCGCGCCACTGGGTGTTGCAACCTCAATTTGGTTAAAAATAATTACCTTATCTGTTTCTGGCATTCTGAATGCTGCACATAATTTTTCCCTTCCAATTGTAAAACAGACCACCCCAAAATTATTCAAAGTTACTTACCTATTAACAAATACCTAATGTTCACAAAATTGAACCCCCTCCTCCTTCATGAAGCTCCTGACTACGAAATTGAAACCATCACATCACAGCTCAAAATTTAAACTACAAAAAACTAAAAGCTATTCTTTACAACTGGTCGATTGAAAGATGGCAACTACATTAGAATATATCTCAAAAAGCACCTGTAACACACATTTTGATCCCAAAATTGAAAAACTTTTACTATTCTGATTGTGTTCTAAATTATAAAACAACTCAAATCTTCGCAATCACGGAAATTTTCAAAGTTATTTATTCAAAATCGGTAAAGCTGAAGACAAATATTGTACTCGCAGACATGTCAAACAAAATTCTTTTCATCTCCAATTTTCCTGTCCCCATCTAGAAGAAATCCAAAATGAAATGGCACCAAATTTCGACCCTAACACTGAAAATCCGGAAGATTATTTGAAGACCACATGGAAGAACACGTAACTGAAATTTTAGAAATTTTGCAGGAGAATGTTTCAAAGATAATGTTGAGAAGAAACTAAAAAAAAAAAAGGTTTTTAAGTTTTGTTTTGATTGTATTACTTTCAAAATGTCAATTAGAATCATTTTACATCGGCAAATATTGTTCAAAAGTTTTTTAAAAGATTCAAAGTCGCTCAACACACGATGTGTTTGAACAACATTCTGAGAAATTAACCTGTTCTTTCCGTGTAAGTGTCTCAATTAACCCGTTCTTTCCGTGCAAGTGACACAGTTAACCCGTCCTTTCCGCGTAATCTTGAAATTAACATATTTTTTCTCTGAAATTAATAAGTTTTTCCACCTATGAGTTATCTTTTGTTGAATTGTGATTTTTTTCTATGTTCACAACAATAAATCAACTATTAAAAAACAAAAATCAGTTTTTTGCAGGGATGCGAGAACGATGAAATTTTGGTTCCGTTCTCGTTCTTGTTCTTCATAAGTCGTTCCCATTCTCGTTCTCGTTCTTCAATAATATTTAATATCGTTCTCGTTCTTGTTCTTGTTCTTCAAAACTTGTTCTCATTCTTGTTCTCGTTCTTCAAATTTTTTGTTCTTTTTGGTTCTTGGTTCTTTATTTTTCTCAAAACTCGAAAATATCGGCATTTTTCAAGCAAAAAATTGAAAAAATGCAAAATCATCGTTCTTGTTCTCGTTCTCGTTCTTCACTTATCGTTCTCATTCTCGTTCTTGTTCTTTTAATGTTTTCAACATTGTTCTTGTTCTTGTTCTCATTCTCAAAATTTTTGGTTCTTTTTGGTTCTTTGTTCTTTGTTCTCGTTCGTTCTCGCATCCCTGGTTTTTTGTACTTTTTTTTGTTTAAAGTAGTTAACCCGTTCTTTCCGTGTTTTTAATTTCTTGAAAATTCTTTTTTGCTGTTATTGGCAAAATTTGAAAAGTTGACATTTTTCATACAAGCCACACAAAAGTACATGGTTTATTGTACACAATGGCAAAAAAAAGTCATTTTTGAAAAAAAAAAAACTCAGTTAACCCGCTCTTTCTGTGTGGTCTTCATTTGCGAGTCAACGTCAAAGCACAAGTGGCTGCATCTGGTGGAATTTCGTGCAACTGCTGAAAAGGGGAGTAATGGTGGATGTTTAGAACAGAATTGGGTGCTCTCGGCTACTTCCGACCATGTTCGTTCGACTGGTATCAATTTTTTTAGGTAGCCACATATTGCCACACTACTTGTTATCGCTTGTTGTTTTTCTCCACTATCCCCTTTTCAGACGGCGACACTAGCGAACCTCAAGAGCCTTGACTCACGAATTTTTATACAAGAGAATTTCAAAAATATGGTGAATTTGTTATGGAGAATCAATACAATAATTATTATTTCCCTTAACTACCCCTGTTACCCTTCCTTTTCTAGCCCACCAGTGGCAAGTATTCGAATAGTAAGACTCATATGCATTAGTAGTGAGCCACTGGTATGGTATTCTATTTCTCTCTTTTGTTTCTTATCGTATGTTTATTTATATTTTTATAATTATGTAATCTCAATTCTCTACTTCAGTAGTTGATAGCTTGATGGGGTCAAAGTAACGAATGACCTTTTTTTTAAAGCGAGATCAAACCTTAGAAATCCTGGCAACACTCTAAAAAAATCTAAGTTGCCACCGCTGCCTCAGAATTGAAAGCGATAATTAAAAATTCGACTATGAACAATATGTATCTACTATTAATGATGCTGAATGAAAAAATTGCCAATTCTTGCTTAGGGCACATGAAGCGAACAATGTCGGAAAAAAAACTTTCCTAAATTCCGACGTCCAGCTTTCAGGTATCTAATTTAGAATTGTGCATGCCTAATTACCTAAACCTATCTACCAACAAACATGCAGCTTGTGATTGCCACATACAACATATATGAGGTACCTAGCTGCACATGTACAAAATACACACGTACCCACATTGTATAGACGATAAACTAAAGGTTAACCTAGTAGGGTTTACTTTATACCTTTCGAAGCAGATATTTATCATAAGCCAAGAGTGCACTCTCTTAAACGCTAAAATAGATCTGTAAAAGATAACACATGCTACCTATACGTATAATGAATACCTATCTGCATACACGTACTATACAAACGGCCATAAGAAGCGGTATGTACTCGTGGTAAATAGGTTTGGGGATGGAGGTGGGCCTTCATATATGCTTTTGCTATTAATAATGTATAAAAATATAAATGCGCAAAAAAAATCCACCGCATGTATAAGCGATGCAGAGATAAAACTATAGTAAAATTGTTTTTTGAAATAACTTTTCTTCGCATTTTTTTCCCTATTTTTTATTATCGTTATTATTTTTATTCATTTTTTGTAGTGTAATCGTCAACGAACTACGTAATCGTCGTTTCGCATCAACATAGGCCCTACATACACGCGCTCTCGACGGCTCGCTCGAGGTTTTACTCAAAAGATCACGATAATAAGCCGCTTCAAAAAGTATATAATCTCTTGATGACGTGTATCAACGTACCAGATACTTTTCCTATCCTTTCTCGTGCCAGTGCGGCTATCCGTACGTTGTATGCTGAATTGCTGAAAGGTAGATTCAGCAGTACTAGTTACTGAATGGTATTGAAATTTCGTTTTTTTTTTTTTTAAATGAAGAATCGGTTTTCTTTATTTTTTTTAATCTAAGGGTGATGATGTTCGAAACATTCAACAGTACCGAATTTCGATGATGGAGCTGAAAGCCAAGAAAAGTATGATAACGACTTGACAATTCAAGCCATCAGCACGTCTTGTGCTGGACATTTCATTTTACTTTTTTTCTAAAATTCATAATTTTCCCTGAAATTTTTTCTATAAAATGAGCTCTACTTGTGGCGATGAGGTATTAAGGTGGATGGAAAAAACATTTAAATTTTGAAGAAAATTGGTGAAGTAGTTTGAATTAAGCGGACGTCCCACAAAATTTTGAGCCTCCTTTCAGCCCAAAGCAAAGACTATCAAAGTGGGGCCTTTTTCAAAAAAAAAAACATGATTTTTGCCTCTTTTGGTTAGAGCAAACTGGTAACCTCAGTGGATCCCCCCCCCCACCTCCTTCCCCACGAAAAAACGCGTGATTAAAGTTCGTACATCTCTCCGAACCATTGGTTTCGAAATTGGATACCACTTTTTGCTTTCTACAACAGGGTTGAAAAGTTGCAGATTGGGAATTTGACGAAATTTTGATAATTACCTAATTCAAATTTTCAATGTTTTTTGGTCATTTTAGAATAATTTTTAAAGAAAATGAAAATTTTTCATGACAGTACTGTCAACTGAATTTTTAGTTGCGCAATTTCCATTAAATTCAAAATGTTCATGCAGTCACTTGAAAAATGAACAATCATTTTTATTACGGTTATTCAAATGAATTTTGATTTTTCAAAATTGTTTTCGTAGCAATGCTACCGAACTGAAATTTTATGAAAAAAATTTTATAACTCAAAATGCGATTGACAGCACTGCCGGGATTTTTTTATGGAAAAACTTCATCAAAAACTATTCCAGACCGTCGGATTTCGAATATCCAAAAAATAGTTGTTATTCGTCGTTTTTTTGAGAAACGACAAGAAATTACGGATTTATAAAATTGAAAATTGGTCGTTTTCACAATTTTTGAAGAAACAGGCATCATAGCGAAATTTTTGAAGGAAAAAATAACTTCCAGTAACTTTTTTTGAGCAAAAAGTGACCAAAAAGTAACCAAAAAATTAGCAAAAAGTAAACAAGAGTAACCAAACATTCAATTTTTTCGGAGGCAATTTTTTTACAGTTTCCTGGGGGGGGGGATTTTTTTGTAGTTTTCTGCAAACATTTCAAAGATAAATCAACTGAAAAACGTGAATAATTTCATTCATTAAATTCCTTCGTCAAAACAACAATCTAGCAAAAATCCATTTTTTAAAATTTTTCTATTGAAGAATTTTGAAAAATAGCAATTTCTACGTGAAAATTTGAATTTTAGCCTGAAAGTGCGAAGAAAAAGTGACTTTTGAGGGGAAAAAAGTAACCAAAGTGACCTTTTAGATGTGAAAAGTAACCACAAGTGACTGAAGTCAAAAAAAGTGACAAACACCCTAAAAAAGTGATCCACTATGATGCCTAAAGAAACCGTCAGCGTCATAAATAACTATTTTCAAATCTAGAATATTTCAAAGTAGTCCTTTTTCGTCGTTTTTGAAGAAACAACTTTTTGAATAATTAGGAACTGTCGTTTTTCATCGTTTTTTGAAAACCGAAAGGAAGTGACGGATTTACAAAATTGAAAAATTGTAGTTTTTATAGTTTTTCGATAAACAACAAAAAACGACTAGGTAATTTGCAAAATTTAAAAATGGTAGGTTTTCATAGTTTTCCGAATAAACGACAATTTTCTAATCTAGAACATTTTCAAACAGGTTCCTATTTCATCATTTTTGAAGAAACAACCACAAACAACTATATAGATGGCCAAAAACATATTTTGGTTCGATTTTGAGTTGTTTGAGTAAGCGATTTGAATTTGATAAAAATAAAAAATTCTCCAAATTCGCTATTCGCAACTTTTCATCCCACTAGTAGAGAACAAGAGAACAAGAAGTCGAATTCAATTTCAAGATATGATGTGTGTGTGTGTGTGTGGTGTGTGTGTGTGTGTGTGTGGGGGGGGGGGGTTAGAAAATCGCACTTTTTAGGCTGCGACCTAGGTTCCTTAGCTCCACACACTTTAGGGTATGGGCTTTAAAAAATGTTTGAAGGTATCCTACTCATGGTGAACTACCTCTCAATTTTTTTAAAAATCCATGTTATTTTTTTCGATCCACCCTAATAAGCATACAACGTAGCATAGCTATTTTCAAGCAAAGCGTATAAGATATTCGAAATACGAACAGAATATTTCAACCAAGCCACGAGTAAAGATATCACACGCTGTATACGCTTTCTTGTTTTTTTTTTGCGGAATAAATGATGAGGCGAATCAAGTTTCGAAAAAGTTGTACTTATATAACTTTTTGAACGCGACCAAATAATGACGTATGACGTAGCATAGCTCAAGATTTGAATACACGTAGGGAGAACGCGGCGTAGGACGGGGTATCCAGGGTAATTCGAGGTACAGGGAGACAACACGGTTTAAAAAATTTCAAAACTTTTTAATAATAGTGCACGGTGACGGTAAAGGTAACTCGTGCACGGTGTTACTTTTTGACAAGTTTTCTTGTTTCGTCAATGTTGGGTATTTTCTCTCGTCTGCGTTTCTTACTCTTGGCTCCTCCGACCCGCTGGACGAATTTAATACCGCAATTAACGTAATACAGCTTTGAAAAATCGTAAAATTAATTTTAACGAATGTTTTCCTCGTCCCTTTTTTTTCTCGACTTGTTTGTGTGTGAGTGCCCTTTTTTTCTCTTATTTTTTTTATATTACGTACAATTTCGTTTATTGCAGAAGGGTGCGAGATTATATCGCGGTTGAAAAGTAGATAATACGCCGACGAGTAACGATAATAAATTAATTAACTCGCGTAATAAACGTTTAATTACGACGAAATAAATTGCGTATCGTTAATTAAAAATAGGTAGATGATAAAATTTCTTGTTTTAAACACGTACCGTAGGTAGGTAGGTGCCTAACCTATTTACCCCTTTTTTTTTACCCTGCGTTGATTCTTTTATACCTACGTATTATTGTCGAGTACGTAGGCCAACGTTTCTACTGGACAGGGTGGAGAAAAAGAGGCATATTATTTTTGTAAAATGGTAAATCATTAAATTGAAAGAAATGAAACAAGCGTTTTTTTCTTGCTTCGTTCAATTATCAAGTACTTAGCTACCTACGCCGCAAGTTGAATAAAATGACGAGTTCAACGAAAGAGTCGTTATTTCAGCTTTTGAAAAAATTTACGTGGTTTTATGGGAGAGAAAAAATAAACGTTGAAATCGTCGTCGTTTTCGAGTTGCGAAATTCGGTTATTCTTTTCGGATTTCGAAACAATTATATGAAAATTTTGCAAATTTTACAACATGTTTAGGAAGTATATAAATGGTCAAAATATGCTCAATCAGTGTTGCCAGACTTTTAGCATTATGCCAAAAATTATGCTGAATCACGAAATTTTTTTTTCTTTCATTTTTGGCTTCCTGGCATAATTTTATGATGCCAGGAAGCCAAAAAACACCCTCCAAAAAATTATGCTAAATCTGGCATAATTATGCTAAATTGGCAACACTAGCTCAAGTATATATTTTTGGCCAAGGAAGGACAAAACATGGAGGTATTGATCGAGGGCTCAAATGGTTTTTGAAATTAGTAAAGGAGACCGTTTCATGTTGATATTGAACTTTTTATACAAATTTTCATATTTTTCTCACAGAAAACCGCTTTTGCATAAATTAAGTATCTTTTGAAAGTTGTATCAGGGTAAGAAGAGCCATTCTACAGACGAATATCCGTCCGGAAAATTAAACGAACTAGGTGCATTCGGGAAATGATCGTTTGACGAAGATCCGAAGTGCTTTACACTTCGTTGTGTTTTCGAAAACCGAGTATTGCGAGAGGTTTTCCGATGTCGAGCGACGTGTAGGCGGCTTCCTAAAAAGCGAGTTTTGTCTCTGCGACGTGTATCAATTAATGCAGAAAAGGCAAGAATTATCCTGGAAAATAAGCCATTAATAATCTCAATCTTTACAGACAAACTACTAGTTTTTCTGTGACCCATGTTTTTCAAAAAAAAATCAGTAAGAATAAAAAAAATACATTTTTCAAGAGTAAAAAATTTAAAAAATGAATAATTTTCTCAGGCATCATAATGAAATTTGGTGGGAAAAAAGTAACTTTAGTAACCCAATTTGGGAAAAAAAGTAACCAATGTATTACCAAAAAGTAACCAAAAACTCAATTTTTAATGGTAAAATTTGTAAAAAAAAAACAAACATGTATGTACTTAATGCAATCATTATAACTTATAAGCGCTCCTAGAAATTATGTAAGGGAGGGGCTGAGAATTGGAGAAAAATGGGGTGGGGGGTAAAAATTCGTAACAAACTTCAAAATCTATTTTTACAGTAGTGCTCGTAAAGTCAGGTTAATTTCAGTGGACAGATGAAAAAATGTAATACAGATAAAAGCGAAGAAAAACTGGAAAATTGCAAGAATTCTCTAAATCTGAATCAGTGAAATGAATATAAATGAAAATCAGTGATTCGCATTGATCGTTTAGTCAAAATTACTGATTTTTTTCTGGTTAATTGAAAATCGACTAAGAAATCAACGACTTTTGACTGCAATATCAATGAAAATTATTTTATTGGTTCAAAAAGGCAGAGTTTTTATAAAACTTGATTGATGTAGATTTAGAAAGTTACATTCTAATGTAAGAAATAAGAAAAATTATTTTTGAAGAGTAATAAAATGCACTTCTTTGAACACTTCTGAGGTAAAATTTCATTTTTTTTATTGAGCTTGAATTGAATCTGCTCGACTCCGGGACTTAATCAGACATTATGCAAGGGCGGGGAAGAATTTGAAAAAAATGAGGGTGTGTCAAAATTCAGTAAAAAAAAAAGTGAGTATCTAGCCTACCTACCCTGTAAATTTATATGAAAATCAGTGATTTTTCATTGAAATATTAATCAAAATTACTGATTTTTATTTGACAAATTGGAAATTGATTGGAGTTTTGACTGAAATATGGGTGAAAATCTCTAGTTTTTGATGAAAATTATTTCATTATACTTAACCAAGAGAATGAAAATACACCAATTCTGACTGATTCAAATTTAGGGAATGATAGTGTATTCAAGAAATAGAGGTATCAATGTACTGCCCGAGCGGAGCGGGGGCGAAATTTTTTGAAACAAAAAAGTCTCCAAAACTCGACTAAACCGAAACTAATCAGACACTTTACGCTTGAAAAAATCAATTTTTAGAGAAAAATTGTGAAAAAACGGTAAATTTTTTGAGAAATTTTGGAAAAAAGTAACTTTTAGAGGTAAAAAGTAACCAAAGTAACTTTTGAAGTGGAAATAGTAACCAAAAGTAACTTGTCTCGAATAAAGTAACCAAGTTACTAAAAAGTAACCACGCTATGATGCCTGTTTTCTGCAGTGCTTAAGTAAACTGTAAAATACATTGAAAATTCTACGAATTTTTCATTAAGAAATAAAGATTTTTTCATTATATTCAGGACCCGTAGATATACACCTACAATTTATCAATAAAATAATAATACCCAGCTAAGACATGGTGTTTACAGAATCTGAAAAATGAAAATGCTTGCTTTTTTCCGTTTTCCCCATTTTCATACCATTTTTCTTGCTTCAAATTTACCAAAAAAAAATCTCCCCCTTCACGTATATAAATGTACTCGTTTTAAATGAAATTTCAGGAACCTTTATGAGAATTTCATTCTGATGGACTAGAAACTTTTTATTAAATAAAAGATGTTATGAATTGACAAGTAAAATGAAAACATTCAAGGCGTATAAAATTTTTTCAAAATTAAGCGGAAGGGTATTAGCAGGACCTTCTGAGCGAATATTGCAAAACTTTTCCCCTGAACTTTGAAAAACCATACCTGCTTCTGATTTGAACGCAATATCCTCCTTATTCTCCAATATTTTTCCATTTTAATTGTTTTCTAATCGCCATCTCCTCCGCAAAAAGTTGTATTTCAATTTTTCAAGGAATTTAGACCGAACAACAAGGACAAAAATTTTATAAAATGAAAATTTTAAATGTCAAAGGGTCGCAGGCGACCTGGCAATAGGGTTCCCGGAATTTTGATTTTCAGTGCTGTTGAAAAATAGGTAGTTAAAGATCTCTGTGTATTATTTTTTTAAGAAGTTTGAATCAAGTATCAACCAAAAAAGGTTTTCTTCTTTTCCGTTCAACTGCATTTCTTTATTTTAGTTTATTTAATAATTTTATTTCAAGTAGGATAAATTTGGTTGAGAAAACAAAGAGAGTTCGGAATTGAAAGTTGCTAAGACGAAAATCAAAAAAATTGAAAATTTGTTTTCGCAACACTGACTGAAAAAATTAAAATATGCATAGGAAGGACTTCAATCGAGGGAAAGACAATTCAGTTTTGTGTGGGGTACTACACTACGTACTAGTTTTTTTTATCAAGTACAAATTCGCCAACTTACGCAAAAATGAAGAGAAAATTTGCACTCAGAAATATTGTTGAAAAAATGTCAAAAATTTTGTGCTATAGGTATTTACTCGTATAATCAAATGCAATAATTTGAGAACTTCAAAAAAAATTAAAAATTTGAAAGGATAATTTGATTGAAAGAATCGGAGCGAACTTGTGAACTAAAAATATGTAAAAATGAAAAAAATTGTTGAAAAAAAATTTTAAATTAAACTCGACTTAAGAAAAAGGAAATACTCCACACAAAACTAAAATTATCCTTGCCGTGTACCTATAAATAGACTTTATTTATTTATTTCTCTCTTCTGATTGGTTTACTGACGCGATGCAGCATGACGTCATCGAGATGTAAGCCAACGATATTTTTCAATCGATCAGATGAAAATCGGAATGAAGAGGACGAAGGCTATACGACGATGATCCCAACAACTCGTGATATCTTCGAACACCAAAAAAAAAAGGTACCTGTGAATTTTCACCGACCAATCAGTTACTTATAGCTTTATTCGACTGATGAAACAGATGAAATTACACAACTGACGAATCAGTGAAATTTCATTGTCAATGAGTAATTTTGCACTGATTCGTCGGTTGTGCAATTTCGTCCATTTCATCAGTCACATGGGCTGAAAATGACTGATTCGCGTTTGGAGACCACATCGTAATAAAATCGCCGCAGAAAGAAAATTAGTACCGGTAATTCTCATTGTCAGTAGGTATCTGGGACGAAGACGACGAGAAACATTACACGTACATTAATAAGAAACGGTAACGCGGCCGGAAGAAAGAATCCCAAGGAGAGTGTAAATAAACAAGGGGGTTAATCTGCCAGCTGACGAGAATCATCGTGGTCGGCGGGGGTGGCCCGGAGGGTAAATATAGTTCAAGACGAAGGTACTTCGAGCGTCACGTCAAACACCATGGCTGCCGCCACCGCTACGAATGAATGATAGTGTCAGCTCATCAATCACCAGAAATGGATACTTTTTTGCTACTCCTTTTTTTTGCCTCTTCGACTCCTCCCTCCCACCGTAGTAGCTTTTCTTTTAAAATACTAGAACGTCATTTAGAGTTCATTTATCTTACTTTGTTTATGTATCTAAGACTGAGCGGTGGCTGTAGCTGCCGCGCGTCAAAAAGGACGATGTTTATGAAGTATACGGAAGAGTGGAGGAGAGCGAAGGAGTGGAAGAATTTTCGAGTTTTCTGCTTTTTTTCTTCGCGGTCTTTTATTGGGAACGCCGGTGCTCGAGATGTTCGGCGGAAAAATGATGGAGAATCGAGTGGTGTCATAATATTTTTTTCATAGCTGCCTTACACGTACGTACATCGACGATGGGTATAAGATTGAGTGTCGGATGTGATCCGGAAGTACTACTCTAACTACTGCTCGCAAATCGTGGCGAGAAAAGCGCAAGGGCATCGGAGGCAGTTAGAATTGCGAGGACTATGAATGTTTTCATATTCTCGAAAGATGATAAAAGTTTGAAAATGAGCATCATTTTTTACGTTTTTAAATACCCGTTAACGCTAGTGACAATATTTTGTTAACATTATGATACCTCAGGTGCCAAGAGAAAAGGATGAAGAACGGTCAACATGATGGTAGCATCCCTCTCCCCCCCCCCCCCCATTATTCATCGACTTTTTGCAACATAAATCTGAATACGGTCATCGGAAGGGAGAGGAAATTACTTTGGAATATTGGTCGAGTTCGCCGATTACCGCTGTAATAAAATATCGATCGTACCTATTGAGACGTAGTAGGCCCGATAGCAGAAAGCCAAGTTTCGACGCGGGGCAGGCGGTGCTAATTTAAAAATTTATAATTAAAAACTGAAGAAAGTTTTAAATTTACGAAAAACTTTCGTCCCCGAAAAGTTATTCCCATTAAAAAATCGTAAAAAACAAGTGCCTCTCTTACCTCTCTTCGCTTGTTAGCACCTCCTTGAATCTCGGCTAAATTATTTTACAAAACAACAACAATACCGTCGCTCTCATCGTTCCGCAGCGGAAGACGCGCGACTACGTCACGAATGTAAAAAGTTGCTTCAAACGAGAATATCAGGAAGGAACTGGTATCGAAACTTTAAAGATAGGTATGATATGTGCAATTTTCGACTGACGTTTATTGAAAATTTCAAAGGTATTTAACAGGATGGGCGATTATAACTTTTTTTTTTTGGAAAGTTGAAGGAAGATGTTAGAAAAAAGTTATAGCATGGCAATTAAATGAAGTGGAAAATGATGTTGGGTCTCTGACTTCAACCTTTTACCTCCCAAAATTGATTCAAAATTTCAAAATTTTTGAAAAAAATGAAAAAAACAGATTTTTTGCTTTTTTTGTTAATAGATTACTAATCATTACCCACACTGAAAAAAATGAGAAATGAAAAATAAATAAAAAGTGTTGGAAAAATGATAAATTTTATCCAAAGAGATAAATTTTATCCAAAAATAAATAAATTTCATCCAAAAAAATAATAACGGAACACCATTCACAAAATTGGCAAAATTTATTCTAAAAAAATAATATTTATCGCAAAATTTGGTAAAATTTATTGCAAAAAATAAATTTTACCCAATTTCGCGATAAATATAAGTTTTTCACCAGAATAAATTTTGCCAATTTTGTGAATGGTGTTCCGTTATTATTATTTTTGGATAAAATTTATTTACGTGAATGGCTATTTTTGGTGATTATACAAAATTCAATTCAAGAAAAGAATATATCTATGTGTGTGTAGGATTTGATTGATATTACGAGTTCAATTTTCACTCTAGATTCAGCTATATTATAGAGCCTTTCTCGACATATTATTTTCATAAGGGTTCTCTGATTGCTATAAAATAACGTCAAATTACAAAATGATCTTGTTTATTGACATTATTCCACAATAATTTAAGAAATGGGGAAAAAAATATACATCAAGTGCCATCTTATGGACCAATGAAGTGAAAATCAAACTCACGATATTCAAGCGAATGATTTTTTTTTAAATTCAACTTTACATACTCAAAAAATCCCTACACAATAAAAATTACGCGTAAATCAATTCCGCAAAAAAATTGGGAAAAATCTAGAATTTTTCCCTCTTCAATAGCAATAAATAATAATTCAAATATTACCAAAATGAAATTTTCGATATTTTGAAAATTTTGAGCCTCATTTAGAAGGTGCAAGGTTCAAATCACGGGCACCTAAAATTTTACAACTTTTATTCAATAATTCCACCAAATTTACAAAAATATATCAAAGACGACCCACTTTGGTATAGGTACGACCGTATTACAAAATGAAAAAGGAATAAACGAGCGATGCAAAATTATAGTAAATAAGAACATCTGTAGTGAAATCCTTCATATTTTTGAACCTCATAATGACAATGACATATTTAATTTTCACATTCTAGATTTTAACGAATCCATCTGTCCACGTGGTTTTTTTCGTTTTTTTTTTTTAAATTGAAAACATCGGGAATGTGATTGTGAAAAATCATTCAATTTTTTAATAATTATGTATTGACCTTTGATTGTTCGACGATTTGATTAAATTTAATTTTCGTCGTTGGAATTTTGGTGTGGTAGATTTACGGGCAGCATCATTTAATAAATAAAATACAATCAATTTTTCATGTTTAATGAACAAATTCGATACACTTTTTACTCCTATTGAAAATAAAGAAAAAAATCAATGAAATTTCAAAAATCCTTAAAAAATCCTCAACTTTTTTCTATGCGCTGAAAATCCTGAAAATCTGAGGATAAATTCCTAAATCTGGCAATACTGAAATCGTTCTTCGGAAGGGGTAATTTTATTAAATTGATGACTTCACTTACAGAATATCCTGAAAAATCTGTCGTGAAGCTACTTAAAATCAACGTAAACCCAAGTGATTGCAATCAGCAACAAAATTTTTGAAAATTAAATTCAACTATAGGTACTTCAAGTTAGAAATTTTTATCGAAATGATTCGACTTTTAATTCAATACGAACAATCGAACATAATCGCATTCGAAATTAAAATTTATTAATGGCAAATTAATCTGCTGACTAATAAAATTGATCATTTCTAATCAGAGAATGTCAATTTTACAAATGGAGAAATATCCACAACGCGAATAACGGCATTTCAGACCCACCAAACAATTCGAAGCGATGTATAAATGGTTGCAGTCGTGTTGACTACAAGGCAGAAATTGCATTTCATGAATATCTCCGAACCACGCTGACAATTGACGATTGAGTAAAATTTTCAACCTTTACTTTTGTCTCGCAACCGCTTCTAGAACTCAGAAAAAACATTTTTCAATGCTGTCTGAAAAGAATTCATACAAAGAATTCAATTCCCTTTATCTTTGAACCTAAATCAGCGATTTCAGCGATCATACATAACAGCAAAATTGTAAAAAAAATGAAGCTTTTTTGAAATATATCCAATTGATGAAAAAATTGAAGAAGTGAAAAAAAGTCAAAAAATTGCGGAAAACAAAGGAAGACTGGTTTCGTCATTAAAATCAAAATTTTTCGAAAAATTTTGCTCTTGCTTCATTTTGATATTATATTTCATTTCTCATTATCTTTATGTAGGTAATTTTTCTCGCTGACGATAACTTGAAATTTTTCGTACCAACGTTTGTACTTTGTTCAAACTGTACTCAGGCCCGGTTGTTTTCTACGCTCTTTTTTTGAAGAGGAGAGGGGGTCAAAGGTGTACTTCTGTATGGATGAAGGCAGAAAGCCTCGCCGGCCGTCCGAACTTCTATAACCTGGTTCTTTTTATTCTGGTGATTTCCGTACCGAATATAAACAAGAGAATTAAACTCGGTTTCCTTTGCTCTGCTCGTTTCCCTTTTACGCGATATACAAGCGTACGCAAGTGTTGAAAAAAAAAGGCGAGAAAATAATAATATATAGACGCGTACACGCCATATATGTGCTGGTAAATGAAATAATATACACATATACTGACTCATACAAGTATACGACGCATCTGCGTAATTTATATGTGCACTACACATACAACGATTATACAAATACGTTTACGTATGTGTAAGTGATACAGACTCACAGAAATACAAGGTTTATATACGAATTTGGTGTATATTCTCAGCAGCATGTAGCTGGGTTCGGGGTTCTTTTTCTTTTGATATGTCGAGGCACATACCAGATGTTGCTTTCAGCGTGATTTTTATTAGATACGTGAAATGATGAGCTGACGAGAGCGTGTAGAAGTGTGGGTGTGGGTGCTTAATCTACGTACATCTATAAATGCGTATCTACTACTGTAGGTATTTCAAAAATTATTTCGAATTTTCGACTCCTAATTGGAGTAAATTCCGATGGAAGAAGCAGAAGGGATGCTTTAAATTGAAGAGGTTTTTTTTTAAAAATAATTACAAAGTGGAACAACACATTCGATCATGGTAATAAATGGTAGATGCTGTAACAATTTCACTTTCGTGCCCGAGAAAGATCTGACGGATGAAATCTTGAATTTTTTTTGCATCATATAGTTTTACTCCAGAGTAGTGGCCAAAATTATAATCCAGCACTATTCGACCTAGAAAATTTTATTCGACAGGTGAGCTGGGAAATTTTCAATTTTTACTTTTTGATTTCTTAAAAATTCAAAACATGATTATTCAAGATAATGGGGGGGGAGTAGGTTATTGGGGATGAAAAAATCAATTTTTTAAAGAATGCACAGAGTAATCCGCCATATAAATAAACGTCAAAACCGAAAATTTTGTCAATTTCAATCAACCTATCGCCCAAAGAAATGGGGAATTCCAGAAAATTAATGATATCGAATGGTTACTCGACAAAACTACTCCAGGGTGTCTACCAATTTTTAAAAATCAAACTTCGTGACTTTTTCGCGACCTTTTTTTAAGGTATCTAGTATTTACCTCTCAATTTGACCCCCCCCCCCACCACAAAATCAAAGAGATCAAATTTATTATAGAAAAAAATTTGAAAATACGTCTTTAATTATGAAAAAGACAATTTTTCACAAAAATTTCCCAAAAGTGAGTTATTTTATGGTAAAGAAGAGAAGTTAGTTACTGCCCGAGCGAAGCGAGGGTGAAAATTTTACGAAAAATCATGTTAGAATGGATAAAATTGTTAAATGATTATTGAGAAATAAATTCATGGAAAGTGTGAAACATTAGCAGATTTGGCCCGAGCGAAGCGAGGGCGAAATTCTTTCGAAGAATTCATTTAAAAAACAGCAAAAAAAACATATTTCCAAATGGTTTTCTCCTTTAAAACATTCCTTAGAAAATTCCAAAATTCTCCATGTCCAATTATTTTAGATTTTCCTGACAATGGACACAATATTACCTTTGAAATTCCCAATCGTGATCGCTACTTAGTCTCCCACAAGAACATATTTTTCCGCTTCAAAATATTCAATTGTCTGAAATAGAAGGGAAGAGGATGAAGAGGTATATAATTTAAGAATGGGTTTGCAAAATTTATGAGCCCGAGCGAAGCGAGGGCGAAAATTTTTAGAAAAAATGTTCAAAAAGGTGAAATTCTTTACTTTTTCTGTTTTGTAAAAGGCGAAAAAAATGGAAGTAATTTCGGAAAAATTCGCGACTTTTGATGAATTTTGGGTCAATTTCGCGACTTTTTCGCAACTTCAGCGACCTAAATCTAAATTCGCGACTTTCGCGACCGGTAGACACCCTGTACTCCCTAAAAAAATTACGACTAAATAAAATTGAATTTTCTCTTAAAAAATACTCACTGCTTTACCTTTAGCTCACAATTCTACACAACTCTGAGCATTTATTTTTTAATTTTTAGCAATAATGGGAAAAGTTTGAACTTTCGCCTCACTGAGTACAGCATAATCAGAAACCGACCACAAATGGGTGTTATTTAGACTTGAAAAACTCGACTTTTTTGGGAATTTGGATTTTTTTCTTTCAAAAGCTCTTTCCTGAATAGTTTGTTTTTCATGTTATCACAAATTTTAAAAAATTAAAAAAATGCAAAAATATTCATCATTTTAATTTTTTAAAAATCGTACTGGAATTCGAAATTCAAATCAAAATGAAAAATTGTTTAGTACTTCCTTCTCTTTTTTTCAAATTGATGAAAGTTTCTATTTCGAACAAAAGTGAAGGGAAGAAAATTTAAGGTTTCACTACACCCTGTTTAATTTTCAAAGTCGGCTGGTCCTGGAATTTTTTTTTTCTTTATTTGCTTAAAAACTAACAGAGGAAATATTGAAAATAGGTAAATTTGGTTTAATCATATTTCTTATTGGAAATTTAAATTTTCAAATGAAAAATTAATCAAAGTCACGGTTGTAAAAAGGATCTACATAACAAAACCAAAATTTCAATTGATTTTTTCCAAATAAGTAACTCGAAAAAAAAAACAATTTTGGAACATTTTTTTATATCTAATCATATCTGATTGAAACAGGATGAAATGCTTTCGTTTGGTTTTATTATTTTTTTAATGTCATGCACTTTTAAAATTTCGTTAATTTATGTTGAAAAAAAAATCAGCGATTTTCAAAGCCTTGAAAAATCAAAAATTTATGTTATCAATCAAAAAATGATTCCATTCTCATTGCTTCTTTCTCGAGTTAGGTACTTGGAAAAATCAAAAAATAGTGATAACTGGACACCAAACGATTGGACACAGAGTGTGTGACCCGCGCAAACGAAAATGCTCATTATGATGATTATTTTGCCTAATTTCATATTAGAAGGGGCAACAAAGAAAAATATACCGCTTATAGTCGCAGTCTTCTGTGATACGACATATTTAAGAAATTAAAACTCGAAAAAGCTGTTCAAAAACTGAAAAACCCTCTACGATTGCTCACAACGCAACGCACCGAATAAGTATTCATAGGCGTCTTAATTCGAGCGCTGCGGCGTTCTCTTCTTCCCCTTCGCGTTTCTGTTCGACATACGCAATATGTGAAAGATTACATCCGAGGAATAATTTTATTTTGTCTGGAAATTTCCAGATGGCGTGGAACCGTTCGAGCACGAAAACAAAACGTATATAGAACGATTCGTGCGCCCTTCTTTGTCGATTATCATCGCAATACTGCCAGCAAAAGAGAAAAAATTACATGCTTAGCGATTCGAAACTTTTTGCGCAAATAGCGAAAAAAGAGCATTGACGGGATGATTTTAATTAGCAAAAGTACACGCCTGATATTTGCGAAAGAAGACGAAGAAAGAGAGTGAGAATTGAGCCTGATTCTAGTAACTTTTATCAGTCTCGAGAGTAATTTTCCGGATTTTTCAACATATGTTTCTGCGATGAAATTGATGGTCGATAAATTCGCATTGAATCGTCATGTGACGATAGACAGATTGATGTGCAAATTTTTTTCAGCTCGTATAAATGAGAATGTAAGAGGGTAAGTCAATTTAAGAATGAAAAAAATCCCCTACCGAAACGAGAAGTTCAATTTGGAATCACGACTGCTCGGAATAATTGGCAAATTTCGGGGAAAAATTTGAATCTAATTCCTACCTAGCCAAATCTTAACCCACCGTAAAACCTCGTCATAAATTAAATTCGTTTAGCAGACCCAGACACACTGAAAGCTATACCCTGCAGCTAGGCAAAAACATAAAATCCTAAAATACCTCACCACCTTTCCGACCTTTGTAAAATAACGCTTGCAAAACAAGAAGAGAGAAAAGGTCGCGGTAGCGCCGGTAAAGGAACTTTTATTTTACATTTTGCGAGTCTGGTACGATCTTACGCCCATTTTTCTCCGATAAACTCAAAAGAAAGGGCAAAAAGCAGAGCAGCAGAAAAAAGCAAGCAGTGAAACATCAAAGAATTAAGGTAAAATAGAGAACGACTCAAAGGTGAGGAGGCTGGAAGGGAGAAGATGGCATACAATCGCGAAGCCCTATGTTTCCCTCTGCCTGCTGTAAGAGTTATAAGTACATCGTCGTCGTCGTCGTCGTGTACTCCGATGTATTTTGACACAAAACCGTTTAAAATTTATAATTTCTTCGGTCCGATGATCCAGCAGCATCACCAATTAAAAAAATAAATTCATCGTTGACGAGTTGCTTTGAAGGCGCCCTTTTTATCAAAAACTTCGTCCTCCGCTTCGTCTCGTAACCTTATTCGGAATAATTAGACGAGAGCGGACGAAGGATGGGATTTAATAGTGGCAAAGGACGCGATGCAACGTCTATGTCGTTTTTTTTAATATTTATTCGGAAGCTCGGGGATTGGAATTTTATATCATTTTCTTCTGGAGGACTAAATACTCAATCGAGGATTGTGAAGCTAATCGCATATTCCTAAATCAGAAAAAACTGCATCAAACGAAAAATAATCAGGAAACAACTCGAAAATTCTCCTTCTATACATATAATTGAATTAATTTTTTCAACGAATTGAGGATCGAGGGGATGGAGCGGTGAAAAAATTCCAAAACCCACGTTACACCACTTCAAACTTCTGTGCTCGTAAAATACACGAAGGTAATTCAAGAAACCACCTACATTGTTCCGCAGTAGAAGCTATGAGTATACGAAAATTGCACCTAGTTCGAAATTTTACGCCGCAGCGTTGAATTTTTAAATTTCAACCACCGGATCGATGAAAATTTGCTACTGCTTTCGAAATATTTTACGTAGAATACGGAATTTCAAGACGTGCAGCCAGGGGCACACCGGGGGGAGCTCAGGGGGCTCTAGCCCCCCTTAAGCTCGGCAAGGAGATTTTTTTATCATAAAAATGTCAGAGTATGATTTTTTTTAAAATTTTCGCCCTTTAGTACCTACTCAACTATTTCTTAAATAAACGTACCACTCTTTAAATTTGAATCAGTTGAATTTGCAAAAATTCTATCTTTTTTAATCAGTAAAATATTTTTCAATTTTCAATGAAAATTTGTGATTTTTCACTGATTTTTCGGTCAGAAATTAGTAATTTCTCAGTCAATGTCCCATTTATATGAAAAAAATCATTAAATCTCATCATTTTTCAATTTTTCTTCGCTCAAATTTGTATATTACATATTTGCCTACTCAGGCATCATGACGAAATTTCGAAGAAAAAAAGTGACTTTTAGTGACTTTATTGGGCAAAAAGTAACCAAAAAGAAACCAAAAGTAAGCAAAAATTTGATTATTTCGGGGGAATTTTTTTAGTTTTTTTGGGAGGAAAATTTTTTTTATTGTTTTCTGCAAACATTTCAAAGATAAATCAACTGAAACGGCGTGAATAATTTTATTCCAGGTATCATAGCGAAATTCTATTAAAATTGGATAAAAATTGAATGTTTCTTCGTAAGAAACTTGGGACAGTTTCTTGTTCTCAGAAAGTGAAGCTTGTTAAGCGATATTGTAGAATCAAATGTGTAATTTGCTTCAAACACATTCAAGAATCGTAGCAAACCTCTAAAAATGGCACTGAACCAATCGTTGATGAAACACAAGATATATGATTGTGAAATATAATTCAACTCAATAATTTCGTAAAAATAAATTAACACCATTAGGCGCCTACCTGGCTTATCTAATTCGTTGAAAAACTCTTCGATGTCATGCTGCTGGATCTGCTGAATCGCTCGAACCGTTACGGCCAATACCAGCATCAGAATCAGATGCATGGCCGTAACTTGAATTACGACTACCAATCGCGTTTACTCGAAACGATAGTTCTTCTCGTCATTCCTGCAGAAAAAAATCGTGCAAAACGATCGTTAGAAAACAGAAGAAAAAAAACACAAGGCGAACAGAAAACCACCGTAGAAAAAACCCCGCGTCGTAATATTATTATCGTTTATTACCAAACTAAGTTATACGATTATTTCTACGTCTCTCTTTTTTTTATTACATATTTTTCGTATTGTATACGACGACTATTGTATTGTTTTATTAGTACCTTCTTTCTCTTTTTATATTCTTTGAGTCGTTGCTACTTTTTCATTTCGCATTCGTTTCTTTCTCTTCGCCTGATATTAAAGCCATCGAAAAAAAAGGAAAAATTATCGAATAGGTACACGGTAAAAAATACCTAACCCACCATACCGTTTTGCCTGGGTATACTATGAGAAAAGTTTCACGTTTTTTTTGAAACTTTGAGAATACTAAATCTCAGAAAAACCTGGTGAACATTTCACTTTTCTGTTTCTCTATTTACTCTTTTCCAATTGCCCTTGAAAATTGACCTCGCCAACTTTACCTCATTTTTCGTTGGTTCTTCGGGAAAAAACCACATTAAATGTCAGTAAAAAAAATTGATGCGTTTTTTTCCATAAGGTAAAAATCTTAGAACATGGATATATCAAAATATACATATTTAAAGTGATTAGGGTTTTTTAATCGACAAGTTTTGTTGAATCTTCAATGGGAGTTGAATTATTTTTAGTGGTTGATTAAGTTGAGTCAATATATAAGTAAAATCTAAAGTTGAATCAGATATAGGAATGATTTTGTATTCTCAACGGCTTCCACTCCAACTATATAATTTCACATTGCTTAGTAAAAATATATAGAGTTACCAAAAACCACAACTTCTATTTCTCTTATTCAAATTTTGATTTTAATATTATATAACTCATAACACTGTCTCTTTTACTAAGCAATACGTATAAAAATCACCGAATCTCAGCCACCAGCAACCATTAGGCTATTATTTCCAGGTCCCCTGATTCTGTTGCAGAACTTATTACCAAACACATGAACAAAATATGTAGAATCCAGCCACCTAGTCCTATCGCAGCAAATATCTTTCCAAACAAAATGTATTTTCCCTCAATTCCATCATGTCTTACATATAATCACCATTTTACATAAATGCCACATTATGCATAACCTCAAACTTTAAACTTTGATTTGTTATCGATGAATGCATTCCTTTTGACCCTCTTAAACCTAACGACCCCCTTGAACCTAACCAACAACCCCTTAAAACTAACCGATGACCCCCTTGAACCTAACCAACGACCTCCTCAAACCTAACGACCCCCTTAAACCTAACCATCGACCCCTTTAAACCTAACGACCCTCTTGAATCTAACCAACGACCCTCTTAAACCTAACGACCCCTTTAAACCTAACCAACGACCTCCTCAAAAATAACGACCCTCTTGAACCTAACCAACGACCCCCTTGAACCTAATCAACGACCCCCTTAACCCTCACGACCCCCTAAAACCTAACGACCCTCTTGAACCACCAACGACCCCCTTAAACCTAACGACCCTCTTGAACCTAACCAACGACCCCCTTAAACCTAACGACCCTCTTAAACCTAACCAACGACCTCCTCAAACCTAACGACCCTCTTGAACCTAACCAATGACCCCCTTAAACCTAACGACCCCCTTAAACCTAACGACCCTCTTAAACCTAACAAACAACCCCCTCAAACCTAACGGCCATCTTAAACCTAACCGACGACCCTCCTTAAACCTAACGACCCCCTTGAACCTAACCAACGACCACCTTAAACCTAACGACCCTCTTAAACCTAACCAACAACCCCCTCAAACCTAACGGCCATCTTAAACCTAACCGACGACCCTCCTTAAACCTAACGACCCCCTTGAACCTAACCAACGACCCCCTTAAACCTAACGACACCCTAAAACCTATCTAAAACCTAACTAACGACCCCCTCAAACCTAACGACCCTCTTGAACCTAACCAACGACCCCCTTAAACCTAACGACCCTATTAAACCTAACCAACGACCCCCCTTAAACCTAACGACCCCCTTAAACCTAACTAACGACCCCCTCAAACCTAACGACCCCTTGAACAAACCTAACGACCCCCTTGAACCTAACCAACGACCCCCTTAAACCTAACTAGCAACCCCCTTAAACCTAACGACCCTCTAAAACCTAACTAACGACCTCCTCAAACCTAACGACCCCCTTGAACCTAACCAACGACCTCCTCAAACCTAACGACCCTCTTGAACCTAACCCCCTCCCCCTCCTAATTCTAATCGGTAGACTTTGTAGCCAAAAATGTTGGCAACGTGTTTTTTCAAAGATTTTCTCCTATCTTTCCAGATTCTCCTGGCTAATTTTTTGAAAATTTCCAGATCTTGTGTATTTTTACTAACAACAGGGCAAAATATGTTTTGACTACACTGAGAAAAATGTGTGGTAAAATTGACTACACATTGTGGAAAAACTTATCCAGTCCGAGTTTATGATGCTTTTTACCACAGTTGTAAATAAAACTTTAAAAAGTACCACAGTTGTGGCAAAAAAGTACCACAGTTGTGGTGAAAAGCATCATAAACTCGGACTGGATAAGTTTTTTCACAATTTGTGGTCAATATCGCCACACTTTTTTCTCTCAGTGTAGCAAGGATAAGGAATCAGCCAAAAAGTTGACTCCCGACTCCTGCTGGACTTCGGAGTCAATCTGTGACCTTGACTCCTAACTCCAACTTGACTCCCTGACTCCGGAGTCAATTTGAAATCAGTTTGACTCCGGTTTCGGACCAGGGAATAGAAATTCGCCGAAAAGTTGACTCCTGACTCTACCTTGACTCCAGAGTCTTACACCCTGCCCCCGGAGTCAGCCTGTTATCTTGACTCCCTGACTCCGACTCCAGAGCCGACTCCTATTCCCTGTTGACTAGAATCAAGTCTCTCATAAAATGGAGGGGTGACACTTTTTGCTTGAAGCATTCAAATTTTCTCAAATAAGGAAACAAGGGAATAGATGAGGGCAGGGAGGGAAAACAGTTTGTACAGTTACATGAGAGTCGAATTATCAACAGAATTTCTTCAAAAAAGGGGAGATCTGGCAATATTCTCACACTTTTTTCAGGCTTCACATTAGTAAATCAAAGAAATATGTAGGAATTGAGCAACCTTCCTCCTTCCACCCTGTACATGTACTTATTTTGTAGGATATTTCACCAATCATGGTTGCATTTCTGCAAATTCGAAAGTTACTGGCAAATTATCATACAAGAAAATAGATGTGCAGCCATATCTTATCATTCAATCAAAAAACTTTATACGGAAGAATTGAAAAATTATTTTCTATGTACATATTGAAATTGATGAAAATCTAGTTGTTTTCTTATCCTTCCTGTTTTTCAGTCAACCACCTTGATTTATTTCAGTATCAAGCTTTTAAAAGAAATACAAACAAATTCACCGAACCTAAGTGAGATGAGGGCGAAAATTTTTGCAGAAAAAAACGTTCAAAATAAAAATCTCAACATACAGGAGAGATCAACCCCCACAAGTTTTTTATTCAATTTGGACTTTCGAAAAAAAAATGCAATTTCGTATACTTTTATGTACACGTGGTTGCCTACGATTAATAGACAAGGAATCATTCAAAATTCAGACATCACAATTCGAACTCTCTATACTAGTCGGAAAAAAATCTACAAATTCCGGGTAAGTACTTAAAATTATAATTTTATTAAATTTTCGAAGAACTTACATTTTGATGTACACATGATCGCCTAAGACCAATAGAAAAAGAGTCTGCCTAAAATTCTAATTTCACAAGCCACTATTATGTTTGAATAGAAGAAACAGTTGAAAGGTTGAAACCATCGGTTCATTTTATTTTTGTCAAAAATACAATTTTTTACACTTTTGTGAACATATTACGGTTGTCTACGATAAACAGATGAGAAATCGGTCAAAAGTTGAAACCCACATTCCATAATTCGATCGTCTTTCTTGCCAAAAAATTTCACTATTTAAAATCATATTATTCAATAACTTTTGAAAAAAAAATACTATTTCGTACACTTTTATGTACATATGGTTGCCTGTGACGAATATATGAGGGGCGGTGAAAAACTCAACGGTACAATTTGAACTAAAACAAAAAATTCTGCAAAATCTACCATTCGAAAAACTGATAATATTCTCGAAGAAAAAAACTTTCGCGCACATGTGATGCCTACGATGAATTTATATTTTATGAGGGGTCCCAGACTGAGGAAGTCAGATTTATTGCGGAGTACAGGTCGCATTTTGATACTATAGTAGGTAAAGAACACGCGGGAATTTTGAATTTTCGAAGTCAACCAATTTTTCAAATTCATCAATTCCTTCAATTTAAACATAGGACAATTTTTGATTAACAATAAAATTTTCTCAACTCAGTTTTTAAAGTAGGTACATAGTAGGTATTACTTAATCTATTCACAAATAATTCGTTCTCAAAATTTATTCATTTCCTCGATCATTCGTGGACCCTTCAATTTGGAAATTTTAGAAAAAAATTCAGAAGTATGAACAGACATATTTTCAGAATTAAAATTCAGTTTCGATCGAAATCTTTTCTATTGTAAATCGACCCATAAAATTACAAATTTAGACAACATGCTTCGTGTTCATCTAATATAATGTTTTTCCTCGCGTCAATGATACCCAACACTCATTCAAATCTCGTACATTGGTAACCACTCACCAGCCACTTTGTAATACGCTGATGAGGAAGAAGCAAAGGCATACACCACCCTCCCATCTTAGCATACCCTTTCAACAGAAGAATTCTCGCGTTTCGCGCCCGCGTTAACAAAACTGTTTACTATATCATCAAACATCGTCGACTCGCGCCACTCCACTCGCACCCCATAACGAACGTTCAAATTACACGACATAAATTTCCTCCTATCCTCGACGGATTGACAAACACACGCGAAATTAGCTCATTTACAAAACTAAGCATTTTAAGGATGCATCTCCTCATACTCCTTCCCCTCCCCACAAGATGTTTTTGCATCGACGTAAACGTTAGCTTACTTTTTTCCCAGCATCGATGCGTGAAAATTGCACACGATGATTATCATGTTTCGTAAAACACATTGTTTTTTTACGAATTTTAGAAGTCTCGGTCCGGGTCCCTACGATCGATGGTTCATTTTCCTCTAAAAAAGAGATTCTAGGAATTTTAGCCCCCTGCATCAATTAGGGATATGCGCTGGGTCCTCTATTTTTTAAATGTGATTTAACATAGAATAACATCCTAAAAAAAAAATGGGGGGAAATGATACAAATTTCCAAATATTCAACAAAAATCTGAAAATAAATAAACGCATTACTCAATTCTGATTTTTAGGTATGAACGTTTGGACCGGAGGAATCGTCAAAGTACAGTGAGTCTCAAAGTCTCAAATAGAACATTTTAGCCTTTTTTACCCAATTTGAGGGTTCCTCGAACTTCCCTAGAATCTTTGGGTACAAAATTCATCCTTAAAAATCAAAATTTAAATTGAGTCACATTCTCAAATTTGTAACGAATATTTGAAAATTCCGCATTATTTATTTTCATTTTCAACACGAAAAAGGAGGACCCAGCACATGACTCCAAATTAATGTACCTACGTAAAAATGTTGAGAATCTTTTTTTTAGAAAAAAAAAAACAACATCAACTCGGAGGGAGACAAACCCGTGCTTTATTTCGATATACAATACGCCGGAATCGAATGTACACCCGGTACCAGCAGTGACGCCAAGACTTGGGAGTCGAATTCAGAGGTAGATATACCGTACCGAAGACCGAACAATCGACACATCAAAGCTTATCAGTTACCACCGATAGGGAAGGCGACAAGACGACGACACAAATTATCGTGCTATCTACATCCAAATCGCATTTTATCAGATAAGGTAACACAAATTCGTCCTTAAAACCAGCATCTCTTTTGTTCATTGCAGTCACGAATATTACGTTGTCTTCACTCTTTCACCATTTTTTACGCAGTAGGCATAAGTATAACAGAAAATTTAAAACTACGAACATTTATCTCTTTTTTCCAAGTACACTACCAAACTTGACAAAACAATTTTTCGACGTTTTACTTCGCCACTAAAAAATGTAGTCTTTGACATGCTATGATTAAAAAATGTCTCTCTCATGAGATTCGAGACAAAGTTGACAGTAGTTGGGTCAATATTTACTGAATACTGTTATTACATGTTTTTCGGACTACAAAAATGCCTCAATGACCAAAAATGAAAATTGTGATTGATATCGACTGTTTAACCAACCATTGTAGTATTGCCTCAAAGTACCTACCATAAAAATGTTATGAGGGAAAATATATTCACTGTTTCGAAAAAAAAACAAGTAAAAAAATTTAAAGAGCTTTTCCTACAATCTTCGCCTGCAAGTAATCGAAGAGTTTATTTTTCGACTATTAACCCATTTTTGAAAATTTAAAAATCATCGTTTTTCAACAAAAACGTATCTAATAATTTTGAATTTTTTTAGCGGGTCGTTTCATGTGCCTATCTAATCGAAAAATTGCACGAGGGTTGCAAATTTTTTTCAATTTATTCAAGCGGAAATCACCAAAAAGGACAACAAATGACTTGACCCGGAGATCTCAGTAATTTTTGTGATGGCGGTGTGGTGGTGGTGGTGGTGGTGGTGGAGGGGAACAATTTGAAAATTTTCAAGATGACTGTTGGCTGAAAATTTCAAATGAAGATGAGCGCAGTTTTAATCAACTATAGTATATTAGGTAATCATCAGTTTTTTATTTTTTTCCCCGAGTGTATGCAGAACATTCAAAAATAAATTAAAGTATTAAGACGAAATCGAAAAAAAAAACGATCTAAAAACTCGAAATTGAAAAAATATGACCTTCAATAATCCATAAATTGAAATTTTTAGTCATTATTACCAATGTGCATTAAATATGTATGTTGACGAATATGTATAACAATTATCTCTCAATGCACTTTTTTTTGAGACACGAATAAAGGCATAAATTTAGAAAAAATAGATACCTAGATTTGTAATATTTTTTTCGCAATTTATCTCAAAATAATGACAAAATACGTAGTTGTTTCAAGACTATGAATTTTTGTTCTTCAGATTTTTTTTTCATTTTGTTCAAAAAGTTAAGGGGGTATGAAATCAGTTTTGGTGAAGAAATCCACAATTGAGTTTTCTAGGGATTTGAATTCTCTATTTTATTCTTTTTAAAATGATACATAATACTTTTTGAAAATCATTTTTCTTAAGGTTGAAAAATTAATTTTTTATGGTTAAGACTTTCCTAAAATTTAAGAAAAATTTTGATGAACTGAAAGCTATTCAATCAGATGCTGATACAAACGAACACCCACACACTCTAAATTCTCAACCAGAATTATTTGATCAGCCTTGTTTTTCAACAAAAATTAAAAAAATATATGATAATTTAAACCTGGATCTCAGAAGTACAACTAAACTGAAGTTCACATGTGAAAAATAAAGTTCGAACTTTAAAGCTGTTTTTTCTCAAAATGTACTTTTTCAATGAATTTGCCCCCGAGCTAAAATTCGAAATTAACCGATGGAAGTTGGTTCTTATGGTCTGAAAAACTTATGGAAAAAATTTTGGGCTCTAAGCCCTCTCCTATCCTTAGTTATGGGCCAAAACGTTCTTTTTTTCAGCCTTTTCATTGAGAATTTTTATTTTTGCGAGTTTTCAACCAAATTTTTTCAAACTTGCGTAGGTGGTACACTATACTGAGGGGTATTAGTTGATGGTTTGAAAATAATTTTCGATGATTTCTTCTAGCTGAAACTCGTGTTTGAAAACTTCAAATCGAGCTTTCTACATGATAGTTCAGAGGTGTAATTCTGAAAAAAAATCTCATGTACCTAGTCCCTATGTACAAACGTGATATTTTTTTCAGAATTTTCCACGTGGTAGAACATTTGAAAAATGCGAAAAACCATTTTTCCACAGCGTTTTTCACTCATACAGTGGTTATTTTTGGTCGAAATTTTTTTTGTGTAATTATACCCCAAAATACGTATTTATACGCCACTTTTCCGATTTTCACTTCATTTCATTCCTTTTTTTGCGATTCCCATGCCGCCGGGCACTCGAAGTTGAGCATACAACGCCCGAGCGCGTTCGATGCTACCCCGCCACCATGCACAGTGGTAACGTTTTTTGCGTACGGACTACGTTACAAAAATGTTCCTACGTTGCGCGTCACCGTTATGGGTGACCGGAGGGGGGGGGGGGGGGTATGTGTTAAAATTACTCAATAAGAAATCGTTTTGGGTTATCTAGAGTATACCCAGTCTGTTTCAAATTTTTTTGTGATTTTATGACTGTTGAAAAAACTTGTAAATTATAGCGATTTGCCCCCATGGTTTCGATGTTTTTAACACAAAAATCGATTCTCAACTATGATCTGCAAGTACTTCACACTTGAGTATTGTAAAGAAAGGGGAATGTAGCCAGAATTTTCCAAAAACTTGGGGTTTTAATTTTTGAAGGCTGATTTAAAGCGAAAAAAATCGAAAACAATGAGGAAAAAATCGCTATTTTTACAAGTTTTTTCAACAGTCATAAAATCAGAAAAGAAAATCGAAACAGACGATCGATGGGATGTGACCCGAGCCTCCCTCTCCCTAATTTAAAAATTTAAAAATAAAAAAAAAAAGTACTAAAAATGACCACTTTATGAGTGAAAAACGGAGTGGAAAAATGGTTTTTCGCATTTTTCAAGATGTTCTACCACCAGGAAAATTTTGAAAAAAATATCACGTTGTACATAGCAACTAGGTACATGAAATCTTTTTTTCAGAATTGCACCTCTGAACCATCATGTAGAAAACTCGATTTGAAGTTTTCAAGCTCATATGAGAGCCGAACTTGGAATAAATTGGGGGAAATTTTTTTTTGAGCCAAAGTACTCAGGAAGGTATCCTAATCAACATACAAAAACCCGAACAAAATCGGCTTGGTGCATTTCCCCCCCAGGTCCAGATTTTTGCCCCCAAAATCAGTTTTTTGCATTTTTCTCGTTTTCTGTCACTTTTTTTGAATAATTAGCTCTATACAATTTTGAAGAGCGTAAAATTACACATAAAATTGATTCTATGAAAATTTTTGTACGAACCCCCCTACACGAGATACGTCCCTCTCCATTATACCTTTGGTTTTTTATCGTACCTATGAAATTGCTGTTTTAGCGATGTTATTTTGAACAAAATATGTATAATTTGTTGGATGACGTTAGGGGGGGCAACTGTTTTTATTGTGAAGCATGCGGTTATCTATTCTCCCCCCCCCCCCTCATATCGGAAACAGTCGCAAACTGGTAATTTTTCAAAAAAAAAAACGGTTTTTATGAAAGAATTATGAAAGCTGGTGTGATGAGCAACAAATCAAAATAAAATTTTTGAGAACGAGAGTCACTCAAAATTTACCATGTGGCATATTCTTGTTTAGAAAGTTCGAAATATACAAAATTGACCCAAATAACGCCGACTTTGCCCAACCTTACCACATACAGGGGCTGGAGCCTCAAAAGACCACCCCTCCTCGTATCCCCTATGGTAAATTTTGAGTGACTCTCGTTCTCAAAAATTTTATTTTGATTTGTTGCTCATCATACCAGCTTTCATAATTCTTTCATAAAAGCAGGTTCTTTTTTGAAAAATTTGCAGTTTGCGACCGTTTCCGATATTGAGAGGGGGGAGAGAATAGATAACCGCATGCTTCACAATAAAAACAGTTGCCCCCCCCCCCTAACGTCATCCAACAAATTATACCTATTAGTACATATTTTGTTCAAAATAACATCGCTAAAACAGCAATTTCATACGATAAAAAACCAAAGGTATAATGGGGAGGGACGTATCTCGTGTAGAGGGGTTCGTACAAAAATTTTCATAGAATCAATTTTATGTGTAATTTTACGCGCTTCAAAATTGTATAGAGCTAATTATTCAAAAAAGGTGACAGGAAACGAGAAAAATGCAAAAAACTGATTTTGGGGGCAAAAATGTGGACCTGGCGGGAAATGCATCGAGCCAATTTTGTCCGGGTTTTTGTATGTTGATTAGGATACCTTCCTGAGTACTTTGGCTCAAAAAAAAATTTTCCCCTAATTTATTCCAAGTGAAATCCTAATTTGACTGGACTACAACTAATGCCCCTCAGTACATATAGTGTACCACCATAGAGTACTCTATGGTACCACCCACGCAAGTTTGAAAAAATTTGGTTGAAAACTCGCGAAAATAAAAATGCTTAATGAAAAGGCTGAAAAAAGAACGTTTTGGCCCATAACCAAGGATAGGAGAGGGGTTGAGGGGCTGAAAACTTTTCCACAAGGTTTTCAGACCATAAGAACCAACTTACATCGGTTAATTTCGAATTTTCGCTCGGGGGCAGATTCGCCTATCTTAACCACCGATAGGTACCCTTTCAATGAAGATGATTTTACTGATTCAAATCAGCAACATTTCACCAAATTTGACTGATTCAGATTTAGAGTTTCTTCCTCTTGCCTGATTTCAAAGCAATCGAAGATCCCATTACAAAACACCAAGTTTTTAAACTTTGAATTGCCACACAAATAAAGTTCCTTTTCATGCAACCAGCCACATACAATGTTCCTTACGTAAAACGACCTAAATATGCAATACCACGAGAACGCAGACGTACACAGCCACACATTCACGTACTTCGTACGTACTTACGTAAAATACGTAAATTAGCAAATTTTTCGCGATCACGTCGCCTTCTCCGAACGCCAACGCGTTCGCGTTCATTTTAAAAGGAGACGACGCTTTTGTTTACCCGCTGATAAGAAATTATTTCGCGAGAGATGATGGTAAAACGCGCCGCGCCACTACTACGCGGTAATCCTTAAGGCATGTTATCTCGCGCCTTGCTATACAATGAACGATTTTCAAATTAAGAGATTATACAGAGTATGTACCGCTCGCGTTCGCTCTTCGTGCGCCTACAGGATTTCGCGTTTCGCTATACGTAGTATAGTATCTCGGGCTCTACACAGAGCTATCTTTGCATCTTTCTTTCATTAACCAAGACCAGGGTTCGGTTTGTAAACGTACGAATTACGTAGCATACCGCACTGAGCCATCCCTCATCGGCCTGCACCCACCACCCACCAACCAACACTTAAACATTCGTTTAGACGATACCGAAACCGATGAAGAAAAAACTTACTTATGGATCTGGAATGAACCCACTCGTTACACGCTAATTCGATTGTAATTAACAAGGCGACGACGACCGAGGCTTTTTTTTATCGACTGGAAAAACAAAAAAACACTCTTAGGGCAAACGATCGTTGGCCATCATCAACGAAAATTAAAACAACGGCCGACGAAATCGCGAAATTTCTATTAATTAAACGTTTCCGGTGCAGTGTGGTTCATTCGTAAGTACCATTAAGCCATGCACTGTGCATAGGCCTACTTCTTGTATTACGAAGAGGTGACTATACGACGTGAACCTTTGCTCAGCTGGCATCATCGTCGTGAGTCTCGAAGCTCGACTACTTTAATTCTTTCATTAGTAAAGTGATCCGTCTCACGTTTCAGACGAAGACACCGAACAAAAAAACAAAATGTTGACGAAATTCAATGTTGAATTCGCAAAAGTTTGTGGGCGAGAGCGGGAGAAATACCTATTCGTTTGAAATTACAGAAATTAAGGTATATAAGAGATTAATATGAAAATAAAATAAGGTGGTGACTGGAGAGGGAATGGTTTTGAAATGAAACACGTGCATAACGTAATATCTTCAATACCGAGAATATCGAAAATTACAAAAATTTCGTTATCTAGAATTTCTCCTCGTTTACTATTTTTATAATCTGTACTAAGAAAATGAAATAAGTGAAGGGCTCCCTCTCAACACAACTTTTTCAACCCAGAAAAAAGCTATCTCATATCACAACAGCTAAAATTTGATATTTTTCTTTTATTAAATTCACCGCAGGGATGAACTTGAGTTGACTTTTTAAAAGAGAAAAATTTCAAAATCAGAATAATAGAATTTTTTTTTTTGTTTTTTCGACTCTAAGTCGAATTTTTTCCAACTAAAATGAAGCGATTTTGCCACTATTGAGGAGAGAGTTCGGCTCCACTTTCTAATCACTTCCCATTCGGCATGCTTGGGTTTTCTGGTAAATTTTTGATAACTTTTCGTCATCACAAAAGTTACAAAACCACTAAAATTTTCTTAATTTCAGAAAAAATAAATGAAACACGAAAGTAAAAAACTTTGTTTTTGAAATAATTTGAAAAAATTTATCACAAATACATGCGTAAAATTCACGATTTTCATTTTCAAATCATTTTTACCGCAAATTTACCCTTCAGATATCAAGATTTTCAAGTCATCCTCCGGGGAGGGAAAAGTTGGTGTTTTACATAGGCAATTTCTATCTAAAATTTTTGGAAAAATGTAACCAACTCTCTAATTTATACATCAGTGAAAAAAATCCACTAAAAGGAAACAGTGAAAAAAATTACTGGAAAATCAATAATTCATTGGAAAATCAGTACAGGGTGTCTAACAAAATTTCAAAACCCCAAAACAGGACAAACAGGACCTTCAACAGGACCTTTAAAAAATCGGTTCTGATCGATTTTGTACCCCCCCCCCCCCCAAAAAAAAATCCTATTCTGGCAAAAAAAAATTGAAACGAATTTTTTCAATAATTGTTAGAAATGAGCAAAAAATTTATTTTATTAGCTATTTATTAATTTTTTAACAATTTTTTTCAATTACGATCATTTATTGAAATTTTTTTCTATTTTGGCGGGTGGAATTTCAAAATTGTTACAAAACAGGACTTTTCACTGAAAAAGCCCCAAAACAGTACAAAAACAGGACAAACAGGACCACTCAGCCCAAAACAGTACAAACAGGACGAACAGGAGTTGTTAGACAGACACTCTGCAGTAAAAATTCACTGGAAAGTCAGTAAAATTTCTAAAATTCGCTGAAAAATCAGTAAAATTCTTTGAAAAATCAACGAAAATTCGATGAAAATCAAAGAATTTTGCTGATTTCTCCTGAGCTGCAATTCTGACTGTTTATCAGTGACTTCTCACAGATTCAAAATGAGAGAGTACGCAACAAACTTATTAAAACGTGTTTTTCTAATTCAAATTTCAACTCTTTTCAACCCCCTTCCTCCCTTACTCCCACACAAGTTTGAAACCAACAAAATTTTCAAATCCCAAGTATAAAACTGAAATGAAATCTTCATATTATTGCAAAAAATATATAAATTGTGATATTTTCAACAGTTTATCTCAAAATTAAGAACCTGCATTAATCAAATTCTCTATAGGCAATTTCCAAACATTTTAACTGCATTTCCAAAATTCCAATTTCTGAAAAAATGGGGAAAATTAAGAAAAACGAAAAGCGTAGGCATTCTTTCAATCACAAATTAAATTTCTAAAGCGCCACAATGAATTTTAAATTTCTTTCAATCTCGACGAAATTTTCCAAAGAGTTGTAAAAGTTACGAGATATAGGAGGAGAAATACTTGGAAAACTGCGGCAATCATGAATAGAAATAATTCCAAAATGACGTAAGTATATTAAATGAAGGTACAACAACAAAACTAATTATTCAAAAAAAACTCAAAACACCTATAATAAATTGAAAACATTGTTCAAATTCAGCAAATTTTTGTAAAAATGAAAATAAAATTGTTCAAGTTCTTTGTAAGCTTTATAAATGACAAAAATTAATGAAATAAAAATATGGAGGGTTCAAAACGTTCAAGCGGTCCAACATATTGTAATTTTTTCAAATTTTGCAAAGAAATGTTGAAATTTCTTTTAAAATTTTATTAAAATATTGAAAAATTTAAAAATGAATGAAAGTGTTTTTCATACGTCAGAACTTTTTGAAAACGAAATCAAAATTTATCAAGATGAGAGAGAAATCGTATGATGTAAAACTAAAAAGTATACATAGAAATCGATAAAATTTCATTAAAATAGTAAAATTTTAGAAACAGTTGCAAAAAGTTGAAATAGGAAAGACGAAAGCGTATACATTTTCAAATTTTTATGAAAATTGGTTGAAAATAACGCCTCGAATTAATTGGAGCTGAGTATGTGCCAGTCTGGAATCCTCGGAAAATTCAGGATATGGAATTTCTCAAAAATTTTACAGAAGAAAAAAATGAGCTCGGTGGGTATGATAACAGCTTTCAATTTTTTTTCACGAATTTTAGTACTTTCTCAATTTTAAAAAAGTTAGGATGTAGGAATGTACTTGACCAAAAATTAATGAATTTCTTCAACATTGAGATCGTATTAGATAAGTTTTTCCTAGAAAAAAATCGGAATTATTATTTTGTGTAAAAATCACCTTTTTTTCTTTCTTTCACCCCCCTTCCTCCCTCCCTCCCTCCCTCCCTCCCAAAAAATTAAATAATTTCAGTTGGAAAAAATAATTGAGGCTCGTCTTCACTTAAAAAAATAAAAAATTTAATACATAATCTACTAACAGCAGAATATTGGAAATCGAGTAATTTAGGGTCGCGAAAAAGAAATTAATTTTTTTCGACGACAGTGGTTTTGAGCAAAGAATAAAAAAAATGAATGATAATCTCGGCTATTTTAAAAATAACCGAATTTCATATCTCATAGATACAAACTGGCAGTGACAGATTTAAAAAAATTATACTTGAATCGATCAAAAAATTCACCAGTATTCGGGTTCGTCAATGATTTTCTCAAAATTGGCGAATGGAATTTGCTGGAGATTGTAAATAGATTGGCTCGAGGCTAAGGCACGTACTACGTAGCTACGTACATACAAAAAATTTCAATTTTTTACGTTCTCTTTGAATGTGAATAAGGCAAATTCTACCTTTTCAAACCCGTGAAATGAATTTCACTGCAAATCAGCAATTTTTCACGAATCTTTCGATTAAAAATTACTGATTTTTTTTGACAACTCGAGAAATTGACAAAGAAATCAGTGATTTTCAACTGAAAGATCGGTGAAAAATCACTGATTTTCATGGCTCAAAAGGACAGAATTTCTTCAAATTTGACTGATTCAGATTCAGAGGGTTGATTCGGTCAAAGCAGTAATTCTGAACTATTCGGTTCTGGATCGAGGACAATTTCTAAAACAGGGTGTCCACTATATTTCAGAAATGATTTTTCCTGACTTTTCCAGGCTTTCCAGACTAACTTTTCGAATTTTCCCTGGTTTATGGCTTATGGCTTATGGCTTATTAATATGATATTCGTAAACCAAAGAGGGGGAGGGGGGGAATTTTTTACGTGATGCACTAACATCCCGAAATTTCGCAAAATAATAATATAAAATGCATATGGGGTCTAACGATTTTTTTTTTCTTAAAAAATCACTTGATACTTTTTACGAGATCTTTAAATGTTCCTCTTCGGGCTAAGCAAAAAGATCCAAATTCAATTCTGAAAATTTTTCAACTCACCCAACTCCCCCACACCACAAAAATTTGAAAATTTGAATTTATTACCTATGAAAAAAATTTCAAATAAATAAGGAAAAAACAAGTATTCCAACGCAAAATTAAGTTTTGAAAAATGCAACAAATTATGACAAGGTGCGAATGAAAATTCGGATTTTTCCGGGCTGAATATTCAAAAACTTCTTCATCTCCCCCCCCCCCTCCCTCAATGAAAAACACATGACTAAAATTTATAAATTCACGCCATCTCTTGCAATTTTTTAGTTTGTAGGTAGAGGTACCAATAGATAGAAAAATCAATGATGAGATAAAACATAAATCAGTTTATGGAAACATGAATGTGTTAAGCCCAAGCGAAGCGAAGGCGAAAATTTTTGCAAAAAAAGATCTTCAAAAAATGAAAATTCACCACTTTTCCCACACTCATGTTTTCCAAAACGTAGCCAATAATTTCGAATTCATGTTCCATTCCTTCCTCTTTTTTTCAACCATGGAATTTCTTTCTCATCACAGCTTATTAAAAACTGTTTCCAAAAAAATTAAGATTTTTAATAAATTCTGTGAAAAAAAAAAGAGTGTAAACTGCCCCGAGCGTAGCGAGGGAAATTTTTTTGAATAATTCATAATTAAATGAACGAAGACATGCATTTTGAGTATTAATTTTATGGTACATTACGGTCAACAAAAGATGATGAATTAAAAATCTGATAAAAGATGTAATAATTTGGCCCGAGCGGAGCGAGGGCGAAATATTTTGAAAATTCTATAATAAAATAAGCAAAAAAACACTTTTTTAAATGATTTATCTTTTTTTTGGATTTTTAAAAAATTCCAAAATTAGCCTGACTTTTCCCTGACTTTTCCAGACCATCAAAATTCCCTGGCTTTTCTCGGTTTTCCAGAGAATTGATACTCTGTAAAACCTCTTTCGATCTATTTTTTGCATCAACCAACATCTTCCCCTCAATTAGAGTTGAAGAAAATACAAGTACATTAGAAATAAAACGAACCTCGATCAATCTCGAACCAGTTCCTTTCCTCTTCTCCTCACCACTCGCCAGCTTTCGCGTAAATCCAACAATAACACGAAAATACTCTCCCGGATTTCGTATCTTACAAAAATAGGTAGCCTTAATCATCACACACATCACGTTCGCGCTTTTAGTCAACGCGAAAAGGATCAAGGAGAAAAAAATACACAGTAGAAATACGTAGTACATAGACATACGTATACACAAGACCGCGCCAAGATATTACTTCGGTACATCTCACTCTGGAATTCATCATCTCTACGTTTTCATCTTTTTGCTTAAGTAAAAAGTAGCAGCGCGAAGCCCGGTGTTTCAACCCTCTAGAGATATTAAAGTGGATGCGGGGGAGGGCGGCGTAACGCAACGTGTACGCGAAAATATCGCTCAACGTTTGATAAATTGGACGACGCCAAAGAGGAGGCGAGGCGTTTACTTATAATAACAATTTTCTTGTATTTGCTATCAAAAATATTAAGAATTCATTGCGAAACGTTGCTGGTTCTTTCCAAACGTATAGGTATAGATGCAGGGGTACACCTAGGTACCTATATTACGAGTATATATAGGTATTAGGTACATGGAAATATACAGCAAAGCAACAGCATCAGTACATAGGAAAATGTGTGTGTAATATACGAATGGCAAGAAAAACATGGATGTGGCTCCGTTTCTCCGCATCTTCGCAGACTCGTCGTACAACCCTTTCTATATAATCCAATCGGTAAAATGAAAAATTTTTCTTCCTCCTTTTATACCTGTTCGAAAACGAAAACTCGACGGAAAAGTCCGGCAGGGTGGGGGGATGGAGAAATTTAATCAATAAAATGCGCTCGCGCCACGATGCTTCCGAGTAATCAAAAATCATCCGCGGCGTCGCCCTCTTCGTCGTCGATAAAAAGCCAATTTGTAAATTAATGTAGCCTCAAAGGCCTCAGAATAGGAAAAAATTTACAATTCAAACGATTCTCCTTCGCAAAACGCGTTCTCCTCCAGTCCTCAATTCTACCCATATTAAGCCTACTGAAAAAAACCGAATATCGTAACGAACCTCTTATAGCTATACTACGGCAGCAACAGCAGCATCGGTAACTGTGTAAATTATTAAACGGCGAAAAAATTTTACCCTGTGTTCGTCTTCGAGGTTTCGTATTTATTTCAATATTTTCGTTTCGTCTTTTTTTCCATCATCGCGTGCTGGTATTCTTTTTTATTCGAATCTGAGGCATAATTATCGACGAATTTTTCGCTCGTCCGATTCCCCTCGTTTAATCAAGAATGCCGAGTAGTTCTCGAAGCAGTGTACAATGGTTCTTTGAAAAATTTCGGTTGAAATTCTCCTAAACGATGTATTTTTAGAGATGGCTGAAGGGGTAATGAATGAAATGTAAGGTTTATCGCTGTCGGTATTTTAATGACTTCTATTTCGAATTCGGCAACATTTTTTTCGTCTTGAGGAATCATTTTATCAATGAAATTATAAAAGGAAATTATAAAAATATCGATGTATAATTTCTATAATTTCAGCTGGGTGATTGCTGAAGATCATTTCTTTTTGGCCAGCTTTCGAATCAAAATCCAGCTATGGTACAGTCGAAGTGTCTTGCTGAAAATCATTGCAACGTTGGGTTTTTTAGATGAGCCAATCGCAAGGAAGAGAAACCCCGATTTTCAACTACCTAAGTAAATTTTGAGAATACTAGAACATTAAAATCTTACTGAAGCAGTAAAAAAAAATTCTGAAGAAAATTCATAATTTTTTCACAACTTCTTCACAACTTTATTGTTGTTTTTAAAGATTTTCCTAAATCCTGATGGAAGTGATGGATATAAAAGATATTTTCCCTTTCCCACCAATTTTTTTTCCTCTTTCCGCACCATTATTTATCAATTCTTCAAATAGAAGATTAAAATAATGAGGAAAATTTTTTAATTAAAAAAAAAACACAATTTTACATTATCAGTTCTGCTCTCGAACGAAAAATCCTTGCTTTAAAATCATTTTTAAAATCCTTCCTTTCTTAACGATTGTGAATAACCTACATAGACATAAACGTTCAGAGTATCTACCTAATCTGCCGATTTAACCAAATAAAAAATCATTATCAATTTTTATAATAAGTAGGTATTCAATTTTTGGTGAATTCAAAAAATCAGGAAAAATAAATGAGTTACTGATCTGATATTACGACTTTGTATTCTGCAACACCTAAGAAGACACTTTATCTAGGAAATTCGAGTTCGATAAATCGATATTAGGTCAATTCCATCAGCAGGGTGTCTAACAAAATTTCAAACCCCCAAAACAGGACAAACAGGACCTTCAACAGGACCTTTAAAAAATCGGTTCTGATCGATTTTGTACCCCCCCCCCCCCAAAAAAAAAATCCTATTCTGGCAAAAAAAATTGAAACGAATTTTTTCAATAATTTTTAGAAATGAGCAAAAAATTTATTTTAAAAATTCAAGGACAAGGAAGATAGAATAAAAACAAATCTTATCCTGTATATAAAAAACAAGAACGAACATTAGATAGTAATACTAAAAAAAAAGTTCCAAAAAAATTAGCTATTTTTTAATTTTTTAAAATTTTTTTTCAATTACGATCATTTATTGAAATTTTTTTGGTGGAATTTCAAAATTGTTACAAAACAGGACTTTTCACTGAAAAAGCCCCAAAACAGTACAAAAACAGGACAAACAGGACCACTCAGCCCAAAACAGTACAAACAGGACGAACAGGAGTTGTTAGACACTCTGAATCAGCCAGGTGGACAGCTAGACGGTTTAACAACTGATATTTCGACCTTTCTAAAAAAATTTGGAAGCTGATCAAAATGGAGAAGATGTGTCTGACTGGAATTCGCGTCAAAGGTGAATTTTCTTGCTAAATTTTCTCGAAAGAAAAGGAGAAACCTATCTAAAAAAATGTTCATAAAGTACCTGACAAGGGAGGTATCCCAACTCGAAGTGAAATTTTGAAACGAAACAAAAATGAATCGAAAGTACATCATAAAAGAATCCCTAATAAAAATTTTTAATGTTAAAATTTATTTTTCGAATTTTGATAAATTTTTGAAATTCTTTCAAAATTATACCAGATTGCCCTGCAAAACATAAAAATTTGATCTAATCAACGAAAAAAGCTAAAATTTCATATGTACCTTATTTTTGACCTCTCAAATCGATTAGAAGCGGTTTCAAGAAGTTTTGGAGCCTCCAAAATTTCTTGAAATTTTTCAACTCTAAAGAAAAGCCCATCAAAATGGTCCATATGAACTTCAGCACCTATAATCGCGGATTGCCCATATTTATGACGTATTTGATCGATTAAACGCAATTTTCCAAAATTGGTAACTTTGAGTTCAGATTCGTATTTTGAGCAGAAAATTTTCTTGAAATAAATTTTAAAATACGTATCGAGGCGAAAAGCTGAAAGTTGATAGACGATTGGAAAATCAAAAATAGGGTATTATACCAAATTTCAGTTTTTTTCGTTGATGAGATCAATTTTCTTTATTTTGCAGGACGAAGAAGTAAATTTGAAATTTCAAAAATTCGTAAAATGAACTTCAGCCACTGAAATTTTGGCCTAACGTTGAACTTTCCTCAGATTTCCCAGACTATTAAAATAGTCAGATATTTTTTGAAGGAGGAGAAGGGGGTCATACAATTCTTTGGAAATCTGTTTCTATAAATTTCTTGCTTTGGGTAAATTTTTTGGAAAAATTCTCTATTTTTTCAATGATTCTCGACTTAGGTATTATGAAAAATTCGTAAAAATACATTGAAAAAAATCGTTTCGTCATAAAATTGCTTGAATTGTAAAAATTGCCACAAAACCAATTACAATTACTTGAAAATTAAAATTGTGGATTCAAATGGCATTAAATTTTGTTGAAATGTTTCGAATTGTAGAAAAATTGTAAAGCTAGCTATATGAAAAATGTTATGAAATTTTTGAAATATCGTTGAAATATACTTATTGTAAAAGCACAAAATTTGGAGAAATTTTCACATAAAAATCATTCAAATTTTGGTAAAAATTGCATAAAAACATCAAAAACAATCGAAATGCTTGAAAAATTGTTTGAAATGTCTCGAAACGTAACGAATTTGCAAAAACGTACTCGAAATGTGATACAAATCAACTGAATTATATTTTTACAAAGATAGATAATTCTTACCTACTGCATTATTTCAGATCAATTTTTATGAATATTGGACAGTTTTTGGTACAATTTCTTGATAATGTATTTTGAATAACTTTTGCAAAAATTTACTGCAATGAAAATTTATCATTACCTATCAATCTCTACATTGCTTTAAAACAATTTTCATAACAAATTCTAGAAGTTTTCTAAACATAGAAGAATCGAATTTCCAATAATTTTTTCAAGAAAATCAACATTTTTTTCACAATCTGAAGAACTATCATGTCACCAACATTCAGCAATTTGAACGTTATCTCAAACAACTTTGGTTTTCTGTTTTGATAATTCGATTTCGAACATTTTTTGTAACGAATTCCACCATTCTTATAATTAGTAAAAAAAAAAAAAATAAACCAGATGCTCGAAGTAAAATTTTAATTTGATTTCTAGAAATTTTCCTCGCTGCTGTCTCTCAAAATTCATAAAATGACAGTTTTGAAACAACTACAGCCCTTTTGAATATTATTAGAATAATGCTCTACAAGAGCTCCCACCTCAAAAGTCATAAAAAACACAGAGTTCGCAAAAAGAGCGAGTTTCTAACCAAACTATTCAAAATGAAGCAAAGAATTAATTTTTTAGCTGCCCAAGTTGATTTTTACATTTCAAAGGAAATTCAGAAATATTGAGGAAATCAAATTTCACTGGAGGCTTCAGAAATAATGAAATTCCGTTTACGAAGGTCGACATTATGTACAGATCACATTTCCACATCACCGAAGGAATATTTCACAAGTATTTCAAAATATTGTATTTTTCAACGAATTAGACGATTTTAAAGTTTTCAAAAAACTCGTTAAAAATTAAAAAACCATTTTCGGCAGATGAACTATCGATTCGAGTAATCATAATTGAATTATACTTCCTTCGAGATTTCATAAAATTCGTACATCAAACACAAACACTTCATAAAGGACGAATTCAATACAAAATTTCCTATTTTAAAGCTATCGACACCGAACACCAAATCACGCCGCAATTTCGTTTCTAAAGAATACATAATTTATGACAACAAATAACCAAAACAATAAATAAATCATAGACTCACCCGATCACGCCGCAAATCATTAGAAATCTTGCAGTTCACAATCCAGTCACTAAAAATACTACCGCACGATACACCGAAAAACCCCAAAACGAGAAAAAACACGCACAAACAATTCAACACGATTCGATTTTCATTTTAAAACATTAACGACACATTCGGCGTAAAAAGGATAAAAATCGCGTATTTTACGTACGAAATTCGACCGCAAACCGCAAACGCTGGAACGCACATAAGCATTTGATACACACCGGAACCATACTAGTTACGAAAACGAATATACCAAGTTTTCTCACAATGTGCTTACGTGCGCCAGCGTTTTCAAGTCCAAAATTCAACCGTGTTTCGTTTACCGTTGACGCCATCTTTGCAATAGATTTGGAAATACGACGGTGTCGATGTTTCCTCCGGTCACAACGAATGCACTTAAATGGTATTTTTTGTCGTCGAAGATATTCTGAAAAAAGAAGGCAACATCTGTAGAAAATTAAGCGAAAATTATGTGATTTGTAACTACGTAATATGAGAACACAAGTCGAGATTCCTGGAACAAGACTGTGATAAATTAATAGACAGAATAGGTACAGTGGGTTGAGCATCTGTGAACCGTTTAAGAATATATTACCTACGGTGTTTATTTATAAATATAAATAGAGAAGTGATTTGGAAACGATTGTAAAAGATTGAGAAAATGCACCAACACAACGATAAAATTACGTAGATTTGGATCACACTTAGACGTAGGTTCTCAACTAGGTTCAACGGCGCCGGTAGGAATGATACGATATGTCGATTATAGAAAATACTTACAGGTGAAAAATAATTAACAATGCATGCGTCCGTCTATCAGCTACCGTTCGACTGAATTCAATGGAAGAAACTTCGTTGGCTTCAATTTTCACTCGTCACCAGAAGCCGAACACGAGATGAAGCATCACCGGACAGTTTCGTCATTTCTTCACATTATTTTCGTCGTAAAACTGGAATTACACGGATATGAATAGGAACTTCAATCAGTAACAATATCAAGAAGTAATAATAGGCAAACCGTTGTACAGTAATGGACAAATGACGTAAATTTATGGAAAATTATGAAAGAAAATTATGATCGAAGCATGCATTCTGTTACCCATCCTACAACTTGTTCTTCTAAAGCTAAATCCAGTTTCCTTGATTCGTACACATAAATTATAGATTTCAAGTTGTACTTTCCAATTCCAAACGAATAATTTAGAGAAACCGAAAAAATAACGAGCCATTAAACACATTAAACCGAATAAAAATTACTAAGTATTGTCTTTTTGAAAGAAAATTCAGTTTTCAAGAAATTTCTGGACGAACCGGTAGAATGCTGGAGTGGTCAACTGGTAATTGGTGTTTTTTAGCATTTGGCATTTTTAATCTACTTTGCTATTAACGCGAAACTTTTTTTCATGGTGTGGTGTAAAATACGACCGCAGCGCTCTCAATAGATGAATTCGAATTCGCACGAAAGTCTGACGTCACATTTACCACTACAAATGCACATTATCAGTTTGTGTACTTTTTAATTTTTTTTTAACTGATGAGATGAGAGTGATGAACGGAAAAATTAAATATTTTAATTATTAATTTAATAATAATTTCGTGATATTCAGATATTTCTGAGACGTATAAGTCAAAAAATACTAACCGTTCAAGTCCAAAACCCATAGGCAATTGATGATTTGAGAAAGGTATTTAGATGAACTGAAGTTCAGTATACCTAAGTACCTTTTCTCAAATAGAAATTTTTGATTCATTATACGGTTAGGGTTACGGTTAGTAATGCTTCTAATGGTTTCGAATTCGAGTGAAGGAGTGATCATCATTCAGCTATACACTCAGATGAAGGACAAGTAGGCGAAAGGCATAACAGCTTTAATAGTGTAGAACAAAAAGCAAAAACCCTATTGCGATCAGCTATCAGCTGATCGGCTTGTTCAAAAGGGGGATTGCCGATTATGAAAAAATTATCATTGCTTCTTATGGGAGGTCTATAGTTTTTCCAATTTTTTTCATTTCTGATGTGTGTAATTCTTTTTGTTTTGACAATTTTGACTAGTTTGATAGCTTAACTCGTCAAAATTATCAAAAAATCAGGGATGTTGTTTGAACCGCCTCTGATGAAACGCTGCCGCCGCCGGTAATTTTTTAATTGAAATTTCGTCGCCAAATAAATAATGAAAAATTTGTGAACTCCGTCGTCGCTGGCAGAAAAAATAATCAACTCCGCCGCTGATGTATTTTTTTATCGACGCACACGTCTGCCTTTCTTATGTATTTTTTAAACTATTGTATAACGCACTATTTCATAATTGTTTTCACTGTGTGAGTATCACTTTTTATTAATAAATATTATTTTATTTCCTTTTTCTCGCTTTCTTTATTTTCATTTTTTTGGTTCATCAATTTCCGACTTTCAAAATTTTTCTTTGCTTCTATCTTTGAACAATTTTGTATTTTTCCGCCATTTCTTGCAATGTTGTCTTCGCTTTTTCATTTCAGTGTTTTCAATTGCCTTTTTAAATTTATCAGTTTTACTTATTCTTTTCATGTATGAACTTGTTGTTCTGCTCAATTTTCCAAACTGAAATTCGGTACTAACATGAGTTTTCTGTGAAAGGAGTGGGGCTATTTGTTATACAGTAGGTAATGTTATTCAAAATTGGAATTCTGTGAATAGGTATTGACTACTGTTAATTTGTCAAAATAGAAAATAAATATTAAGTAAAAGATAAAAATGTACATCAAAATCGTTTGTAAACTTCCAAAAATCTAGAAAAACTGAAAATGATGATAAATTGGCTTAGCAAGTTGAAATTGTGTTGTTGCTTTCTTGATTTGATAATCAAATTGGATTATGGAAGTGTATTTTTTCCATTCAAAAATTATTAAAAATCTAAAACTATAGTTTGTTTGAATTATACCTGATTTTTCGTATTTTTTTTGAATCTTGTTCAAAAAACTTGAGAACTTGAGAATTAATTTTGAATATCAAATATTATCAGAATATCTTTTCTCTTGAGCACTTTTTCAAATAAGAATAACAAATAGTATCATTTGACCAAAATACATCCGTCTTTGTACAAGTTCACATTCAACCATAAAAAATTTTAGAATGAAAAATACGAAGAATATAAATTTATACGATACACAATTCGTTGCGATGGAAAGTACAATATTTGGAATTCGCTTCATATCCCAAACGAAAAACAGGTACTTACCTATCCGATTCGTAGGTATTCTGAGGGGTAAAAGTGGCGTCCAAAAAAATTATTAAGAAAAAAACCTAAAACCATTTTTTTAAATTCATTTTTTTGAATTTTACAATTTTTAAAATTTGTAGACAATTTTTGGAGATTTTTTTAATGGAATACAATGTTTTTTTTGGTTTTAGTTCTTTAAATTGTTTTTAATACAGTCAAATTTTAGAGAACGAATTTGAGTCTTGAAGATTATTCCAAGAATCTCGAGGTCAAGGCAGACACCACTTTCTCGTTAAATTTCTCTTTTCATTCGAAATAAAAATCCAGAAAGTTTCGTCTGAACAGCATACCTAATAATTATACTCAATGGTTTATGAAACGATTTTCCCACATTCAAAGTCATGAAAATCGTAATTTCGACCAATAAAACAATCATCTCACATTATACCTACCTATTTGAATTATAATTTTGAGTTGATAGACTAGCAACGGTCTCTCGTGGTCATCGCAGCTTCTGCCAAGCCTCCGGTCTCGAATTGAAACTTGATAATTTATTTAAAACGTAAACATCCAAACAGAACCGTCAATCTAAAATAGTTCTCACGAGCTACACGACTGAAGTCATATTTTTCTCTACAGATGTGTTTCATTTTTGTATACCTAAGTATAAATCCAGCTGTTGGATTCAGATTTTTATTATTCGCATCCCCTCCCACCGAAATTCTTGTAACAAACGAATTAGTTTAGATTCCCTCCGATGAAAAAGAACAATAAGACAATTTGTCACAACGAAAATGACAACTATTAATCTAACTTCACACGACAGCAAATACATACATAGAAACCGTGATGTAAAAAATCCAACTGAATTTAAATGAAAATATTTTCAAAAATTACATGAAACATGGCAAAAACAAGAAAAAGAAAATTAAGAGTAGTTACATAAATCTCTGATGCTATTTTTAATTGTACAGAATCAAACAAATTATACAAATTTTCTTTCCTAACAATTATTCCGATCAACACCTTCTATATAAAATAATGAAGAACATAACATTTCTAATCACTCGCTTCTTTTATTGATTGCAAATCACGTTTACTAAAAAAACCAGTTGATGCAAAAATTGTATATGCGGAGTATTTTAAATTTTTTATAAAATACGTAGATCTAAGTAAAATCACATGGTTCAAGTAGAAAAGCATCACGTTGATCTCGACATTCTTTCCGTATTTTGATGCAATGACTTCAGCATACTTCGTAACTTGTTCTTCGCAACATTTGGTTACGATACTTTTGGCCGCGTTTACAACTTGAGATTTAATGGTACAGTTTGTAGATACACGAGCTCTTTTCGCTTTAGTTTTCGGGGGAAGTTTTATATGCTTGTATTCCATTACTATTACACGAGCACCTTTGAGAAAAACGGCATTTGGTCTAATAGGGCCGTAATCTTTATCATTATCCGTGCTATAGCCTCTCTCTTCTAAACGGTAAAAAATGCCGGCTACGAAAAGATGATATTTCATTTCATCTTTACTCATTAGAGAAGACAGTTTCAGTAAAGCTTTCGAAAGCTTAACACAAAATTCTTCAAGTTCTCCATTAATAAAATCATTAACCAAATCATTCGTTTCTGGCACTGTGATTTTAAATTTGTCGCAGAATAATAAATCCAGATGATACTTCAGTAGTATTTTCGCCGATTGGTTCGGCACAGATAGAGAATAGTTGTTACCTGGCACTTTAACACAAGACAAAAACCCGCCGAATACAAATAACGGATAATATAAGTTACGACTCTTTTGGGATTCTGGAATCTTACACATACTTCTCATCGTTACTGACATGTTGAAATTACACTCCCATTCACCAGTAAGTACGCCCAACAAAATTTCTAGGTCTTCTTCTTTAAAAATACAAGACATCCATAATGATCTCAGAGAAATGTTGACAACAAATGGTTTCTTATCGCTCAATGATTTTAAATAAGATACAGCAAGGTACGGATTTACTAAAATTGCATTGTTGTATTTAAACTGCGCAACTGATTTGCATTGCTCCAACGAAATGCCTAAGTCCCAGGCACTAATCACTTCCGAAATCGAAGTATCTGAGAAAGAAAAAAACTTTCGAATATTCTCATCGCTGCCTTCGCTGCCAATAAAGTAGACAGTTCGATTTTGAAATTCTTTCACTAAATAAGGGGAAACCCCAAAGCCGAAAGTTTTTATCGTTGGATCATCTTTACCAATCAAAATAGAAATATCTTTTGTAAAAAATTTTGAATACAGCTTTTTGCTGCCAGCAGTTTGTAAGCTGGCTATTAGATTATAAATATTGTCCAGGCTATCCAAAATAATGTAGATATTTCCTTTAACCCTTTCGCTCCCGTCGTCACAGCATATGTGACGGCAGCTCAGTCCGTAGTAAGACCGCCGTCACACCGTGTGTGACAGTGAACTAGTTGATTCTTATGTACGATTTATCTGCGGCGGTCTGTGTAAACGCTTTGAAAACTTTAGTGGTAGGCTACCAACACCCCAAAGAACCAACTTCGGGGTTGGGCTCGCGCAGTGTTACCAACATACACGAAAATTTGGTAAAATGAAAACTTTTTTTTAAATAATTTTTTTTTCTTGAGAATTTTTGATTTTTTGCGTTGTGGTTGCACTTTTTGGAGCTCCAATTGATAAAATAATCACTTGTAAACAAAAAAATATGCTTTTTGATGAAATTTGGAATAAAATTTAAATAATTTTTTTTTTTTTTTGTAATTTAGCATCAAGTGGCGATGATGATGATGACCAAGTGTAAACAAAACAACATGCTTTTAGATGAAATTTGGAATAAAACTTGAATAAATTATAACTAATTATGATGAATTTTGTGTAAAAATGTCAAAAGAAAAAATATGTGACACCTTGTAGGGCGTTGGTAGTCTGCCGTCACACATGTTGTGACAGGGGGTTAAAACGGGGGCTGGAGCATTATTTCGGCCATACAACACATTGTACCATCTATGCACACCCCAACTGACCCAAAAATGCAAAAAAAAAAGTTGGTCTGTGGGGTACCCCATTGAAATTTTTGACGGGAGCGAAAGGGTTAAATCGACGTAGATTGGATCGTAAACGCGACAACGAAGTCCATACACTGCTTGAATCTGTACGTAACAGGTCTGCTTCGTAATTCAGATCATCTGGTAGTAAATTAATACTTTCCCAGGATTCGTACAAATACGTGCTGTAGGAGTGTATTACCGACGAAAGTGAATTACCTTGAACTCGGCTGAAGTCCATATACAATACAACTGATCCAGAACTTCGCATCATTCTGTACTCCGGATCCGTGTCACGATGAGCATTCTCCGCTCTTTGAAACTCACACCCGTCTAAATACTTTTCGATTTGCGCTGGAACTCCATTCTTCGATAAGTAATATTTCAAAAGTTTGGCAATCGTGGATTTTCCGGAACCAGGCGGGTAAACGCACAACACGAATTTTTGATCCAGGAGTTTTTCGAAAATTAGCGTGTTATCTTGAAAGTAGGATTCGGTCACCAAACTATCCAGTTCTATGACTCCTAAATCGGCACCTGTATAAGATAGTTTTGTTATTAATTGGGATAAATGCTTATCATATCATCTATAATTATGATAATAACCAGATTGTAAATCAGAATCATCGTAAATTTTCAATAGTTTGGTTACAGGATCCGCATCTAAATTAAAATACAAACATTATTACTGTCAGCTTAGTACAGATCACAAATTTTAACATTCTTTATCGAGAATTTTCGTGCATCAAGAGAATAATATAGAACAAGAAAGATAATTAGTTAATTTCACTTACAAAGGACTAAGGTATCGGTGTCACTAGACTGTAGTGAACTAGAAATCGAATCTGGGCTATCGTTCGTTGTTGAATTCATGGTTTTGCTGATATGATTGAGGTTTACAATAGATGAGTACAAATTGATACAAGATCTGAATTATTCATTTAGACATCGTCGATACTCTATACACGAAACTAAAATGCATTAATATGTATAAATCCCGAAATCCCAAATGATTCCAGGCGATTTAGCCGCTAGAATTTTTTTCCTCCTTTCGTTATCACTCAACATACGATGAAAAGTAGTGATGGGCGATTATTAATCGATTATTTCAATAATCGATTAATCGACCTAAAAAATAATCGATCTAGATTAATCGATTATTTTCCAAAATAATCGCACAATCGATTAATTTTCTTTTTTCATTTTTTGAGCTAAAATTGGAAAAAAAAATTGAAAAATAGGGGAAATTTTGAAGAAAATGTAGAAAAAAAGAGCTTTACACTAATTAATGTGTATTTTTTGCCAAGTTGTCACATTTTTTCTGAAATTTTTAAAAAATCTTTGGCATGTGGGGCACTTTGAAAAATTCCTGAAAAATTTTTACGGGCCTCAAACTTTTGACTTTGAGGTAATTTGTGAGGTCCATGGAAACTTTTATGGAATTTTTAACAAAATTTTGGAAAAATGGGCCAAAACAATGAAATAATCGTTCAAATTGCCTTCTGCGATTATAATCGATTAATCGATTATTTTTCCCATCGATTAATCGATTGTCGATTATTTCAAATAATCGAATTTTGCCCATCACTAATGAAAAGCGATTTTGCGGAATACACTAACGATGCGCCACTTCATTTGTGGAGGAAAGATTATGATTTTTCATAATTTTTTTTTTTAATTTTATTAAGTTGAAATTGAAAATTTTGTTTTACTCACATTTTTTGATAATTTTATTAATTTTCGACACCAGTGCAAGGAAACTAAAGGGTCTTACGCAATCAAGGGCCGTATTCAGGTATTCATAAACGATACTGGAGTATTCCTTGACTTGACTAAGTAACGATTATTAATTGAATACATGTTTTGAGTAATTATTGAATAGGTTACAAATTTATGATTCTTCAATGATGAATCGATACTTGAGGAGTTAAGGATCTAATTTTTTTATTCAAATTTCAAATAAGAAATTCGTATCCAAGGAGGCTCCACGTCAACTATTTCTAGAAAAAAAGCTCTAAAATTCTTTACTTGGTCAAGTAGATAATATTACGTAAATTTTCGAGATATTGTTGCGAAAAGTTCAAAGTTTGACTTTAAAATTTCACACACTACAATTTATTTTCTACTCATTCTTTCTTTTCAAGAAATTTAGTTTTTTAGTTGTTTATTTTGGTTATAACACCATTTTTAATTATGAGTACAGGAAATATACAAAAAAATGTACAAAACTTGAATGATTATAGTTACTTACTTTTGTCCAAATATTTTTTTACTTATCACTAAAAACCTCAGTGAGATATTTTTAATTTTCAATATTAAAGAAGATGAAAAATCGAACTTCGAGTTTCGACTGAAATATCTCAAAAGGTTTCTTTTTCAGAAAAAAATTAATTCTACTGTATGGAAAGGGAATTTTACGCACTACTTGTGTGGTCTATTCCTTTTTTTCTTGTATGTATCCACAAATTTACTCAGAACCAAAAAATTGATCAAGTGTCAAACGTTATCAAAAAATTCAACGAAAAATTTTGATTTGCTGGAATTCGTTCACTTTTTTTCTCGTAATCAGCAAAAAAATAGTATATTATTATGCAACAGGGGAGATAAAGTGATTTTCGACGAATTTTGAGGTTTATTGCCAAAACGAAGCGAGGGAAATATCTCAAAATTGTCAAAAATCATTTATCTCCCGAGTTGCATTTGTACGATATTTTTTGTCATAGAGGGAGAAAAATGCGAATTTAAGCACTCCAGCGATTCGCGAGAGGGAATGAAGTATAATTTTTCAAATAAAACAATCAGATGAAAAAAACATATTTTTTTAAAGAATTGAACAATTCTGATTGATCGCTTATAGTCATCTTTTTTATCCAAGTCCAGATAGCATAGCATAAATGTTTTTGGAAATTATTATCAAGTTTTTATCACGTTCAAATCAAAACATCCTTTGAATTTTTTTCCCATTTTGTAATGTTAACGTTTTCGCAAAAACAAAAATTTTTCACACACTGTACCTATTGAAAATTTTTTCAAACTCTTGAAATTTTTCTCAGTTTCATATTTTTTTTACCATAATTAATTTTTTTGAACTTTTGACATTTTTAGTCAAAAAACAAAAATGACCTCTGAAATTATTCTAAATTTTTTTCGACCTTGAGATTTTTCTGATCTTTTTTTCTAATTCTGAAATTTTCTCTTAATTTTGTTTTCAGTCCTAAAAATTTTGCTCGGCTTTTTCCCGTCCCAATCATTTTACTGACATCAAAATACATACATGTATTTTCCTTTCCTGTCCCTGTTATTCTACGGTATACAGGCGCAATCTCATCAATTCATCATCAATCAAATGAGAAAATTGTACGTCCAAAATGCGGAACACTTTTTTGAAATTTGAAACGATAATTTGTATTGGTGACAGCTTTTATTTTTATAAATTGGAAAAAATAGGGAAAAAAACATAAATTTGGAAAAAATCTCGAGAGAATTTCAATTTAGAAAAAAATGAATGTTTCTGTAAAAATCCGAGTTTGGAAAACGGGAAATTTTTCTGTTTTCATTTTTAATGAAAAAAAGTTTTACTTTTGTTTTTTTTTGAAAGTCGAAACGCAAATAAGTACGTGGTAGGTAAGTAATTAAATATAATAATGAAAATTCTAAAAATTTATTAAATGAAAAATAGAAAATGAGCGAAATGTCATTTTTTTACCTGGGGTAAAAAATAAACAGTCAGTCATTCTCATTATTTCATAAGGTCATGATCACCTGACACATAAATAAAAAAAAGACAAGTTCTATCTATATATTTTTTTAGAAAACGTCAGCGTTAGCTCTTTTTAATGTTTAAATTATCCAAATTTTTTCAAGATAGAAATCTTGAACCTTTTGTGCCCTAAAGATTTCATTTACAAAATTTGTGCCCCACATTCCTCTCACAAGTCTGTAAGTTCGTATAGATTTGAAAATTGATTTGATTTACTTACATTTTTGCCAGTGTTGGCAAGTTGTTTAAAACACTTTCGTTTAAAACGTTTAAAACATGTTTAAAACCAAGAAAAAAAACAAAATCTTGTTTTATACAAAAAAATGTTTTAAACAGTTTTTTTTGTTTTAAACATGTTCTTTTCTATCTGGTTGTTTTTTTTTCAAAAATGTGTTTTTTTATATAAAATTTATTGAATAAAAATTTGGGCTCTCAAGTTTTGACATCATTATTCAGGTGATATGTATACTACAACTTGTGTCCTGTGTAGTGTACACCGATAACTTCTTTTATTTCCTATTGGAAAACCTAAGATCACTATCAGTTTTATTTTTCCGAAGATATTTGCCAAAAAGTTGAGAGTATCTCACAAAATTTCAGAGTTATAATACATACAAAATTTTGTAGGACTTTTTCAAAATTTCGACCACAAACGCATTTCTATTTCTACTTCTCGCCCTCCCCTCCCCTCCAAAAAATCAAAAAGAACTGTAATAGTTTACGATGAACAAATTTGCTCAAATTCTTTTTAAAAATTTATCAAATGTCATAAAAAATTAACAATGTGAAAAAATCTTGAAAGAAAAAATTTCTATATTTCGAACATGTTTTTTTTTCGTTTAAAACGGTTTTTTTTTGTGTTTAAAACACGTTTTTTTTGTTCCTAATTAAAACATGTTTTAAACAAAAAAACGTTTTAAACAAAAAAAAACATCCCAACATGTTTTTTTTTTAAAAAACTGTTTTTTACCCAACACTGATTTTTGCCAGTGATGTAAGAGCCTCAATTTGAGGGCTCCCGCTCTCGCTCCCTCACGAGGCTCTTCATTATTTTAGGCTCCGGCTCTTCATTCGCTCTTTTGAAAATTTCGATCACCGAAATTATCGTTCTTCAACTCTTCAATTTTAAAAACGATTCTCGCTCTTGGCTCTTGGCTCGCTCTTTGAATTTCTTCACTCTCGCTCCCGCTCCGGCTCTCGCTCCTGACTCTTCAAAATTTAAAATTTTTTTGCAAGTTTTTGAGATGAACACCAATTATCCATGTCACAAAGTCGTAAAAACCAGAGGTATTTAATGCTAACTATTACCTATTGATTAAATCACATTAAAATGGGCATATTAAATATTATTTTACACTTTTTTCTTAATTAATCATGACGTGGTTTTCCTTGCAACCATTTTCTACTTCATTATTGACAAAATTTTTACATTTTATTTCATCATTTTCACGAGCACACAGAAAATAACATGAAATTGGAGTCTGAGGGTAGCGCTGTATGATACAGAAAGTGGCACCAAAAAAATTTGAAAAAGAGCGAGAGCCAAAGGAATTTTCTGGCTCTGGCTCCGGCTCCGGCTCTTCTCAGATTCAAGCACACTCTTTGGTAACGCTCTTCAAATGAGTGTCGTGGAATTTTTTATGGGAGCGCTCTCGTTAGTTCCAAGATTTTAAATTTTTAGCTCTTCGCTCCGCTCTTGCTCTCTCAAAAAGTACGGCTCTTTTAGGCTCCCGCTCCGGCTCGCTCCCGGCTCTTACATCACTGATTTTTGCTGCTACATAAATTAAAAATTGCTCAAAAAAAATCAAAACGAAAAAAATTGTTTTTTTTTTTTAATAACGTCAGTTGGAAAATGTTTTTCCTTTTTCATTAATGGTTTTCAATTTCATTACGTTTTTCAAACCCTGGTAAAAAAAATTCGAATTTCAAAAAAATAAAGCAAAAAACAGTTCAGTTCAAAATAAATGAATTCGAAAATAAATAAAGATGAAATTTGATTGAAGAAAAATCTTAGAATTGAACAAACTGTAGCAGTAGCGAAATTTGTAGAGCTGGAAAAATACATACAAAGAAAACTTTCATCTCGAAAAAATTTTGGAGTTGATTAAAATTTGAGGGAAATATCAGTGTCAACTGTCAAGGCTCAAGTGTCAATGTTCGAGAAAAGAAAATACTAAAAAAACGAAAAAAAAATAAAAACTTGAAGAGTTGTTGATGAAAAATAACAAGCACGATCAGCGTTCGCTGATCGGGAAAGGGTTTTTGCGTTTTATAATAATACTTAATATAAATGCAAATCAGAAAAGACCACAAATTATAAGGAATCAATTCGCATAATTACTTCTTCATTGTCATTTTCCCAATTTTTTTTAACTGTTTCTAAATTTCGGAAGATTGTCGTTTACGAATTACGATTACGATTTCACTACCTTCCACTTGAAAGTTGAATAATAATTGAGTTTGTCACTGAAGCTTTATACTTTTAATAGTAAAATTGCTTGATTTTTTAAAAATATAAAATTTTCGGAATTTTAACACCATTGACAAGAAAAAAGTGATTATAAATACCATTTCCATTTTAATCCGACATCTGGATCTAAGTGCACTTCTACATACAAGGCAACTTCGCGAGTTGCTGCAGCTTGAGTCAATGTGATTGGTGTGTTATGGCAACAATCTAGAGAAATGACTAGATAGTTGCCACAACTCGCGAAGTTGCCTTGTATGCAGTGTTGCAAGAGTGGTCGTCAAAACACTCCCTAGGAGTGCTTCTCACTCCTCATTATTCTCGATTTCCACTCCACTCCCACTCCACTCTTCACTTTTTTGTAACTCTCACTCCTACTTCACTCCACTCCTTCACTCTGCTCACTCCCACTCTCACTCCCACTCCCACTCTCACTCTTTTATTTTTTTTTCGAATTAGAAAAACGAAAAAGGAAAAACTAAAACAAAACAAGAATTTAGAATATTCACTTTTTTTAAAATTACTTATGTTAAAATGAAAATCAAAAAGTAAAAGGAAAACATAAACAAGACTAGCAAAACTAACAAAAGACTAGACAAAAACTAAAAAAAATGAAAAAAAAAAACACAAAAAGTAGAAAAAGAAAAACTAGAAATTAGAAAATAGGTACTAGTACTAGGTAGTAGGTATACTGGTACTACTGGTAAACATATTTTAGCCATTTGTATATTAAATACTTGTTCTCAATCAAAATTAATTACCAACTTCTTCAAATATTTTTTGACTTATTCCTTAAAATATCAATTTATCCATATTTTAAGGAATAAGTCAAAAGTTAAAGTCTCAAAACTTGATTATAAACCACGCTTTACGAGTTGAAAAAAAAGAGTGAAGAGTGCGGAGATTTTCAGCACTCTCACTCCCACTCCCACTCTTGTACAGAACACTCCACAATGAGAGTACTCCCATGCTCTCCTGTGAAATTCACTCTCACTCCTTTGACACTCTTTCAAAAATTTGCACTCCCTTGCACTCTTCACTCCCACTCCCACTCCACTCTTGCAACACTGCTTGTATGTAGAAGTGCACTAAGTAAATTCGCAATAGGGTTTTCGCGCATCGCGCAAAAACCCTAAAAAGCATAAACTTGGTTTCAAACAGGGCTGGTGGAACAGAACGTCGTTTTGTTCTGTTCTGTTCAGGAACGAATCCTTAAACAAATTGTTTTGTTCTGTTCTGGTTTTGTTCCAGTTATTTTGTTCTGTTTTGTTTTGTTCTGTTCTGTTCTGGTCTGGTCTTTTTTGTTATGTTCTGTTCTGTTCTGTTCAATTTTTTAAAAATTGATAAATTGATGTCCAAGTGAGAAAATGTGGTTTTCTGGTATGTTAGGCTTGGACTCATGGGGAGGAGGGAAAGGGGGAATTTCCAAATCCTCAAAAAAGCTTGAAAATTCTGAAAAATTATAAATTCACGAACAGAACAAAACAATATTTTTCATACGTTCTGTTCTGTTCTGTTCTCGTTTATTTGTTCAGAACATTATTTTGTTCTGTTCTGGTTATTGTTCAGCGAAAACAGAAATTTTAGTGTTTTTATTTGTTCATATTGTTCTGTTCTGTTCTGTTCCACCAGCCCTGGTTTCAAATTCATTCAAAAGAATAAAATATTACAGATATCTTGTAAATTTTACCTTTGAAGATTACGAATACGATTTCTTTCCAGTTACTTTCAGTGTTATGATTAAATGGTAACCTTTTATCACCAATTTTTCGTAATTTTTTACTGAATTATTTGATATCTTTTGTTTGAATTAGTTTAAATTAAAACAAAGTTAGTTAAATATTTCAGATTCGTGATTTTTTTATTGATTTCTATCACCGATGGAAAACCTTTATAAAAAAATAAAGGTTTTCGGTTTGGGTAAAGGTTTTCGTGAAAAAATGAAGGTTAAGGGTTCTAAGGTTTTTCAATTTTTAGAATAAAGGTTAGGGGTTCTTGGTTACTGGTTGCCCGGAAGGTAAGGGTTCTGGGTTAAGGTTCCGGTTAGGGTTTTGGGGTTTTAAAAAAAAATTCTCATTTGATTAGGGTCATTCGGGCAAAAAATTTTATTGTTGTGATGTAAAAAACGTCAGAAAATCCAATAAAATTGATCTCAGGTCTTGAAAATCATTTCTTAGGAAGATATGGACGTTTGAAGTTGAATGATCAATATTCAATTGCTCACTGTTCATTATATATTCCTACCTATGTCATAAAACTTACAAAATATTCCTAAAAATCAATTTTAAAAAAAAAGTTAGTTTCAGTATCACAAAAATTTGAACTGCTTGCAGAAAAAAACAAAAAAAAAACAGAAAAATTGAAACCTCAAAACCCGAAACCCTTAACCCAAAACCCAAACAAATTTTTAGGGTTAAGGGTTTTAGGTTATTCATTTCCAAATTCATTTAGGTTATGGGTTAGGGTTTTTTTCAGAGCTTAAAACCTTTTGAGATTCAATTGGTTGTTGTTGTTATGGTATGTAATATTTGAAAATCAAACGGTTTTGGTTTTGGTTTTTCAATAGGTTTTTATTAACCATTTTTTTAGGTTATGGTTTTGAAAAGGTTTTGAAAAATTTTTCTTTCGTGGGTATGGTGGTTATGGTTTTTGATTAACCGATTCAAATTTCAAATGGTTGTAATGGTGGTTACGGTTTTTAAAAAAAAAAAATTTCAAAAACTAGAAAAAACCCAACTTGACTATAACTATTTGTTTGGTAATACCAAAAAAACCAATTCAAATCCGATTTGTGAATCATTTGTTAATAGTTGTGCTGGTTCCAATCCAGGGTTGACCAGAATCTGCTCTGAAAAAGGACTCGCAAAGGACTCGAAGACTCGGAGTCGACTCGGAATGAGACTCGGAGTCTTTTTTCTTTGAGACTCGTTTTTAACGACTCTAAAAAAGTCTAAATACTACGGGAGCGAGTCTTTTTTACGAGTCGCAGTTTTATTTTTTTCTCATCTGACTGTATTTTTGAAGGTAAAAAAAGTGAAGTTTTTGGGGTTTTCAATGGTTTTTTCAACTTTCCGAAGTCGTGAAGATGGAATTCATCATTTACCATTCATTCACTGCAAAAATTCATTGACTGCAATTTTTTTAAAAAAAAGGGGGACTCTGAAAAAGACTCGCTGAAGACTCCGAGTCTTTTTTCGAGTCTTTTTGTGAAAGACTCGCGGGGTGTCGACTCGGAGCTACAATTTCTAAGGACTCGCGGCTCTCGACTCGGAGTCGCAATTTTCAAGAACTCGCGTCAACCCTGTTCCAATCAAATACATTGAAATGATTTTCTCAAAAAAATATTTGTGGTGGTTGTAGTTTCGGTTATTTTAAAAGCGAGTTTGTTTTGATTATTGTTTTGGTAATGGTTTTTTATTATTTTTTCTCAATCGGTTCTTTATGGTTATTTTCGGTTATTTTACTCAAAATTTTTGAAACGGTTCTATTGGTTGTGATAACCGTTTGAAATTTTCAAAATTATCTGGTTGTGGTTGTTGTGGTTTTGGTGGGTTTAAGCTCTGGTTTTTTTCGCTAGTTTTTATAAGGGTTAAGGGTTCTAGTTATTTTTCAAAGCAAAAATAAAGGTTTTTTAGGGGTTAAGGTTCCAGAACCGGTTCCGGTTCCGGTTCCGGTTTCCATCCCTGATTTCTATTGAATTTCATTCACATTTGCTCATTAAACAGACCAACATACGAAAAATTTACCAAGTCTAAAACGTAAACACACCACAAAATATGTGATAAGCGTTCGAGGAGTTTCAGGGTCTAGACACTAGTGAATTATTTAAACACTTGCATCTATTTCCAATAGCACATTCGGATGTTTACGTACACGCATACGTATACGCGCACATGGGGGGGGGTAGTTTTCTGTAGTTTAGCGTCATGTATACCGTTGTCGAACGCATCTAGGCAAGCTGCACCGATAGCCGCATGATTAGAGCGTTGACTCGTGGTGCCGAGGGTCTCGGGTTCGAATCGCGGCTGAAGATGATTTTTTTGAAATTTTTTTTCAACCAAAAATTTTTTCCAAGTGATTTTTTTGCTAACATTTATTTTTTTTTTACTAATTTATTTTTTAAACCTAAATTACGTGTTATAAATTAAGAATTAATTTTTTTACCCTCTCAACCTCAAGTGGTACGCGGGAGGAGATGCCACCGAGCGGTACGCGGGGGGAGATGCCACCGAGCGAAGCGAGGTGGCATCTCCCCCCGCGTACCGCTCGGTGGCATCTCCCCCCCGCGTACCGCTCGGTGGCATCTCCCCCCACGTACCACTCGGTGGCATCTCTCCCCCCCCGCGTACCGCTTGGTGGCATCTCCCCCCCCCCCGCGTACCGCTCGGTGGCATCTCCCCCCTGCGTACCACTCGGTGGCATCTCCCCCGTGTACCGCTCGGTGGCATCTAGAGATGTGCGCCGAGGTAAAATCGGCGGCGGCGGCGAACTTCCAAAATCTTACGGCGGCGGCGACGCCATCGGCGCGCCGCCGACCTCAATCGGCGGCGGCGAATTCGGCGGCGTGCTTTTTTAGGTTTTTTTTTTATCAATTTTTTGACTCCCTTATGTGTTTTTTTTTTACCAATTGGTACCTTTTTTCCAAACACACGCACATAATTTGGTAACCCAGAAAAGAATTTTTCATTTACAAATATTTTATGGTACAAAACGGGAATAAGACATTGAACCCACAAGTCAAATGGCCACTACTGACAATTGACCCACAAAACTGATTGTTTATGAAAAGAGATGTCAAATGACCAACAATCAGTTTTTTATAACGTCAAACAACCACTGTGACATTAAACCACTCAAAAAAGTACGTCAGTTGACCACCGTGTCATCAGACCCCCAAATTCCTTGAAATAATAAAACGTCAATTGACCACCATAGAAAAAAATAATACGACAAATAACCCACAGTGTTGTTTTTGAAGCGTCAAATGACCTCCACGTAATTTTACCAACAATTTTATGTACGTCAAATAACCCACACGTCCTTCAACCCGCAAATAAAAATAAAGAAAGGGGCAAAAGTGAAACGTCAATAGACCCACATCCCTGATTTCCATATGACAAATAACCCACAGGTTGAAAAATGTAGCGTCAAATAACCACCATGACATATGACCAACATCAAATCAGTGTAGCCAAAGTACATGCAACAGAAATAACGCTGTTAGAAGAGTTGCCTACTCACATTACGTAGGTGCCGTATTTGTGTGATATGATAATAATGCAGTTGTCCTTTTTTCATCTACATAATATAGCCATTACTATTACGATTATAAAGTTTCAGTATGAAATAAATCAACTGATCAAAATCAGATACCAAAGCAAATTACAAGAAAGTCATAGTTTCTTTCAGCCATGAACAATCTGTAGTCAGTTGAAATCGATATTTGTTTCCTTTGAAAACGGCCAAAAATTGAAAAACATGAATTTTGTACATGAGATGCACTTACTAGTTTTGAAGGTGTTAACTTTTACATTTACTTTTAATTACGTAGTTCTAAATTTTTTGATAGAACCTTGAAATTGCGAAGCAGTACAGTTCTTCGTCTAAGCGAAAAGAAACAAGATTGCTGTATCAGGTAGGGAGCTATGTAGGTAATCACTACTCACATTGTTTATTATTCATGTGTTGCCAATTATTATTCATTTTTTTGTATGAATAAAATGAATCAAAAGAAATGTACCTAATTTAAATATATAAATCGATCATATCCAAAATACAATTTATTTAACGATTGAAAATACGTTATTAGTCATTAAAAAAGGGGGGATACGAAGGGAATAGAAACGAGTTATACATCGGAAATACACGATAATGCTAAATGCTAGTGTAAGAGAGATTATCGAAAAAAAAGAAATGTAACAATTCATAAACGTAAACAAATTCAATAAATTATCAATCAAAAAAGCAGTATACGAAATTGTATCATGTTTTAATGTAAATTTTCAGCATATGCTTAGGTCATCAAATTTGTGCCATCCAGGCATCCACCCCCTCCTCGAAAGTCAATCGGTTTCGTGCCTGAATAAATTTATTTTCAAAATTTTCAATCATGTTTATTGCAGTCAGTGGCAACGGAAAGTAGGGTACAACCATGGGTACAACAAAAAATAGAAAATCTCCAAATTTTGGACAAATTCCTGGCTCGGCTGAGAAAATGGAAAAAAATCACAATTTGCAAGAAAACGTAGTCTAGTATTTTAGTACGTATATAGTGTGCTTTATCTATAGTATAGAACACTGATCAGTAAAAAATGTCAGTTGGGAAGATTAAAAGTTTGTAATTTATGTTTCTTAGGGGAAAAGAGTAATTTTTTGTCTAGTTATTTTAAAATTTTCAATCGTCAACCTGTCAGGTTCGAATGGTTGTGATTTATGCCTTTTTAATAAATAATATCTAATACCTAATGATAAAATGAAAAAAAAATTAATTTGAAACTTGGATTCGAAATTATTTTTTAACTTGTTGGCTGGAAAAATTGAACCTTATTTTATCAATATCTCAGAAAGTTGAATATTTTCGTACTTTTTTCGTGATTTTTTTTTTAAAGAATGAGATACCGAATTAAAAGATCATTTGCAAGGGGATAATTTATCTTTTCTTTGAGTTTGAATCCATTTTCTCCAAAGTTATAAAATTATTGAAGTTATTGCATTTTTATGGTTTTTTGGTAAAATATAAAAAAGCAATGCTCTTCTTCAAAAACTTTGACCTCGTTCCGCTCTTCGAATTCATTCAAATCCTCCAAAAGAGAAAATTATTTAAAATAATTTCATTTCATTTTCTCTCCTTTCAACTTATTTTTAATGTTTAAAAATCATTTTTTTAAAAAGGTTTAGCTTCTCTACCTTCATTAGCCAGTGTGGAGATATCAAAGCATTGTATGTCCTGAATGTTAGAGTAGTTGCCTATTCCAATTGTATGAAGTTATGTTTCTCCGATTTTTCATTTTATGATTGTTTTTGTAATCTTCAATATGTGCATTACGTGTGAATGAGGAAGATCAAATTTTTTAAACAATTTGAAGTTCAATGCAAGAAATGTAAAAGTAGTTTTTTTTTAACTTTTGCACAAATCGTTATAAACATACCACCGAAAGGAGGTTGAAAGAGAAATTTTCCTTATATTAGGCTTGGCAACAAAAAAGATGCACGGAACTACAAAAAAAATAATATTTTAAAAACAGGAAGATGGTATTTCATCAATAAATCACAGAAAACAATTTTAAACATTTCAAAGGTACTTCGCTGTTGAAATCTCTTCAGAAGCGGGTTTGAAAAAATTACAAAGTACAAGTAACTAGTAACTAAACTTGAAAATACATTACATTCTTTGGAAATTTAAATAAACGAAGACAATACAAAATATAGAACTATTGAAACTGACGCCACAATTCAACTGGTGGGAAAATTTTAAATTTTAAAAGTATTTTTTTATGCCTACAAATTTTATTATTTTCACAATGTCACAAAACTTTATTTTTTTAGCAATAGAGTAACAGAGTTGATAAATTTATGAAAATTTCATATAAATACGCACAAAATGTATTTTTTCCCCCCACCAGTTCATTACTTTTTGGTAAAATATGACGTTGGATGACGTAGTTTCAAGTTTCAACAGCCCTATATACGAAGGGATGAATGCAAATTGAAATGCAGACCGGCACGGACTTATCATTGGAAAGCCAATATTTTCAAACTTGGGCTTGTACATAAATTTTTACAAGATTATAGGTACCTAGTACCTACATATATTGATTATACCATTCAAATACGAAAATTCATTCAACAGATTACCTGCGCGAATGTAAGTTATTAGCTAAAACTGTCTTAAAGAGTTATAAGTCGAAGGGGCTTTGATTTTGTTTTAAAAATATGTATTGTGAAAATATTTATAAAAATTGTGGAGTGACGTCAAAAAATTGAGGATAAAGGGTATAGCCGGGTTTTTGGTGAAATCGGCCCCCTCTCCGATTTTCGATCTAACCCCCTCAGGTGGTGTACCTTGATGTAAAAAAAATTCAGAAAAATTTTTGACTCCCCAACCCCCTCCCTTTCGGAGTTATGACCATTTTATTGCATTATTTTCAAGAATTTTTAATTTCAATGGAAGTGAAGGAAATTTTCTGTTCTTTGGCACAAAGTTGCATCTCGTAGAGGTGTATTTACGATAATTTTTTCAAAAATTTTGGTGCACTCCTTCACGTTGTTTCGCCTATTTGAAGTTTTCAATCGTAAAAAACGCCATATAAACGAAGAGCGACCACTTTTTAAAAATATCCCAAAAACGTGTTTTTTAACGTAGATTCACGTCACGTATTCACTTTTGGCGACTTCGATGCACCAAGGGCCGAAAATCGCGAAAAACCGTACAAAAATGTTGTTTTTTTAGCATATTTTTCAAATTTTGAGCGTTTTGTAAGGAGAGAAATGGCTGAACGAAGAAACTAACGTCGGATTCGTATTTATCGGGTCAATATACCCTGATCAACACCCTTTTCGCGGTCGTTTTATTTGAAGACTCGAAATTCGCTATTTTTGTCATGAAAAATCAGTGAAAAAGGTGAATTTTGAGACTTTACGCAAAACGATCGCGAAAAGGGTGTTTATCGGGGTATTTTGACCCGCTAAACACGAATCCGACGTTAGTTTCTTTATTTGAAGGTTTTTTTCGTATAAAGCACTCAAAACTTGAAAAATCTGCTAAAACAACAACATTTCTGCATGGGTTTTTTGCGATTTTTGGACCTATAAGTTCAAAGAAACAGCCAAAACAAAATACTCATGGAAAATCTACATTAAAGAATATGAAACTGTAAATTTTGAACTTGGATACCTAATACTAGGCCAAAATTTCAATTTCGGGTAGTAAACTAATAACTTGAAGTGGTATTATGAAATGAAATTTGGGTTTCTGTTTTTAAATTTGGCCTTAGTTTTTTTTATTTAGGCCCTCTAGACGCCCCTAATCTCATATAGAGAGCGGAAATAATAAATTACCGAACTTCGGAGTTTTTCGCGATTCGCCGATCCAAAACCAAATGGTATAATTTCTTTCAATTACGCAGCTTTCGTTTCGGTTGACAAAGTGGGCACTAGGTAAAGGTTGGAGGGTAATGTTGTGTTTTTTGCTTTAGTAATATATTGCACATTTTCATATTTTTTAATGAAAATTTTTCCTGATTATTTTGTTTTGGCTGTTTCTTTGAACTTATAGGTCCAAAAATCGCGAAAATCCATGCAGAAATGTTGTTGTTTTAGCAGATTTTTCAAGTTTTGAGTGCTTTATACGGAAAAAACCTTCAAATAAAGAAACTAACGTCGGATTCGTGTTTAGCGGGTCAAAATACCCCGATAAACACCCTTTTCGCGATCGTTTTGCGTAAAGTCTCAAAATTCACCTTTTCACTGATTTTTCATGACAAAAATAGCGAATTTCGAGTCTTCAAATAAAACGACCGCGAAAAGGGTGTTGATCAGGGTATATTGACCCGATAAATACGAATCCGACGTTAGTTTCTTCGTTCAGCCATTTCTCTCCTTACAAAACGCTCAAAATTTGAAAAATATGCTAAAAAAACAACATTTTTGTACGGTTTTTCGCGATTTTCGGCCCTTGGTGCATCGAAGTCGCCAAAAGTGAATACGTGACGTGAATCTACGTTAAAAAACACGTTTTTGGGATATTTTTAAAAAGTGGTCGCTCTTCGTTTATATGGCGTTTTTTACGATTGAAAACTTCAAATAGGCGAAACAACGTGAAGGAGTGCACCAAAATTTTTGAAAAAATTATCGTAAATACACCTCTACGAGATGCAACTTTGTGCCAAAGAACAGAAAATTTCCTTCACTTCCATTGAAATTAAAAATTCTTGAAAATAATGCAATAAAATGGTCATAACTCCGAAAGGGAGGGGGTTGGGGAGTCAAAAATTTTTCTGAATTTTTTTTACATCAAGGTACACCACCTGAGGGGGTTAGATCGAAAATCGGAGAGGGGGCCGATTTCACCAAAAACCCGGCTATACCCTTTTGGGTCCTTGCTTCGAAATTTTCAATTTCTAAGTGAAGCTCAAGATTCAAAGTGTCCAAGAGTTGAAAAAACTTCAATTTTTTTTTTAAGTGTTATTAAACTTTTAAAGTTTTTATGGCGAAGAACCCCACTCAAAAATTTCTTGTAATGTGGAACGATAATTTTTTAGCATCGCAGCAAAGATCTAATTATTGTAAAAAGAAAATATCAAGTAGATAGCTATCATATAGATCATCATTTTAAAAAAATGATATTACAGTACCTATATCGCATTTTTGAAATAATAAAATAACATCTCAAATAAATAATAAACTCGTTTATTTTTGAATTTTTAATTTGATAGTAATTATTTTGGCGCCGAAATATCAAAAAATAAATCATTTTTTCAAGATGTTAGGTAGGTACTTTATTACTCCAGAGGTGCGATATGTTACGATACTTATTTATCCAGGCAGGTACTTCTAGTTCTAACGTTCTAAGTCATAATTTTATTTGAGTAGATAAAATTATCTATATACTCAGTAGTGAACGAATGTATGTATATTAGGCACCTAGGTGTAATTGCTATAATTTTATCAAAATTATTTTCCAAAATAGAAAAAAAGTTCGAATTTTTTATTTAAAAAAAGGGTTGAATTTTTTATTTTTAGAAATGTAGAACTTTAGATTTTCTAATCGACATTCACATAAAATCTAAAACCAATGGACCTGTTAGTCGGAAACGAACGTATAAAAAATTTGTAATTGTAATTTTTTTATTTTATTCAAAAACTTCATATTAATCTCTTTGTGAATAGGTAATGAAAAAACTCCTTACTTTGTAGTCAAAGACCAAAAGCACTTGAATCGTAAATCAATTTTATGCAGCTGTCGGATTTTGCGTTTAATTTGATTTTTAATCACACATAGATGCATTACTTATAAACTGAGAGAAGTTGGGAATTGAAGATTCAAGGTACTTATGCGTAAAATAGGAAGTGGTACTTATCTATTATTTTAAAATGTTCTCTCAAACAGTTTGACCATCTAAAATTACATGGTATGAACTTGCGGAAATACCTCTTCATCATTTTCAATTTTGATGGTGTGAACTGGGAACTTGATTTTTTCTTTTTAATGTACTTAATTGATTGATAAAAACGAATTATAAAACTTGTGCTATAAAAGTTCGAAATGAGTCGAGAAATGGTTCTATTTTTCAAATTCTGATAAGTAACACAGATGATACTTTCAAACAGAATAAAAATCAGTCTTACGAGGAGAAAGAAAATAAAAAATTAGATTTCATGCTGAAAGTTTGGCAAATAATAATCTACAATAAAACAGAAACAAATACCTACAGTAAAAGCTCGTTGTAGCGCGACGGCTTATACCTAACGCTCGATGCAATTTTTAATGTTCGGAACGAATGAAAAGATCTCAAAATTCATTAAAAAGTTGCTCACTTCATCAACATGACAGAAAATGCTATTAAAATTGCAAATAAATTTCTACTGAATTTCTAATGAGTTTTTTTAATAACGCTCAAAAAGTGTAATAAAGAGAATTCGCTTTTAACACGATTCCGCATATCAACTCGATTTTTTTGCGGTCCCCTGGCAAGCATTATCACGAGCTTTTACTGTATTTCTAATCACCTCAAAATTACAAAACTTTAAAGCTTTCAAAATTTAGGTACATAGCCGCTAAACATGACGAGAAGGTGCGATTGATGAATATTTTTACAACAGTTGAAAACATAAGTAAGCTAAACTGAACCTAGATGATGCAGGTTGATGATAAAAATGTTAAATTCTGTAATTTAGGACGAACAAAATTCGAATCTTTATCGGATTATTTAGTAGATACCTTACCTACTACCTACTTGCTTACAGTGCTTACATGAAGTTTTTGCAATAGGGTGGCATTTATTTATCTGAGTATTGCATTATCCCATTGGATACCCAATGACGATTCAAGCGAATTTTTCTGTTGAATGGGGGGGGGCGGAGGAAATGGGTAATCGTTCATAAAAATTCCGGATGAAAATGTTCAGTAATTTTTTGAATACCTAGGTACCTAATTGATATTTCTCACTTTAGCAAGATCAGCTGATCAAGTTAGGTAGCCTTTGAAAAACCAAAGAACTAACATTTTATAATTAATAAGTTTCTCAATCGCACGTACGCCGTAGTTGTATGCAAAGGACATTTTCATTGATTATAATGAATTTCTGTCCATTAAATTTGGTATTTTATTGAAAAAGTTGTCAGTTGAAAAATGTATTACCTTCTCGAAATCTTCATAGTCTAAAATTTTGCCAATTTAGAAATATGTGAAAATTCCCGACATTTTGGTAAATTCCACCCAAATTTGTGTGAAATCTTTTAGAGGGTGATGGCTATCTACAAATACCTACATACCTACATTACTTCCATTTAAGCTAGCTCAAAGCTCAAACACTACCTGTGCCTACCATAGTATCTAAGCCTTTATACTTAGGGCTTAAGGTACCTGATGCTCATCTTATTAGGGTGGCAATTCGAATACATATTCGATGTCGAATTCGCATATTCGAATACTATTCGAATACTAAACATTTATTGTTTTTCAATTGTTTGGATTTCAGTGAGGTACGTCAAATGTAGTATACAAAAAAATTTTTTAGTAAAAAAAAACCAGAAAGTAAATCTAAATTCTAAACTTTTTAGTCACAAAACGTTCAACGTTTCTCAAAACAACTGAAAAAACACATATTTTTCAATTTTCTGCCGAATTTTAACATAATTTTCATTTTTCTGAAATTTTCTTTCGAGTATTCGAATGTATTCGAATCTGCGAATATTCGATATTCGACTTGTTGATATTCGAATACTAGAATATTCGCACCACCCTACATCTTATGTTATCAACAACTTTCATTCCTTTTTTCTACAATCTCAATGAGGAACGCCAATGACACAATTTCGGGAATGTTTGATAATAAATTTTTTAGAAAAGTATCAACGCCGAAGATAAAACATCGATCATCAAACAAGTCTGAAAAATAAGAGCAAGTATTCGCCTTGATCCCGGTACATAACCACCTCTTGTTGGTAAATTTACTGTGAGACTTCGGTGTGCAGGATATCAGTTTTTCCACCTCTGTAGTAACTACTTTTCCGTTAAGTAAGTACACAGTTCCCGAGGAACCACATCGAGACAAATCGACACCTCGATTTTTACTCAATTTTACTCGAATTGTGTCGATATCGACACAAATCGACACGAATCGATGTCGATTTTTGTCGTAAAAATTCCGCCTTAGCTCGATTTGTATCGATAATTTGCCAACAAAGCACATCGAGAAAAATCGAGAAAAATCGACACTTCGATTTTTACTCGATCGTTTCAAATCGTGCTGATTCGTGTCGATTTTTGTCGTAAAAAGACCGCCCCGGCTCGACCCTCGATTTGTGTCGATTTTGTAAAAAAAATCGACACAAATCGATATCGATTCGTACCGATTTTTCTCGATGTGGTTCCTCGGGTTGGTGTTGAAATCTTCGCTGTACGGTGGTGCGAAGAATCGTTGAAATTCGATATTAGTCTATGTTTCTTCTGCTATTGTCTCGCATAATATCCTAGTTTTGAAAAAGCGCAAATGCAGTTCGATTAAATTGAATAAAATATACGTATTTCAGTCTTTAAACTATTTGCCTGAACACATATAAAGGCTGTCATCTTGTTGCTGAGTTTCTTGAAGCTTTTCTTCTTGTACTTTTCCAGAAGTACATAACACAATTCAACAATAATTGTTGAATCCTAGTCCAAATCTTTTTTTAAATTTCCCCATCGATGTTCTAAATCGCGGATAAAAAGCGAAAAATTTCTTTTAAACAGCTGACTGTTCAACACAAAAAACAAAACAGGAATCGTTGAAATTAACGATAGAAAAATAATTATAAAATGAATTTGAAAAGTTCATTACTTCATTGCAATAGCCGTAGAGTAGAATTCTCCATACGTATCGTAAGCCAGATGAAGTTGGACAACTTTTCAGAGAAGCAAACCTCGACAGAATAATGGACTTTTGAAAGATCGGATTGAAGAAAGGAATGTAAGTTGAAACATATAGTTTGAACAATGCAGGTGTCTTTGCTGAAATTTAAGGAAACGGTCTGTGAAAAATCTATAGGCACTATCTTAATTTCATATAAGTCGAAACGGAGGGCTTAAGCCTGATTTATACTGGCACTGAATTTGTCAGTGAAAAGTTAAAATATTTTAACAGAATTAATTCATCAACATTGAATCACATAACTCAGTAGCTGACAGATGTCGTTCTAGCAAATTTTCGTACCTGTAGTTCAGCGGATGCAAATTGCAATCCAAAATCAGCGTACACTACTGTGTAGTTCGCAAGGGGTGGATTGGATTTAGAAAGCACTGGGCAGAATCCAACCAAACTTTGCATTCTGCGATGGTTATATGAGCTGCAGACAGAAACGACTTCCTTTATATATGTGTTATCTTTTATCTTCAAAGATACTTTGGAGATGGAGTTGATCGAACCAATACTTACTGTTTTTAATTTTATGGACATCCTAAAACAACTATTCACAGATGATAGATTAGATTATTAGTATAAAGAATATTTGAAGTAAACGTAATGTCTACTTACTATATTGAGAATGATTTTCCCTGATTTTACCAAATCTAAAACTCAAAAAAACAGAACTCGAAAACGAAATTCGCAGGATCTCGAGTGTTATCTGTTGTTTTTCATTAAAACCCCGTATCTTTGCATCCCATTGTACGTCTGGTAGTCTGTTATCGTTGCATTATCATTTACTGAAAATATACCCGTAGTGTATCCAACTAGTGTATCGTGACAATGTCACGGTGACATCGTCCCGATTGTCGTGCTTTGCTAGCTTATTTTAATGGAGAAACGGTAACGTGTCCTAATATCGATAAATAAGTGCTTTACTCGTAACCCAAGTCAAAGGTTATCGATGATTCATTGATTTGCAACAAGTTGTCGTTGCTGTAAGTAAATATATTAATATCAACTAAGTTGACGTGTCAACGATTACTCAACCTCTCGAGCAAAACTACAATGTAATTTTATTTCTCAGTTCTTCATGGGAAGCCATGTCTGTCAAATAGATCACCGCTATTAAAGCTCAACATTTAGCCAAGAAAGGAACCTCTCAACTATTGTGGCGTCGGAGCTCCGGAGCTTCAACAAATGCTATATTTTGATGTCGAATTGTCGACATCACCAGAGAAATTATTAAACGTGAAACGCAGTGAAGGACTAGAACAACCATTTGGCAGTGTTCTGGAAAGGTACCTTATTCGTATTGTACATTGATTGGTGTATTTTTGTACTCTATACGGATTCCGTTATCTGTGCAAATTTTTAATAGAAATATGTATATTCACTATTTTGAGTTTGATTAAAGCTTGAGAAGAAAGTAAATTAAAGAATTCCGTTGTCAAATGTTACGCCAATCACACGTGCTTTCGGACTTAGACCTGGTTTTAATCGTTATGATCAAGAAAGATTTGCTAATGATAAATTGATAATAACAGTAAGTACATAGATGAGTTTCAAGAATGGAGATTTTGATCCAATTATTACAACGTATTTTTCTTTCCCCCCTACAGATACTGAAAGTTTTATGTAGAATCAATACAATGAGTTCGTCCAACACCTTAGGCTCCCTTCACATCACCTGTAAGATTTCTTATTATATTTTTACAAAGAATGTTGTTCTGTTTATTAATCATTTTCCGTTCTAGGGTCGAATATTGGTTACAATACAACATCAGAAACGTTTTTCGTGAACTCCTACCATAATTATACCTGCTGCTGCGTCTTTGTTGATTACCGCAACGCTTGAGACTTATTGCAAGATTTAAAGTAAGTAAGCATTCGTTTTGCTTTTACCGGCACATCGTATTCATTTTTTAATCAACTTTTGGTTCGGAATTCTAGATACGTCACCACCGGAGAGATGAGAAACACTGGCGCTAAAAAAGAAGTCGAGATTTTGTTACCTAGACGTAAAGAAGCCTCAGTCATCATCGCCGAATGGAACCGAGTTGTGGCAGTTTTTGTGGACGGACCAGCGTTGCAGTTTAAAAAATAAAAAATGGCCTTGGGATGGCAATCCGGTCAAGATATTCACACAAGGTAATTGAAACCTTTGGCTTATGAGAAACTGATCTACGTTGAGATGTTAATTTCTTCTTTAATCGTTACAGTTCATGAGTTATAATTTCAATGACGGCGAAATAAAATTGAACGCGAGTGTGGCCAAATGGGCTGTACGCGTTATCGAATTATAATGTTGTTCGGAATGTGGAGATTTGAAATGTCGAATAATTCGTTCCTAATCCGAGAGTGAACGAGTTACAGTACAGGTTAGAAATTCTACAAAAACTCAATATGTACAGAATTGAAAGAGATACGATTCAATTGGATTCGCCTTTAGCTGTATCTGTTGGTGAATTGATTTCAATTTGCTTCATCTCGCAGATATCAATATGTTCAACGATGAACGATTATAATCAATCATTATTCCTCGCCGATACTATTATGCCTGGTTTCCAAAAAATTGCCTAAGAAAACAGTGATGAATATAAAACTACCTATTCTCGTTACTCTATCAATTTTTGTAACCTGGTAGCATGTTTTATTTGGTTTAGTTATATAATTCAGAACATTTGTTTTTTGATGTGTTTAAATCAATTTTTAAAAAAGGTTCAACCATGGCTTCTTTGTCTCCTAAAGGAACTGATTTGAAAAAAAAGAAGTTTTTTGTATATTCATCGAGGTTATTTGTCAAAACGTGGTTGTAGGTTTGATCTTGATCTGGTACACGATGTCGTAGTATGGCGTTATATTTCAAATTTTATATGCTGGATTGCTTTGAAAATATTTTAGACCAATCGCGTATGCTAAATTAGGTATCAAGTTGCTGAAAATGAGCTGATCCATCATCTCAAACCTAACGATAATGAGAATTTAAAACTTTCAAAAGTATATCTTTGAAACAACTATTTCAAAATCAGTGTTACTTTTTATATTATTTTCATTTTCAATGTTTTTTTCTCAGCTATCAATTATAACTTATTGTTATTACCGAGTAAACATTCTAAATTAATCAAGATCTGTGTTACCTTCTGTACCTATTTAATAACAAAAGGTCTAAAGTGACTAATCCACTTTTTTCTTGGAATAGTTTTTTTTTTTAATATGGTAAGCTTTAGCTTAAAATAATTGAAAAATATTTATTATTGATGTAAATTATTTAAATGATACAGACGCCGACTATTTTTTTCAGCAAGCAACTTTATCGTAGGTACCTACTTATTTTTAGCGATTTGAAATTTGAATTAGGTATGCTATCCATAACTGGAGAGAATTTTTGAAGATAGCCTGAGCCAGTTGAATGACCAAGTTTTTTTTCCGAAATACGCCTGTGAAAAGATGGAAGCTGGCAAAACAGGAGAGTTACTCAAATTGACTGTTCATTTTCTATTCTCTAAATTAGAATTATTGTAAGTTGAAAGTTACAAAAACTACCTGTTTCTGATATGAATTAGGATTGCTTAACCCGAATATACTTTCTGGTGTACTTATCTGTGTAATCTAGTATTTTAAAAATTACTTTGAACAGTACCTATGCGAAAATAATTGACGAATTGAATCATTAAGTAAAACATTATAAAATATTGTACTCTGCTTTTTAAACTGATAATTTATTTTTATTTAGTTTATGGTTATGAATTTGTTACGTTTTTTTTTTTTTTGATCAGCGTATTCTTAGAAGTCCGAGGAGAAAGAACAAAAAACCAAGCACGACATACAACACTACAATCTAACGCTAACAGATCCTATCCATAAAGTGGATTTCAGTTGGAACTTCCAAAGCATGGTAAATTCAAATTCTGTGGTGATGCATCCCAACTTTCGATTATTTTCATCATCTTCGAGTATTCTTTTTCGATTTTCATTCCAATTGGAGAATTCAAAAAATCAACTGGGAGATATGAATTTTCAACAAATAATGGATACTGTTCTCCAAGATGCTATTAGCAGCTTAAAAATTTACATTAAAACATGATACAATTTTGTACACTACTTTTCCAATTGATAATTTAACGTTTATGAATTGTTACCTTTCTTTTTTTTCCGATAATCTATATCTTACACGAGCATTCAGCTTTGTCGTGTATTTCTATTTCCAATGTATCACTCGTTTCTATTCCCTTCGTATTCCCCTTTTTTAATGAATAATAACTATGTACAATCATTACTTAAATTATATGTATTTAGATACTTACGATCGATTTATATATATTTCTTTCGGTTCATTTTATTTTACAAAAAATGGATAAGAATTTTTTATTTCGGCAAAACATGAATAATGAACGATGTGAGTAGTGACTAGTGAGTACCTAGCACCATAGCTGATTCAGCAATCTCGTTCGTTTTCGCCTACATAGACGAAGAAGGAAGAACTGCTTTGCAATTTTCACCTTCCATTGATTGTCTGGTTAAAATAACACGAGGAACCCGTAAATGAGTGTGCAGGCATTATGTGTTTCAGTTTTTGATAGAATACTTAACAGTATAAATCAAAAGAATTAGAATTACCTACATAATAAATAGTGAATGTAAAAGTTTACCCATTTAAAACGAGTACGTACATCTCATGTACAAAATTCATGTTTTTTAATTTGTGGCCATTTTCAAAGGAAACAAAAAATCGATTTCAATTGATTAGACTATTTTTATTTCATACTGTAACTTCATGAATGTAATAGTACTGACTATAGGTGAAAAAGGACTTCATGATTTGCTGATTTAGCAATGGACAACTGCATTATTATTACATAAATACTTACAGCACCTACTTTGATGCTAGTAGGCAACTTTTCTAACAGCGTTATTTCTGTTGCATGTTTTTTGGCTACACTGATTTAATGTTGGTCGTATGTCGTGGTGGTTATTTGACGCTACATTTTTCAACCTGTGGGTTATTTGTCATATGGAAATCAGAGATGTGGGTCTATTGACGTTTCACTTTTGCTCCTTTCTTTATTTTTCTTTGCGGGTTGAAGGACGTGTGGGTTATTTGACGTACATAAAATTGTTGGTGAAATTACGTGGAGGTCATTTGACGCTTCAAAAAGAACACTGTGGGTTATTTGTCGCATTGCATTTTTGAGTGGTGGTCAATTGACGTTTTATTATTTCGAGGAATTTGGGGGTCTGATGACACGGTGGTCAACTGACATACTTTTTTGAGTGGTTCAATGTCGTGGTGGTTGTTTGACGTTATAAAAAACTGATTGTTGGTCATTTGACATCTTTTTTGTGAAAAATTAGCGGTGTGGGTCAATTGACAGTAGTGGTCATTTGACATGTGGGTTAAATGTCCTAGTGCCGTGGAATTACAGTAAAGCAGCATATGTTGGCGTTAGTACACAGTCTTCCGTTAGAGTATTATCACATTCATAGTGATTTGCAACGTAATCAAGATGCACCTACGTGGGATGAATTGACAAATTCTTTAGTTGAGGCACAGACGAGAGTCAAGAGTAAATCGTCGGCAGTCATATCTCCTCCAGAACAACCAACAACTGGTGAATCGTCGACCAAGGTAGCTATGGCGGTAGGCGATAAGAAAACTGTAATCTGTTATCGATGTCACAAACCGGGTCATTTTAAAAAGGATTGTCGAAGTGGTAATGGTAATAATCGTAATTTTCGTGGTAATTTTAATTCTCGTCCTAATGGTAATTTTCGTCAGTTAAAGTGTTACTCATGTAATAGAGTAGGTCATATCGCAAAAGATTGTCGAAATAATTATAACAATAATAATTTTAATCGTAGGTACGATAATCGTAATAATGATAGATATGACAATCGTAATGATAACCGTTATGATAATCGTAGACATGATGATCGTAGGAATGATGATCGTAATTATTCAGGTGGTAATGATAATCGTAATACCGGAAATTCGCGTAATGCTTATGGAGTAGGATCGGGTCAATATGATAATAATCCTGTAGTTATGAATTTAGATCGTGTCGATGGTAACATGAATTCAGGTGATGGTGTTTTAACTTTTAATATCGATTCGGCGAGTTATGATCATATTGTGAACACTGATAAGTATTTTGATTGTTATATCGATTTGAAACACCCAGTGAATTTTAAGGTAGCCGATCAGGGTATTATGGTAGCGACCAAGTTGGGTCATATTAAGTTTATGTTAAATGGTAACGAAGCATATTTCAAGAACGTGTACTATGCTGAAAAAGCTCATCAAAATTTATTATCTACGGCTAGGATGAATGATAACGGTTTTCGCGTAATACTTGATGCACCAGGTGCAGAAATTGTCGATCGTCGTACTAATACTGTTATAATGACGGCACCGAGAGTGGGCAATTGTTATCCGGTAATGATTAGGCCGATTATTCCTCGTGTAGTTTGCGCGATAGATCGTGAAAGTCCAACGTATTTATGGCATCGTCGTTTAGGACATTTGAATTTTCGTGACTTGAAAAAGGTAGGTGATAAAGAGGGGTTGCCTATAAAATCTATACCGAGTGATCAGCTTTGCGAATATTGTATGTATGGTAAACAGTGTAGGAAGGGGTTTGAGGAGAACGAAAAACGGGCAACGATGCCTCTTGAATTGGTACACTCTGACGTTGTAGGCCCTATTACTCCTATATCGCATGATGGGAAGTCATATTTTGTTACGTTTCTAGACGATTACACTCATTTTTGTTATGTTTATGCAATCGCGGCAAAGTCTGAAGTATATGATAAATTTCTAGAGTATCGTGCACTCGTGACAAATCGTTTTAATCGCGAAATTAGAGCCTTAAAAACAGATAACGGTGGTGAATACGTGAATGGCAAGTTCGACGCGTTAACAACTGAAAATGGTATTGACTTTCAGCATAGCGTTCCGTACAGGCCTCAGCAAAATGGAAGAGCTGAGAGACTGAATCGCGTGTTAATTGAAAGAGCACGTACGTCATTATTAGAGAGCGGTTTAAGTGCTATATACTGGACCGAAGCACTATACTATTCAGCATATTCGATTAATAGGTCACCAACCGTGAATGGTAAAATTCCTGCTGAAGTCTGGTTTGGTAAACAAGTCGATTATAAAATCATGCGTCCGTTTGGTTGTATCGCATATGTTTTAAAGAACAAGTTTGATTCAAAATTTGATGCGAGAAGTGAGAAACAGCGTTTCGTAGGTTATGCACCAGGCAGTTATCGTGTATTGCAAGTGAGTACGGGAAAGATATCGTTGTCTCGTGATGTTACATTTGACGAATCGGTGGTTAATGATTATCAGAATAAGCAAGAGGCGGATCGTTTTGCGGAGATTGATTTGAATAATATCGAGAATGTTCCGGTAGTAGGTTGTGTTTATCATGTAACAAAGGTGTTAGAGAGTGTTCCACAGAATGTAAGTGAAGCACGGAGGACGCCTGAGTGGAAGAATTGGCGAGAAGCGATGCAAGCCGAGATTGATAACGTCAATGAGCAAGAAGTTTTTGAGTATGTGAGAAGGCCAAAAGATGTGAAAACTGTTTCTACAAGGTGGCTATTTCGTAAGAAGAATCTTTTTGTTTACAAGGCGAGATTAGTTGCGAGAGGTTTTGAGCAGGAAGGTTTTGAAGACGATGATAATTATTCGCCTGTTGCGAAATTAGCAACTTTTCGTATTTTACTCGCTGTTAGTTCGAAGAAAAAGTATTATGTAAAACAAGCTGATGTCAAGTGTGCGTATTTGTATAGTCCGCTAGATGAGATTGTTTATATCGAGATACCTGAGGGAATCGAGACTGAGTTTGATCCAGTAGAGTTCGTAATTCTCTTAAAAAAGGCATTGTATGGTCTGAGGAAAGCGCCGAAAGCATGGAATGATCATCTTCATGAGTTTTTGACATCGTTAGGTTTTACTCGTTCGTTAGCTGATGCATGTTTGTATGTATTGTATGTCAATGGTGAGGTCATATATGTCCTTGTATTCGTTGATGATTTCGTTATGATTAGCTCGAGTATGAGCTTATTGGATTGGTTTAAAATAAATTTATGTAAGAAATTCAAACTGTCGAGTTACGGAGATATTAAAGTGTTCTTAGGTATTCGTGTTAATTACGACAGGGAGCAAGGTATTGTCGAGTTTGATCAAGAAGCTTTGATTGAGAAAATGCGTGAGAGATTTGGTATCACCGAGACGATGGAATTTACGCCGATGGAAGAAGGTTTAAAATTAGAACCTGTCGAAAGTGATGATTGTCGTACGAAACTCCCATATAAAAGTCTATTAGGGTGTTTAATGTTTTTAATGTTAGGGACTCGACCTGACATTTGCTTTTGTGTCTCTTATCTCAGTCGATTTCAAGATAAGGCGAGTGATACTCATTTTAAACATCTAATGAGAGTATTGAAATATTTGGTAACAACGAAAGGTTTAAAAATCGTTTACAAGCAGTCGATAGATAATGATGGGTCTCCTTTAATCGGTTATGCCGATTCAGATTGGGCTAATGATACTGTTGATCGTAAATCTACGTCAGGTTACTGCTTCAAGGTGTTCAATTGTCTTGTAAGTTGGTGTAGTAAGAAACAAACTTTGGTAAGTTTGTCAACTGTCGAAGCAGAATATATTGCGTTAGCCGAAGCTAGTGCCGAGTTTCTGTGGTTGAAAAAGGTCCTGTTGAGTTTAAATGTGAATGTAATCGATCCTATTATTTACGAAGATAATGTAAATTGTATTAACCATGTAAAGGATATTCGAAATGCATCGAAACGTACTAAACATATCGACGTGAAGTATCATTTTACAAAAGATTTAGTTGATAGAAAGATTGTTCGATTAGTTTACATGTCAACTAAGTTTCAATTGGCAGATATATTTACGAAGGCTTTATCTGGTCAATTATTTGTTAGATTTCGTAACATGTTTCCTTTAGAGTAAACTATGCATTATTTCGTTCGTTGTTCTCTATTAAACTTAAGAGTTTTTCTACGTTTTATACTTTTATATTATATACGTTCGATAGTCTGTATTAAGACTGTATTATTTTTAATGAGTTCTTTTCGTTTTACTTAGTTTAGTTTTTAGCGTCAAGGTTTGAGGGGCAGGTGTTGTTTTTAGGAGTCGTTTCTGACAAACCTTGACTGGGTATGTTGTTCGTTTAGCATCACCCGTTGGTGCTTTTATACTTATAGCTACACGCTATATTTTTACGTAGTCACGTAGTCATTGTTTTTATGATAAAAAAAATTTATATTGATTTGTTGTTCACGTAAAGATGTAGAAATAAATAATTAAAAATGTCGTTCTCGTTCGTTTAAATATCATGAATGGTCCAACACGAGTCACCGAAATCTGCGATAAAATTAATCAGTAAAAATGACAAAATGACGAATCAGGTCCGATGTCTGATTACGAATTACTCACTTCGGTAATCGAACGTGATAACGTGGCATTCGTTCTTTTGTAAGAGTTTATACAGCTGGACACGATGGTACGTAGCTCGAGTTCCAGAATTACCATGAACATAAACGATGATCGGTTTACCATCACCCAAAGCTTCATCGTACGTTTCAACGGAAATTTGACTCCCACTGGTATACGATGCCGGTAAAATTTGCCTTGAAATAAGAAATAGAATCGTAGAATCTTCAGTTATTTACGATTAAAATAGATCTCGTGATCTAACTCACCATACACCCAGTTTCACACCATCTTTGGTACTCAAATAGAAGTTCTTGCATCCTTTCAGCTAGTGTTCAACAAATAACCGGTTATTTCAGAGATGCAACGATTATAATCGATGCTACATCGATTGTGTTTTCAAAAAATAATCGGAAATAATCGATTAATAATCGATTAATCGGTCCCAAAAATTTGAGTATCCTTCATTGGCCAGAGATACGTGACGTCAGAAACTTAAATTGTTTTGATTAGAAAAAAAATTACGTCACATATAATTTGACCAATCAGAAAAATTGAAAATTTTTGTTTACTTATCTTCGATTAATCGAAGAATAATCGATGCTCGTCCGATTATTTTAATCGGGGTATGAGCATCGATTATAATCGATTAAAATCGTAATCGTTGCACCTCTGACTATAGTCGTTATGAGGATTTTTCGATACTTTTGGTTGGCAACACTGGTTCAGAACGCGAAGCAAGCTAAAGCTGAACAAGTTGAACAAGAAGAAGAATTCATTCATTAGTAATACGTTACTGAAAAAAATCCAAGCTCTCAAGAAAGAAAAAGAAACTCTAGCCCATCACTACGAGCAAGAAGAAGAATGCTTGACCAACGATTTATCGCGTAAATTAATGCAGGTAATTGCTCGATCTAATGATTTTTGATTTTGAAAACAAGTTCGATTTCATTTCCGTCTTTTTCTAGCTGCGTCAAGAAAAATGTAAATTAGAGCAGACTCTGGAACAAGAGCAAGAATGTTTGGTTAATAAATTGATGCGTAAGATAGAAAAATTGGAAGCCGAAACGTCTGCGAAACAATCAAATCTTGAACAGCTGCGTAGAGAAAAAGTAGAGCTCGAGAATACGTTAGAACAAGAACAAGAACCATTAGTAAATCGTCTGTGGAAACGTATGGATAAGTTAGAAGCTGAAAAACGGTACTAAAATGGTATTTATATCTTTGTTATGAGATAGCATTATATTATCAATGTGTTTATTTTTCTAGTTCATTACAAATTAAATTAGATCAACCAGTTTCCGATCCAGCTTCGCCCAGAGATATCAGTAACGGTGAAGATACAGCCTCTCATATAAGTTCCCATATTCAAGTATTAAGAAGTGAAGTTATGCGTTTGCGTAATCAATTAGATGTCGCTCAGAAAGAAAGTTGGTCTATTATTGACTCAATTATGTGGTACGATGAGTTCTTATCATTAAAACCTTTGATGACCTCATTTAGATTCGAAGAAGTTGGAAAAATATGCTAAAGAAGAAAGACACATCAGAGAAGAAAATGTACGCTTACAAAAAAATTACAAATCGAAGTCGAAAGAAGAGCAGCATTATGCAGACATTTATCAGAATCCGAAAGCAGGTTGGTTTTGAATTTTATTCATCATTGTACCAGACAAAGTCATTTGAAACTTTGTTATTTTGTAATATTAGTTTAGAAATGGATGATAGTCAAATAAGTGAAGTAGCCAGTGGCTCGAATTCAACTCCTCGACCAATGTCCGGATCCAGTCCGTCGCCACATTACGCAGCTCCATCTCCGTCTGCGTCGCGTCCACTTAGTCCCGAAGGTAAGAATCTGCACAGTAATATTTTTAAATCGCCAGCATACTCTTAAGCGTTAAACCTCTTCCCCCTTTTCGAATGCAAATTTCTAACATCGTCTTCTTAATTTTAAGCATTGTGACGGTTCCTTTTTCATTATCAATACTTTTGAACGTAATTAAATTTTCTTTGTTCGTTTCATGTTTTTTATTTTCTGGTTGCTCGCTATCGATTTCACGAGAGTAAAAATTACGCGACAGATGTGTCACGTCATTTGTAAAACACGTTGAAATCGGTAAATTTGTGAAATTCGTCGGTTCTTATTCCACCGGTTAAAAAAATTACACCACTGAAACGAAATGTCTTTTAAAACTTAATTCGCCATTTACAAAGTTTATTATAATACAGTATTAACATGCCATTTGTAATGTTTCACTAGGTTTAAGCGGTGGCTCGTTATCCAGAGATGGTGGTTACTTTAGTTCATGTTCTGGTGGTGGTGTTATCGGTGGACGTTGCTGCGCTTGTGGCCAACTCACTCCATCAGCTCAAGTATCCGCATTCCATGCGACAACAAACCCAACTCATTCTTCATTTAGTTCAACTGTAAGCATCTTGACTTTTCCTTTTAATCACCTCAACGTCTCATTTTCATCGCTATTATTCGCAGATACAATTCGGTAAAACGCTGCAGAAACAAGGTGATAAGTTTATCAAACCGTTGAGTCCTATGCCTTCGGTAGGAGGTGGCGGATTACCACCAGTCGCTCAAGTACCATCGTCGAATCCTCCGGTAGAACAGACATTGTGTTTTATTGCATGCGTGTTTTTTTCCACATGTTCAACTCGTGTGATAATTATTTGATAATTTTGTTTCAGTTTGTGAAAAGTTACCATTCGATGAGTGAGGTCGACGTATTTCTTCTAGCTGTTTTTTATTCGGCGTCTTCGAGGATAGATGCGGATGTGGTCAGGTTTGAAAAAATTTAGTTCGAGTAGTTTTTATGTTATGTGTTCTTGAACGAGTAGTACTTCGCGAGCAGATTGAGGTCCGCTGGTGTTGGAATCTCGTATCGTAAGTACTCGTTGATTTTTAGGTCGAAGTAGTAGAAATTTTTTGTTGGTTTAATTTTCGTGGAATATTGGTTTTTTTTGGTAATCAGGTGTCTAAAAATGTCTAGGAGGATTTGATTTTGGACCAAGTTTATTTTACCGAACTCGAATCTTTTTTGACCAATTTTGTACACTACCTTTTGAAATCATGATTTGACGGTTTTAACTCAGCGTCTAAAAAATCCCCCCCACCCCCCGTCTTTTTTTCCCCAAGGATTTCCCCCCCTTTGGTTTGCCCGGCCCCCATGGAAAAATTTAACCACTTTGTTGGAAGGTTTTCTGTTTCCCCCCCAATAGTTATGTTTGGGGTTTTTATTTTTTGGATTTAAAAATTACCTACCCCCCCCCCCTGAAAACCAAACCCCCAATTTTTAATTTTAAAACCCCTAATTTGGGTTTTCCCAACCCCTCCCTTTGAAGCCCCCTTTGTACCCCCCCTTAAAAGGAATCTCCCCCGGAATTCCCCCCCCCTTCCCCCCCTTTTTTAAATCCCCATTTGTCCAATTTTTCCCCCTTTAAAGCCCCCCCGGAAATTCCCCCGGTAAAGCCCCTTGCTTATTTCCCCCCCCTTTTCCCCTTTAAAGGATTCCGAAAATAATTTTAATTTTAATACCCCCCCCTTTTTCCCGCCCCAAATCAAATATTTTTTCCAAAATTTTACCACCCAGCCCCTTTCCGGAAACCCCAACCCCAATGGCCCCCCCCAAAGAATTTTTCCCTTTCCCCCATCCCCGTTCAACCCCCCTTTTTTTGGTTGTTTTTTTCCAAAGGTTTTTTTTGGTTTTTTTTTTTCCGGGTTGCCCCCCCCCGCGCCCCCCCCCATTCCTTTATTACCCCCCCCCCCGGCCCAATTCTTCTATTTCCCCAACCCCCCCACCTGGTTTCACCCCCCTTTAAAGGGGAAGGAAAAAGACCCCTTGAAATTTTGGGGGCGTTTAAAGTTTACCCCAATTTGGGTTTTCCCTTTAGCTTCCCGAAAAATTCCCGGAGCATAGGGAATTTTTCAAGTGTTTTTTTTTGGTTTTTTTGTGGAAATTTTTTTTTTTAATCGGGTTTCCAAAACCCCGTTTTTTTGGCTTTTTTCCAAATGTCGGGAAAACCGTTCATATTTTTCATTTTATTTTAAAATTTTATTCTAAGATTTTTTTAAATTTTTTTTAGGAAAAAGCTTTTTGGTTTAAGGCGTTCTTGTTTGGAAAATTTTTTTTTCGAATCATTGTATGTTTTTTCTTTCTGAATTTAAAACTACCAAAAAAAGAAAAGGGGTTAATTTTAACTGGGTTTTACTTTTTGTCCCTTTTTAAAATTTAAAATTGGTAAATTTATTTATTTTTTTGTTTGAAATAAATTTCCCCGAAATTTTACTTTTTCCCCCTAAAAGTAAAATATCGAAAAATTTCTATTTTTAATTTTTTTGTTTTATTTTTCTGGAAATTTTTTTGGGGAATTTTTGAACCCCCTAAACCTTAAAAATTATTTTTTGGTTGGGAAAAATTTTTAGGGAAAAAAAAAATTTAAGTTTTGGGGAAAATTTTTGGTTTCCTTTCTTCCGATTGGTTTTTTGAAAATTAAAAAAGGTAGGAATTTCTCCAGAAAGCGCAGAAATTAATTTGGACAGTTATAAATATCTAGATTTTGAGGCGAACCTCTGGAATGTGTTTTTCTACTCGTTTTTTAGATTATGGAAAAAACGAAATGTCGGAAGTGGTCAAATCAAACAGTCGTTTTTATTTCTTCGCTTTCTAAAAATGTCGTGCTGAAATGATGGGTCGGAGAGGAAAAAGTCGTGGAATAAAAATTGTTCTACATTGAATCATCATCAAATGTTCTCAAAGTTGTAAGTTTTCCCCTACAGTAGGAGTTGAACTTTTCTACTTCGGAAAAATTTGTAATAATCTGTACTTAATTCCAAAGAAAGACTACATGCTAGGACCAAGTTTGAAAAGTTTAACCCCCACTGTAAGTCGAATGCCACCGTTTTGGGAACAACTTAACTGGTCAAGTTTGTAGGAAATTTCACGTAGAATATTTTTTATCTCACCACCTTTTGCTCTCCGATCCTTCTTTTCGGCGCTACAGTCAAAAAACGTATATCCACAAAGGTTATTGACCTCTTGCAGGGGTAGCCGGCAAGTTGTGGGGCGCACAAATTAGGAGTATGTTTGGGAGGCCATTCTGAACAAATAATGTGAAATTCAGCTTTCCCCTAATTTTTGAAAGGTTCGCGTGAAAATTTTTCTGTAATTCCTGGACTATTTCCTTATGACCCCCTTTTTTTTTGGCTAATTCTACTGGACTTATAAATTCTTGCTTTTCTCAATAACATATAATGGTAGGAGATGGTTGATTATAAAATTATGAATGGGTATTTACTTTTTTAAAAAATTCAATGACTTCCTTTCTAAACTTTCGAGATTGTCTTTTGTAAAACAAATAATCGATGAATTTGTGTTGTAACCAAGGAAGGCAAATTCTTCTAAAACTTATTATTGTCGCCCTGAAATTGAAAATACATATCAGATCACACGATCTTATTTGGGAACCGCTTTTTACCCAATTTTACTTTGCTATCGCCGTATGATATTGTAAAGCTAATTTATCGTCCCAATTCAGATCCACGTTCATTGTCGATTCTAAAATACAAACCGAAAAATTTTTCCATGCAGATAAACAAGGAATCATAAATCGTATCATTGAGTAAAATAAGTGCAGCATAACTCATACTGAGAATAATATCGAATGATATTTCAACCCAAATTTTTTTTTATTCTAAAAATTTCAAAGCTAGGAAATAATTTGAGAAAAACATCTGAGCGGAGCTAAAAAAATTGAACTTCGAGAGAAAAATCGAGAGCAAAGAAATTGACGATTTGAGAAAGATTTAATTTTGGGAAAAAATTTCCAGAGTTGAAAAATGAAACTAAGTATTTTTTCTAGAAAAAAAGACGGAGTTGAAATTTTTTTATACCCACGTGAAAAAAAATTGAAGGAAAAAATTTCAATTATCTTACGAAGGAAGTTACGACGTTACGAGATTGCTAAGTTGTGATCCGAGCGAACGATTTACATTTTGATCCTTCATATAGTACATAGATTATTTCAAAATGACTAATTATTATGCCTTTTGGAGATCTCGTGAATTTATACCTTCGCAGATAGGTATGTTATTGAAATTTTTCACACGAGTCCAAATGCGAATTAACCCAAACGGAAGTGTGTACACATATAATTAGATCGTCTTAAAAAAGGCGTAGGTATCATCGACGAAAGTCTCATTTCATAGAAAAAGAAATTGGCCGCTTGCTACTTTATGAATGAATGCATAAATTTTACTTTTAATTGGGATAAGAATCCCTTCAAACGTCATACTCCTACCGGGGTCACTTCCTTGACCGTACTTTACCTGCGTCAGCATATTTTTTAAACGTTTCTATAATCTCTGTAAAAAAAGGTACCTTTGTTGAAATTTTATATGGCTTCCTTCAAGTAAGCTGTACGATACTTGAAATGGTAAAAATAAAATCTGATCGTTTGATCCAAAAGACCCAATTTTTTTCCTCAATAATTAGCTGGCATTAAAAATAAAACGTATCGCGTATTAAGTCCGGATGGCCGGCCGAACCACTCTTGATGAGCTTTTGTTGGTGCGAATATTGAATCGTAAAAAATATTTGTGACGAGAGTAAACGCGAAACATATGGAAATTAAGTCGTCTATACGTCTTATTTTGTCATCAAATGAATTCGTGTATTTCGTAACAAAAATTACTACAATTTAACGACCGTTTTTTTCTCCTAAAACGTAAATGTATGTAAAAATATTTACATTCGTTGTCATTATCTAATTATAGGTACCTTATAATATTATAGATAAAAAATTTAAAAATAAATCACGTTCGGTTTAAAAAATCGATTTAATTAACCGGGATGAATATGGTAACATCGGGATAATTAATCATCGTCGACCGGTGCATCGAACTAAAAAATTTTCATATTTGCTATAAATTAATAATATTCCAAGTTTTTATCATTGAGCCGGAAGACAGATGGCGCCGTTATCTTATAATTTTACGAATAGCTGTCCTTTTTCTTTATTAAATTTGTTTTCGCGATGTGTGGGGAGTAAATTATAGAAAATTCTCAACCGAACTTTTTCAAAATTGCAGGGATAATGAATCATTCCAAAAACCATCTCTGGAAATTTTTTGAATTTTTCAAGATTTCAAAACGCAATATTTCTTTGTTTTTTTCTAGTCCTACGAGGACTTGTATAACAAAAGTATATATTTTTTTTAATTTTTCAAGTGGTGCAAGACCCTTAAAAATACGAAAAACGATATGACAAATTTTCCCAACAAAATTCTGAAAAATCCCGTTGGGGTAAGCTACCCTCCAACCCCCCTATCACTACGTCCCTAGCAACCCTATGTCCCTTTTTTCTTTATATTCGGAATTAATCCGTAGAGTAGATTTTTTTCATTGCATATTAAGCCCTTTGTTAAACATTTCCCTTTCGAGTTTGTTTCCCCATTCAAGAAATACCGAACATAGGTTTGGCAATCACACGAGCCTACAGAATAGGGTACACATTGTCCGATAAAACTGTTAGCTCGCGCGATGCCCGCGGTACCCGCGTTATCATAGTAACAACAACTAGAATATTTGAGAAATATTTTGCTGGATTCTTCTTGAATTACGAAATAGGTGGCGTTTTCCACTTCTTGCACGTGGACGACGGTTTTTGGGGTGGTAAAAATCAGATGGTGCGTGATTATGCCATTTATAGTTGGGATTACTCCCATTTTACAACGAAAAATGTCGCCAGCCGTTGGCTTCTTAATATTGTATATGGGTTTTAAACCTGAAAATGAAAGAATTTGAAATCATGTGAAATACTTAATTTTAAAATCAAATTGCCTGATGAGCTTACCTCCGCCATTTGTGTTTTTGGAACAAACTACCCTGTAATAAAACAAAACAAAAACTAATCCGTTACAATGCTTGAAATACAATAAAAATGTTCAATTTTCCGAAAAATATTTGTACGGTAAAACCCAAGTTAGAAAAATATAAGAAATTTCCCAACTTGAAAAAAAATGAAAAATTTTCCAACTTGGAAAAATATTTTAGTATATTATGTAGGAAGTGAATTTTCCCAAGTTGGACAACTTGCTATTTTTATTTTTATTTTATGTTGGGAAAATTCACATTTTTGTACTCATATGTTTTCAAGTTGGGAAAACATGAGTACAAAACTGTAAATTTTCCCAACTTTAGGGTCAATATGGCAAATTTTCCCAACAAAATTCTGAAAAATCCCGTTGGGGGGTAAGCTACCCCCCAACTTCCCTATCGCTACGTCCCTGGACCTAGTGTAAAAGAAATCGATGCTTTTTTCACATGTTTAGTCCAGATTTGGTGTAATTTGGACCTAACACGTGAAAAAAACGACATCGTTTTTTTTTACACACCATTTGCACGATTTTTAGATGAATTTATTAAGAGTTGTGGTGAGTTGGCGGCTGAAATTTTTTCTATCGAATATTCAGACTATCAAAATAGTCCGGGAGCCCGAATAGGACATGGATTGCACCCCCCTGCCGATCCTCTGAAACATGATTTTTCTTGAAGGGGGCATCCTAGGCAATATTTTAAGCGGTTGTATTCAAAAAAAAAGTTGGCCCTACTAACAAAATGGCGGCCATTTTGATTGACAGATTCGCCCAAAATCGGAATTTTCACGTCTAACTCATTAATTGTGGGACTTACGAAAAAATGTATAATAACAAAAAATGTTCTACATAAAATTTAGAACATTTTTTATCATAACATCGAACCCGTGAAATGGTCGCGTTCGCGAGATACACGCGCGCGAAGTTGCGCGCGGCAAATTTTTCCATGTTCACTTTGTTACCTATTCTGACTACGAGTTTACTTTCATCGCGGAAACGTGGTTTAAACCCTCGTTGATTGAAAATTGCAAATACTTCTCACATTTTCAAAATAATCACTTGTGCAGTGGTCCACCCAGGGGGCTAGGGAGCTATAAACTCCCTCCCCAGGTTAGGAAAGGGGATTTTTTTTAATTACAAAAATGTGGAGAAAAGGGCAATTTTTTGCTCTTTAAACATGATTTTTCTAAAAAAATTGTCCTCTCTTCGCTCGCGTAGTATTTTAATCATTTTATTTTTTGAATAAACATATAAGTATGCAACTCTCTAAATCTGAATCAGTCTTTGAAAAAATTCTGCCTTTAAGAATCAGTGAAAATTAATGATTTTCCACTGATCTTCCAGGACTATTTCATATTAAAACAGAGCAAAAATGAAGTCTGGTTTTCCAATTTCGCTCAAATTTTTTTTAAGAGTTACCCTTGGCGGTCTATTCACAAAACCACAATTATTTTTTTCTAGCTCTCAAGGGGGTGAGGAGGCGGGCTTCTAAATTTTTATGCAATTGCGTTTTTTAGCCGAATTACCCAAATTTGAAGGCTCATATCTCGAGATAGGTTGTATGTACTTGAGAAAAAACTGTTTGCGAGGTCTGAAAGATAACTAATAGGTGATTTAAAAACGGTAATCACATTTTGAAAAGCTCAAAGTTGAACTTTGGTGGGAAAAGCTCAACTTTCACGATAAAAACAAAAGATGAAACTACCATTTAAAAATCCGAAAAAATTACAGAGAGTACGAGATAAAGTAATATAGAAAATACAAGTAGACCAACTCCCCAATTCCGATGCCTACGCTGATAATGTTTAGTATTTTCAACAACTGCAGCGCTAGTGTCGCAGCTGTATCTGTTTTATTATTGCGTATTATGGATTTTTTCACTTCACATTAAAATAACTCAAAATTTTGAGTGAGCACATAGGTGTTTGAGGTAAGGAAAATGATCTACGTGAAATTCTCTACAAAATGGGATAGGTTTGAAAGTTCTGCCGGCCACCAAACGAAAGTTATTAAAGTTCAAAGCTGTAAAAATACGTATTCGTATGCATTTTTTTCACTTCACATTAAAATAACTCAAAATTTTGAGTGAGCACATAGGTGTTTGAGGTAAGGAAAATAGTCTACGAGAAATTCTCTACAAAATGGGATAGGTTCGAATTTCGAAAGTTCTGCCGGCAAATGAGTGAAAGTTATAAAAGTTCGAATTCGTCAAAATATGTTTCCGATGTAAATACTAACGTTTTTTTCACTTTACATTAAAATAACTCAAAATTTTGAGTGAGCACATAGGTGTTTGAGGTAAGGAAAATGATCTACATGAAATTCTCTACAAAATGGGATAGGTTTGAAAGTTCTGGCGGCTACCAAGCGAAAGTTATTAAAGTTCAAAGCTGTAAAAATACGTTTTCGTATGCATTTTTTTCACTTTGGATTAAAATAACTCAAAATTTTGAGTGAGCACATAGGTGTTTGAGGTAAGGAAAATGGTCTACGAGAAATTCTCTACAAAATGGGATAGGTTCGAAAGTTCTGCCGGCAAACGAGTGAAAGTTATTCGTCAAAATACGTTTTCGATGCAAATACTAACGTTTTTTTCTCTTTACATTAAAATAACTCAAAATTTTGAGTGAGCACATAGGTGTTTGAGGTAAGGAAAATGATCTACGAGAAATTCTCTGCAAAATTGGATAGATTCGAAAGTTCTGCGAGTAATTGAGCGAAAGCTATAAAAGTTCAAAGTTGTCAAAATACGGTTTCGTTGGTTCTAGTTTTGAAAAAATGTTAGGATTGGAAAGAAAAAATTTCGGTATTAAAAATTAATTTCAAATTGAAATTTTTTCCAATTCATGTCATTAAAAATTTCTTTAAGCCCGAATTTTTTTTCATTTTTCTGAAATCTAAAATGCTTTTTCAAATTTGGAAAATGTTGAAAATTTGAATTCAAGAAAATTCAATTTTTTCATTGTCTGAGGTACACTGAGATACCTCCAGGCACAAAACACACTATTTTTTGAAATATATCATATTTTTGATTTTTTTGAATTCTGTGTTTGCGAATTAAATCTAAATACGAATCACATTAGAGAAAATTATAAGAGTCGCGTCAAATTATTGTATTCACTTAAATTTTTTGGAAATTTCTACAGGTACCTAATTGAAAAAATTGTTGTTTGGGGAAATTTTTTATTTGTGGAACATTATAAAATTTCAGAAATGCGCAATTTTCAGACAACAGTCAAGTTTTGTAGAGTTAATCTTTTTCTGGAAAAACGTCGTCAAAATTTTTCAAGAATTTGTTCATGTTTGAAAAACTTCTTAAATTGACTCGAGTTTCAACAAAATTGCTGAACTTTCAGAAAACTGTTCATGTTCTTGAGCTTTCTTCTATTTTTAGAAGAATGTGCAAGCTTGAAATAGGTATTTCTTCAACTTTTCAAAAATGGTCCCAGTTTGTGGAAATTACGTACCTATTCATTTCTTATGAAAGTAATCAAGTTTCAGAAAAGTTCTTTAATTTCTCAAAAAATCAACAAATCTTTAATGAATTTTTCGATTTGTGAAAAACTGTTGAATTTTTTCAAATCGGAATCGCGTAGTATTTACAACGAAAACGTATTTTGACAGTTTTGAACTTTAATAACTTTCGCTCGGTGACTGGCAGAACTTTCAAACCTATCCCATTTTGTAGAGAATTCCTCATAGACCATTTTCCCTACCTCAAACACCTATGTGCTCACTCAAATTTTTAAGTTATTTTAATGTAAAGAGAAAAAACGCTTAGTAATTACAGCGAAAACGTATTTTGACAGCTTTGAACTTTAATAACTTTCGCTCGGTGACCGGCAGAACTTTCAAACCTATCCCATTTTGTAGAGAATTCCTCGTAGACAATTTTCCCTACCTCAAACACCTATGTGCTCACTCAAAATTTTGAGTTATTTTAATCTAAAGTGAAAAAAATGCATACGAAAACGTATTTTTACAGCTTTGAACTTTAATAACTTTCGCTTGGTAGCCGCCAGAACTTTCAAACCTATCCCATTTTGTAGAGAATTCCTCGTAGACAATTTTCCCTACCTCAAACACCTATGTGCTCACTCAAAATTTTGAGTTATTTTAATCTAAAGTGAAAAAAATGCATACGAAAACGTATTTTTACAGCTTTGAACTTTAATAACTTTCGCTTGGTAGCCGCCAGAACTTTCAAACCTATCCCATTTTGTAGAGAATTTCATGTAGATCATTTTCCTTACCTCAAACACCTATGTGCTCACTCAAAATTTTGAGTTATTTTAATGTAAAGTGAAAAAAACGTTAGTATTTACATCGGAAACGTATTTTGACGAATTCGAACTTTTATAACTTTCACTCATTTGCCGGCAGAACTTTCGAACCTATCCCATTTTGTAGAGAATTTCTCGTAGACCATTTTTCTTACCTCAAACACCTATGTGCTCACTCAAAATTTTGAGTTATTTTAATGTAAAGTGAAACGATGCATAATAAGCCGTAATAAAACAGATACGACTGCGAATGCAGCGCGTTATGTGGCCGGAAATAGAACCATTATCGTTCCGACGTTACCGACACCCCCGCCGGTCTGGCAGTTGGTCTACTTGTATTTTCTATATTACTTTAGTACGAGAGTAGCATTTTTTACCCATTTTTCAACCAAAAAATATTTAAGATGGGATCTTTAGACCCCTGGGAGGTACAGGGGTCCACAATTTTGACCGAAATTCAAAAAAATCGGAAAAATTGAAGTAACGCACCGATTACTACTAATTCAAAGGCGCTGATTTTGAATATGTATTCAGTTTTTTCATTCGACCCCTCTGAACTCACCTATTTCTTCTTGATCGGGGCAAAATTCAAAAAACTGAAAAATAACGTGTGACCTATCGTTTGTTAGGTTTTTGAGGGCGCGAAGTTCGAAAATTTGCTTATTTTTTGGATTTGACCCTTTAGGGCCCCTCTAGCCTCTTTGGAAAAACTATATTGAAAAAAAATATATCGCGTGGCATTTCGATTCTAACTAATTTGAGGGCGTAGAATTCGAATATCGACTTACTTTTGAATCCAACCGCCTCCCCGTGCTCTAACTGACCCCTTCCCCCAGGCTGATGTGATCATACGGAATTGAATATTTCAAAAAATTACGGGGAGAGGGTCGGATCAAAAAGTAAGTAGTTAGAATCGATATGCCACACGAAATTTTAATTTTCAATGAAAATCATTGATTCTCAAAGGCAGAATTTTTTCAAAGACTGATTCAGATTTAGAGAGTTGCATACTTATATGTTTATTCAAGAAATAAAATGATTAAAATACTACGCGAGCGAAGAGAGGATAATTTTTTTTAGAAAAATCATGTTTAAAGAGCAAAAAATTGCCCTTTTCTCCACATTTTTGTAATTAAAAAAAATCCCCTTTCCTAACCTGGGGAGGGGGTTTATAGCTCCCTAGCCCCCTGGGTGGACCACAGCACACGTGATTATTTTGAAAATGTGAGAAGTATTTGCAATTTTCAATCAACGAGGGTTTAAACCACGTTTCCGCGATGAAAGTAAACTCGTAGTCAGAATAGGTAACAAAGTGAACATGAAAAAATTTGCCGCGCGCAACTTCGCGCGCGTCGATTTTCTCCGCAAAGGAAGAGTTGTGCGAAAAAAATTAATGGAATATGAATTGTCAAGCGTAAAATTTCCTTTCTGTAGTCGAATTAGGTTTTTTCCAGGAAGCTGAGATTTCGAGATATATTATTGTTTAACTTTCATCTTTTACTGAAAATATCTCGAAAACTATGCTTCCTGGTGAAAAAACCAATTGAGCTTGGCTGATAAGAAATTTCACGCTTTATAATTTATAAAATGAAAAAATTTTAGCTTTTGGATGCTTTTTTTTTCCAAAAATTTTCGAATTTAAAAAAAAATCCAACTTTTAACTTACTTTCTCTTATCATCATATAACTGCGGCGTCTAAAAAGTAAAAAATAATAATAATTCATCATCGAATGCCTTATATTCCTAATATGTATCTGTGTATATATCAAAATAGGTACTTACTCCTTCTGACACATGAAGATAATAGCACAGATTATTTTCTGAATTTGAACTGGTCCAGTACGTAACGCAATAGTTTCCATTATTGGTTACGTTTACGCTGGGAATTTTCAACACGGGGTTTTGGGTTTTTTCTTGATTCTAAATTAAAAATGTTAATTCACATTAGAATTGACCAATTGAATTTTCATGGTGATTAAAACGTGTAGGTACAAGAGAAGAGCCGAATCAATTTTAAAGTCGATGAAAGTTTAGCTTCTAAAGTTCAATTTACTTGTATGGTAAAATACCAATTACGGATCACTTTTTTTTTCAAAATGATGTCCTGACATTATTTATGAACCAATTTTGATGATTTTTTTTAAATAAACGTTGGACCCTCCTCTACAAAGTGGTGTAGTTGAATTTTGAAAAAAATTTATTTTAAGTATTTTATATCTGGGCTTGAAGGATCGGGGGGGCGCCTTTTTTGGGATTTCTACCAATTACGGATCATGAGATAAAGTCTACGTTTTTCATTTTTTCTTCACTCTGGGTTCATTTTTAACATAACAAAGATGGTCTTCAAAAATTTTCTTCATCAAACTGTTGAAAAACCGAAGTTGAAAAACTACCAATTGTGGATCACACAAAAGATGGAGGATGGTTGAGGGGGATGACTATAAAGTAATTCCTGATAAATAGTGTTTAGGTACTTACTTCAAATTTCCATACCGTGCGATTAATCGATTCGGATTTTGTATTCAGAACTATACATAATTCTACGTTTTCTCCGTTCGTGACGAAGTCATATTCACTTTCTTCACCGTTGACTATCAACGCGATTTTTGCCAGGTCTGCGAAAAAATATTAATAAGTTTAACTACCATAAAATAAATTACAATTACTATTGTCAGGAATATGTACCTGAATCAACGTTGATAGTTTTATATAATGGAATGTATATTATTAATATGATGGTGACGCCAATTATAACTAAACAAAATAAAATTTATTAAAATTAAAAAAAAAAAGATTTTATTTATATTTTAGGTATATCAAATGAATCAGAGACTTACCCGTGGGTTTCATTTTCATGTCTTGATTTAATTTACCTAACTGATTAATGAACAATATTGTTACTTACCTATTATATATTTGGAATAAATTCGAGGCAGAAAATTATACCTATCATGGTTCGTTTATTTTAGGCAATCTTTTGGTAGAGAAAAAAGATGCTTCATTTAGTAACTTTGGTAATCTTTTGGTAGCGAAAAAAGACGCTTCATTTAGTAACTATCTCATAAATTAACAAGTGTACAGACATGGTCGAAATATGTGTTGAGTGTATTTCAACCATCAAATAGTATATTATGCATCAAGGGAGATAAAGTGATTTTCGACGAATTTTGAGGTTTATTTCACGAGCGGAGCGAGGAAAATAATTCAAAATTGTCGAAAATCGTTTATCTCCCGAGTTGCATACGATATTTTTTGTTATAGAGGGAGAAAAAAGCGAATTTAAACACTGGAGCGATTCGCGAGAGGGAGAAAAAGTGACGTTTCGAAGTTCAAACTTAACGCTGTCAGGCAATTAAAAATAATTATAGGTGTAATTTATACATTGATAAATAGTAAGATTTAAATCTGTGTAGAATTTCGTCTATTTTTCTGTACGAGGAGGATAATTTTCTCGAGCGTGGCTCGTGTAAATTATTGGAATTTTTGTACAGTTCGTTTGCAAATATAATCGAAGGAAAATAGAAGTTAATAGGTTAATAAACTTCTGGGATGGAAATTTCAAATCGTGTATAGGTAATTTAAAGCGTAATTGAGAATGAATTATTGTATAAGATACGAAAATATTTCTGACATGATGATTTTTCAGGTACGTTAACTCTGGTATATTATCAACGCGTGTAGGGGTCATTCTAAAATTTTGCAGAAATTCGCTTCTAATTTTTGAAAATTTTGAAAAGTTATGAAAAAAATTTTTTTGATTAGAATTGTCAATACTGGTGTAGTTAGATAACATTCACATTCTTAGACATCATGAAAACAAAAATAGAATTTTCCCATGTAATTTAAATGGGAAAAAAATGAAAATGCCACGACGAGGACAACCACGACGAAGGACAAAATCATAGACATATTAAAATTGTGCGTTAAGTATGCGTTTTGAGTGATGAAATGAAAAAAGCCATCGATTACTACAAAGATTTGAAGAACCCAACTAACTCCAAACGTTGACAAAAAAGGAGAATGTATTCTTGAAAATATCACGCCGCATTCTAATTTTAACCCTAGATGAAGAAAATCGAGCAATCGTGTACGTGAAGTCGAAAATTATCGGTGTAGGAAAACAAAGAAAAGGAGCTTTTGGTATTTGGTGGTCTGCTGGACATAAAGGAAATACAACTCGTGTAATCGTAGACGTCGCTGCGATGGATAAAGATTATATTAATCTGCATGCGTTCATATGTGCCATAAACTGGTATTTGTTACAAGATGCAACGTCTGTGTATCATTTCCTATTCGAAAAACGTCGTTAACAAGATGACTGAAACTCAGTCTCAAGAAAATAGAAAAGAATCTCAGTGGAAAGTTCTTTTTGGTCATCCTAAGGATCAACAGAATCTATTTAATTATGTGTATGATATGGCTACTTGGTTCTATGATATTAAATGGTCGTACGTCGATGTATCGAAATTACCTGGTATGAGGGATACTTCGAAGCTGATCGATAATTTATGAAGTAGTTGAGCTGTTTCAATGTTTCGGTTTATTTTTCGATTTTTTATGTGTAACGTGAGTTATTTTTTTCGATCATAAATCGATCTAATTGCATTTTTTTCGTCAATTTATATAGTAGTGGAGGCGAATTAGCATCATTTTGAGGAACAAAAAACATTTTTGCCTAGCAAAGCTTTTATGGTCGGAAATTGTCGAGAGTGGTCCCCTGAGTAACCCCAGAAAAATACCACCCCACAGACCTCCGGCTAAATTTTTTATGGGGTTAACCCCCAAAAAACGGTTTTTAGCGGACTTCCCGCTCTAGCGGGAATCCGCTTGCGTTCATAAGGGTTTATTAGCGGACTTCCCGCTCTAGCGGGAATCCGCTATTGCGATCATAAGGTTTTTTTTTTTGTTTTTTTATTTATTTGTTGAAGCCTTTTTGGTTCTGACGCGATTTCTCTCGCTAAACAGAATAGATCGGATTTGAATAAAAACACAAGAAAAACTTCATTTTTTTGATTTTTCAAATTTCAAAAGTTTATATCTTTGTGACAAAATGAGATAGGCTGATGGGGTTTGCAGCATTGAACTAACCAAGTATTACACCGCACAAAATATTAATAGGATTTTCAAATTTTACATTAAAAAAATTTTTTATTAGAAAAAAATTGGAAAAAATTTTGGCAACAATTTTTTTATTTGTAAAATTGAAAAATATCATTCCCACAATGTGTAGTGTGATGCTTGGTTAGTTCAATGCTGCAAACCCCATCAGCCTATCTCATTTTGTCGCAAAAATATAAATTTTTGAAATTTGAAAAATCAAAAAAATGAAGTTTTTCTTGTGTTTTTATTCAAGTGGGCTACACGTTGCCGCAAAGCGCAATCTCCTACCTATCTTGGTTGTTGAATAGCGCACGGTTGAAAATGCCAAGCAAAATTCAAAAAGAAAAAATTTTCGATGTGCATAACTCTGCCCCTTCAATCCCAATGGTAGGCAAACCTACTTACATCGACTCAGTAAGTGTTGCACTACTACTGGTTGAAGGGTGTCCATATTGAGACGGGACACCCTGTATATTTTTATGTTTATGTGTGATTTTGTCCTCGATTAAACTGAAACATTTGAATATTTTCAATTTTTTATTATTCAATTAATATACAACAAAAAATAGTATGCCAGGACCAGGTTTCGTATTTTCTGACATTGATGAATTTCACATGCGAAGGCTGTCTTTTCGTATTTCATGAAATTGTATGGTTCGCCTGAAACAGACAGTTCCGGTTATTCATTTTCATTACAAAAAAAAAACTTAAAATGATAAGGGTGCCTACCTTCTCACTGCCACTGGCTCTGGCGCTGGCACTGGCTCCGCTTCCTCAGGCTCTGCTGGCTCCGGCTCAAGGGATGCAGCAGGGCAGTTCCAGCGGGCCCTCCTCCTGTTCCGCCGCCTCTCTACAGCAGCCCTGGCTGCTCTTATTTTGTTTTGCACAGCCGACCAAATTGCTCGGCTGGCTTGGCTAGCATCTTCAATTTCTGCCCTCCTTAAGGCGGCAGTCCTTCGATCAGCTTTTCCTTTTGCCGCCTGCGATAGAGCGGCTAGGGAAAAGCTGTCGTATCCAGCCGGATCAAACTGTTTCCACAGATATTGGGCCAGATAGATATCTGTTTTAGCTTTATCAGCTGTAAAATAAAAATTAAAAATATTACTGACTAAAATTAGGCTAGGAAAATTTTAGTTTATCTCAAAATTAAGGATTGAATGCCTACAGGGCAGGTTTGACCATTCAATACTCCCTTTAGTTCTCAAAAATTGAAATTAAAAATTTCCTTATGTGTTTCTAAATCACAGGTCTTCAACGTTTTCGAGCTTTTTGTTTAAAAAACAGCCATAATCCAACAGGTTAATTCTGATTGACCAATCAGAATCTACCTGGTGGACTATGGCCGTTTTTTGAAAACCTTTGATTTAAAAACACAAAAAAGTATAGAAGCATAGATTAATCTATGATAGAAGTATTTTTTTAAGTTAGAAAAAAAGAGAGAGAATGGAAGAGAATTCGAAATTATTGCTCACATCTTGGAAAATTTCACTGTGGGTAAACTAATGAATTTTTAACTTTCGAAGGTTTTTAATATAACCATTTTGGTTTACTTAAATCGTTGAATCTGTTCAAAAAAATTCGTGTTTTTTCCCCTCTTTTCTTCAGTGATGGAAAACTGAAATGATATTAGTTCCTGTTCCAGTTCCAGTTCCAGTTCTCAAATTTTTTTAGTTCTAGTTCCAGTTCCAGTTCTCAAAATTTTTTAGTTCTAGTTTTCAGTTCCATTTCCAGTTCCATTTACCAGTTCGAAAATTTCAGTTTTTCAAATGTTGAAGGACAAAAAAATGAAAATTTTTTTTGCTAAATTTGACCTTGTTTTTCATTTTTGATTCGAAAAACCAATTGTTTCCTTTTTCAAGCTCAAAACAGAAGATTTCTAGAAAAAATAGTCGTAAGTAATTCTTTTTGGAAATTTCATGGTTCTGACTAAACCCTAAATTTTTCAACAAAAAATTTAAATTATTTTTGAGAGGACATTTTAAATTAAATTAAATTAAATTTTTGAGTTTACAGCACAATTTATCTTTATTAGTCACTTTTCGACATAAATTTTCGAAGTTTGATGTTTTATAATGAAAATTCTTCTTGAAAAAAAAACCACCACCAAAAAAACAATGTGTACCTACTGTTAAAAAAGCAAATAAAAATTGCAACTGCCGGAACTGGTATGGAACTGAAATTCATTTTAGTTCTAGTTCCAGTTTTCAGATTTCAGTTCTCATCATTTCAGTTCTAGTTCCAGTTCCAGTTCCAGTTTTTCAATTTTAGTTCCAGTTTTTTTCAAGTTCCAGTTCTATAGTCGGTACAACGAAAGAAAGCACTTTTCCCCTATTCGAATCGTAACGCGGAAACCAACGACGCGCGTTGATTTCAAATTTCGTCCAATCACAACTCAACGTTTTCAAATTTTGTGGTGGGAGAACATAGGGGAAAAGTGCCTTCTTTTGTTGTACCGACTATAGTTCCAGTTTCAGTTTTCCATCACTGGTTTCATTGACACAGGGGGGGGGGGGGGGTGTTGGTATCTCAGACGATACATCTTTTGGGGATTTTTTACTTCCTACGCTGTAGCCGTTCATTGCGCTCGAGTTCACCGTTTAATTTTGTAGGGGGTCATGTTGTAGGGTGTGGGGGTGGGGTTGACCAAGGTCGAATTTGGTCTAGGGGAACAATGGGCAAGTTTTTTAGGCAGTGCTGTAGAAATTTGACGATAGGCAGCTCAGAACATAAATTTTGAAAATACTAGTGAACTAATTATGAAATATGAAGATATAAATATCAGTCAAAAAATTAAAATAAGTAGAAAAGTAAAAAGGTCTTAACCTATAAAACAAAATCTCGACGTATCGAGTCATTATCAGCTAGATATTTGAATAAAAATAAGTGAAAAAATTTCTTAAAATTAGGATCGAAATTGGGGTTCAGGACGCATATGTTGAAACATGCTTTGGGGAAAATATAACTATTGATTTTGGGGGCACATGAGTATGAGGTCATGTCTGTGATGTACGGGTATGGGTAGGTAGGTATGGATATCTATTGTAACATTTTGAATGGGTATATGCGTCCTGTTCTAAAATTATGGCTAAAAATAAAGTACACGTATACAAAATGCAAGGTAGGAACGAGTAAATCATCTAAAATTATCATTTAAAATAATTTCTTAACACTAACATGTTTTTGGATTTTTTCATGTTTTTCAAATTTTTGTACATTTTTTTTTTTTTAATATTTTTTCGTTTTCAAGTTATTTTTGCGATCATATGATCGGACATTTTTAAATTATATGAGTAAATAAAATATATGACTTAGAAATTGGGGTAGGGGATGTTCCGAGCACTTAGGGAGCAATTAGAGGTGAATAATAAAGAATTAAAATTAACATTAACATATCATATTACGTTTATACGGGTACGTAACATGCGTTTTACATAATTGGGTAAAAATATGATACAAAAATAATCAAAGTCAGGTATCATATACAGGGTGGCTCAGTTAAGGTGTGAAATATTAAAACTACGTATTCTACTTATCATTTGGAGTAAAAAATGTTATATACATGATGGGTCATGAACGCTTCATTACTGAGTTATTCGCCTTTAAAGGGGGCTCAGATTTCACCCAAAATTGGCAATTTTTGCTCTAGCAGTGAACATTTTCGGGGGGTAGGTGGTGGAAAAAGTGAAAGGAGGTCCATAGAAACGTATACTAATTTTTTTTTTTTTTGGTTCATAAGTAAGTGTTTTAAAGTGAAAAATGTGTGTCTGTACCAGAAAAATGGTCGAACAAGAACAAAAAATCATTTTTTTGAAATTTTATTCACTTTTAGGGGTAGTATTACTTATTTAACACCTATTAACCCAAATTTCTGTTTTTTTTATTTATTGGATGCTGAGTAATCAATTTATCAAATTTCGACCATCCCACAAAATTACAATAAAAATCGAATTTAATGATTTCTCATGATTCCTCATTATTATAAAAAAATTTCACCTAAAATTTTTTTCTAAAAAATCAAAAAAATGGAGGGTGTCTCAGCATAATTTATTTTGTGGCAACGCTGTAATTAACTTCCGCGTAAGTAACCCCGACGCTCGTCTCGTTAAACGCAACATTTTACGGGCGTCGCGATGCGCAACGTTGCCGAATTTCCAGTTCTTTACTCGACAATATCTCAGAAAGAAAGCGTTTTGGGCCCATGTTGAATATGACATTTTTTGTTCGTATTGATAAGTAGAATATGAGGTTTCAATATTTCACACCTTAACCGAGCCACCCTGTATATACGGACGCACGTTACTGACTGATATTCTCTAGATCGCGAACCGTACCAGGTACGGGGTTCTAACTTGAACCGATAGAATCCCCTGAATAACAGCATCCCCAGAAAAATCCAAAAAGTTCGAAATCTCAATTAGGCGATCTGCAAGAGCGAGTTGAAAGTTTGAGGAATTTTGGCGCGAGTTTTACAGCGACGTTTTTTCGGCTGCATCAGCAGTATTCATCTTATTCGAAGAACTGATAAGATGGTTTGAAAGAAATGAATATGTATAGAACGCGTATTTTTGTCGAAGCTTATAACCTCGATCAGTTACATCAAGGTTACATCCTACCATACCACGATTAAATTGGTAAGTCCAAAATACTTAGATAGATTTGGGGAGTACAAAGTATCATTTGTACCCCCAAATCACATCTGATAGGCATTTTTAAAGTATTAAAACATGGAAAAAAATTTTTTGTTCATTAAAATCTCAATTTTTTCAAAGCTTCGCTCGGGCATAAATAAAATCACAATTATATGAATTATTTGAGGCAACATAGCGAAAAAATGATTCTTTGTTCCCCCTCCCCCGAAAATTCTTCTGGTATTCTAAGGCCCGTATTCATAAACGATACTTGACCAAGTGATACTTAAGTAATGAATTTTAAATCAATTTTTTGAGTCATTTTGAATAACAATTTTTTGATTTTTCAATAATAAATCTATACTTGAGGATCTAATTATTCGATTTATTGTTAAAAAATCGAAAAATTGTCATTCAAAATGACTCAAAAAATTGATTTAAAATTCATTACTTGTGTATCACTTGGTTAAGTATCGTTTATGAATACGGCCCTGAGTCTTAGTACTCATTTTGTACCCTCCCAAAAAAAGCTTCCGGCGCGGCGCCACTGGCCACCTTAACGCCAAAAATTGTAAAAAAAACGTTTTGTAGGTATTGTGATGAATTCGAAAAAAAGTAAATTATTGATTTAAAATATTTAACAAATAATGGTGAAAATTTTTCTAAAAAATTAATGAATAATAATTTAATTTTTCCAAAACTGTTGAAAAAATTGTATATGCAGTATGTACTTCCAAAAAATATTGTTCAATGAGAATTTTTCAAAAGAATTGACAAAAATTTCAAGTAATACCTTTTTGCAAGTCAGCGGTCTGACAATAATTCCGCAAAATTGCTCCGAGTTATTGGTTTAAAAAACGTTTGGATTTCAGTTGTACTTGGGAGAAAACTGGTCAACTAAATTTTTCGATCTGACCCCTCCCCGCGCTTCAATCGACCCTGTTACAAGATTACCAAAAAAAAACATTAGGAGAAGGGTCAGGATGAGTATAGGGCTTTGATCGGAAAGTAAGTCGATATTCGAACTCAGTGATTTCAAATTAAAGAGAATCCATATACAGGGTGACCGCCCGGCAAACGAATAGTTACTTTTTGCTGAAACCGATTACCATAGTACAGTAAAACGGGGTGAAGTGGATACAATTTCAGCTTTTTTTAAAAATATCTCTGCCCTATATTAACTTTAGGAAGTCGTTTTGGTATTAAATCAAAAGCCCATATTTCAGGAATATTCACCGAAAAAATCAACATTTTTGGTAAAAAAATGTGACCTTGAGACGAATTCAAAGGTGTGGACCACTTCACCCCAGTTTGGGGTGAAGTGGACCACCCCATTTTTTTTGCACCAATGAAATCCTTGGTCAATTTAGACCTAAAAAAAGTTGAAAAAAAATTTATACCCTCCCCCCTCCTTCACCACAGCGAATAAAAGACTCAAAAATGGATGTTTTTATTCATAAAAATCTTCATTCTACTTGATAAATTGAAAAAAAATGGCCTAAGAAAATTTTTTTTAAATGTTTCAGCAGTTTAAAGTTAATTAGGGGTTTAGAAAATTTCATACAGATCATTTTGGTGAAAAAAGTTTTTCATTCCAAGAATCCTAATCCGAAATAACGAGGTTTTTATGAATGAAAACAAAAATTCAAAAATATTGCAAGTCCTAACTTTGATTAAAATGCATATTGGTGCTTTGATAACAAAGTTACGTAAGTGCAATGATATCTTACCGGCAGTATTTTTAAACTATTGTCGTTTTCATTCATGAAAATGTCGTTATTTTGCATTAAAACTGTTAAAATATAGCTGTTTTCATTCATAAAAACGTTGTTATTTCGGATTAGAATCGTTAAAATGAAAAATTTTTTTTTACCAAAATGATCAGCATAAAATTCTCTACAACCCTGATTAACTTTATATTGGCGACACAATTATTATTTCCTTCTGCAGACCATAGTTCACGCCTTAACAAAATTATCAGTAATTCTTGCTTTGATTTCAACGGTTCTTAACTTACCTTAATTTCATCGTAAACCCAAATGTTTTTTACGCAAAATGTTCACCGAAGCGAGACCTACACGATGATTTTTGTTAGAGGTCGCTATGTGCAAAATTCAGGGAGTACTTGGCAAAAAACATAAAAATTTCAACAAGTGGACCGCTTCACCTCGTAGGTCCACGTCACCCCGTTTTACTGTAGTTAACTATTACGAAACGTAATCTAACTAGTTAGAATGAGTCATTAATCGTATCGTCAATATAGTTGGCGAAAAAACTAACTAGTTAGTAGTTACGATTCAACTATACCGTGCAGGACTCTGATAAGTACCTAGTGCCAAGTGCCAATACAACTATAAACCGAAGATAGCGCCGAATACACACAGATAGATATGGATTAGGAAGGGGTAGAGTAGATTATGAAAAATTACGATATTTCGTATAGATTGAAAAAAAAAACTACTCACACGTACACCACACAAACGTCTTACAAATGAACAAACGTGTGTAAATAGTCATCGGATTGTATCATTTCGATTTAATTGATAACACTGATAGGACAGAGGGACAGACAGTTAATACATCCTAAACTAAACGGGTCTCGAGTCCGCACGTTGCTGCACCGCAAATCACATTTCATTATGTGTTTACTTTTACACGTTTGATTCGCTTCAAAATTTCTACACGATGTCGTTAGTTTTTCTTAAATAATTAATCGATCGTAAATTAATGTGGAGAAATTTACAAAGTGTTTCAAAAAACGCATATCCATAATTTTGTCGTGAATTAATCGACGTATATTCGGCTTCGGATGATTTTTCCAACCTTTACATTGTTGGTAAATATCGCCGTTATCACCGTATCATTTTCTACTGGTATGATTTCGATGTGTTAATTTTTAATTTTTTCAAACGCGTGTGGATTACGAGTTCGATAAATTCCATTTTGTTTTGTTTTTCGTCAAGATTTGCAGTTGCATCTTTATTTGCCAACTTGCTGCAGTCACTGTAATGTGATTTGAAATCCTCGAACAGGTAAATTCAATCATCTTATAACTAGTTTCCAGTTCTGAAATATTGGTGTATAGCGTCGTATATTCTTCTGGTTAATAAATCGTACGAAAATTTTTCACCGAGTTATTAACAAATTAACCAAACGTTACTCGTCAGTTTTTACTTATTGTAGGTTATTTTCTGTTTAGAAGCAATTCACAATTGCTCTAATTACCTCCGTAACAAGCACTGATAAGTGTAATAAGTTGGTTTGTTTTGTATTTGAATTTTCGGGAAAAACATAAAACTAAAATTAGTAGGATCACTCGAAAAAAAAATTTAAAAATGGTTTCGTTTTTAAGAGGAATGATGAGGAAGGAATGAAAAATTGAAAATTTTTATGGATGATATTCGATGAAAATTGATAAGCGATTTTTAATGTAAATAAAGGTTAGATATCTACCTACCTTATGATGAGAATTTTTTCATTTTTTTAAATTAAATTTTTTTCGAAAATAATCATGTAAGTAATTAGGTACCTAGGTGAAGATATTTAAATTTAAATGAAAAATTTGAACAAAGCAGACCAGCCTAAAGTTTAAGTAGGTATGTCTTTTGAAACTGTGAGATAAGATGAATTAGATTTTGAATCAAAGTTGTGTAACAAGGGAACCACTTGGGGTGTCATCTTCCAATTGGCACAGGATTCTAGTTTTTGGAAAAAGTGTGTTTTAAAACTCCGCAGCAAAAAGTTTAGCTGCACAAATTGATATCTCAATTTTTGGCGAATTTTTGAAAATTTAAAAATTATCTTTTCAGTAAAAATTTGATATCCAAGTATGCAATATGCATTGTTTGAAAATTGTACTTTTTTAAAATCAAATTTGATGAAATTTAGGTCTCTACCAAAAATCTACCTCTTGAACCCAAATTTGACCATTTTCAGCCATTATGGAGCCTGTTGCGCAATTAAGATGTTTTAAATTACCTACCTACCTATTTTCAAATTTCTCCACAAGACATCTATATTAACGTGGACAGCTAAAAATCGAATTTTCGCTTCCTGTCGACTAGTTTAGCGAGAAAATCAACCTTTGCCGATTTTCTGGTGGATTCTTCAAACACATTTTGGATCAGCTTTCAATTTGGAAAAAATTCAAAGTAATCGAAAACGGTCGTTCGGGCTATAGCCATCCTCGAAAATTAGCCCACCTAGAAAATCTTCAAAAAATCAATTTTGAGTTCTCGATCTTCCTTCTCCCGTCGATAATTTTTTTCACTGTTCAACTACTCTTAAAATTTGTCAATACGCGAAGAATTTGTGAGAAAATTTATTTGCTTAATATACTGTACTAAATATTTTATTACATTTTTTACTTTAATTGATTTTTTTCGGATTTGGAGTATTTAAAAAACACGTTTTTTGCGTGTCTTCCAATTTTTTGCAAAAAAGATTTTTCATCATAAAAATGTAAAAAATAAACGAATTTTTTGCTTTTCAAATCAGATTTAAAAAAAAAAATCGTCCTCGCTTAATTCGGGTAGAATTTCAGTCGAACTCTTTTTTAAATCTGCCAAATTTGATGAAATTCCGCATTTTCTAATCAGTGAAATAATCTTCATTGGAAATTAGTGATTTTTCACTGATTTTCAATTGCATTTATTTTATCATTTCAAAACAGGTAGACTTTTGCTTTTGACTTGGGTATTCAGATTTAGAGAGTATATTGATAGTTTGTTCTGAAAATTCCGCCATTTTTCAATTCTTCGCACAAATGAGTATACTTATTCATTATCCCTCTACAGAAAATACACTAACAACGCCAGCTCCACTGAAACACGGATTACTCAATTTTTTTATTGAATTTTGATCCTCCTTCATTTTTTCTCGAATGCTCAGCCCCTCCCTTACATAATTTTTGGGTGCGCGTATGCATTGAATTAATTCATTAAGGGATGCTCTTGCTTGTTATCAATGGAATAATTTGGGATCGTGATATCTTAAGCATTTATTTAATAAAATGTTCTGTAAATTTAATATGTGCTTCCGAACAACATTATCTTTTGAGGTATTTTGAGATATTTTCAAATTTTCTCTTCCATTTTTGAAAAAAAAGGAATTTTAGGACAAAATTGGGCAAACAACAATAAAAAATGTTTGTTCAAATTTTTTTGAAATTCTTTTTTTCTAAAAATTGAGGAAAAATTTTGAAAATATCACAAAAATACCTCAAAATAGGTATATGTAAAGTTGTTCTAAAGCATATATCACAACTACACAGTATTTTATTTTTCAATCATCAATATATCACGATCATAAATTTTTCAATGATAACAAGCGAGATTATACCCTTAACAAAGAATCTTATTCAAGGATCAACGAATATTGATTCTCCTAAACCAAATTCTACCGCTTCCAGCCGTTTTTGAGTCTTCAGCGGAGTTTCGATTTTTTTCAGCATTTCTGAATTTTTTTAGAATTTACCCAAATTAACGCGAACAGCTAAAAATCGAGTTCTAATTTCCTTTTAACTAGTTTATCGAGAAAATCCACATTTGGCATAATTTCTATGCGGACTTTTCAAGTGCATATTTTTGACAAGAATTTCACCTACCTATAGGTATCAAATTAGAAAAAAATTCGAAATACATAACTGATTGAAAGTTTTAGAATGGCTATAAATAGTGCAATTTGGAAAGTAGAGGTCGATATTTAGTAAAAACCTAAATTTCATCAAATTTTACAAGAAAGTATCGCATTTTTGCTGAAAAAATCAATTTTTCAAAATTCACTGAAAAATTGAAATAATAATTTGGGCAGCTGAAATTTTAGTTACCGGGGATTTGGGACATGGTCTGTTGGAAGAAACTCGAAGAATTTCTATTGTTGAGGTTTTTGGGATTTTAAGCACGAGCCACTGCTCCAAAAAATTCCAAACTATTTGAAAAGTATTAATCGAAATATGTACTTACTTATCCTCTGAAAATTATTTTGTGGTTGGGATAGTTTTGCACCAATGTTGATTTGAAGTTTTCTTTTGTCAGTTCCTATAAGTCTTTACATGAAAAGAAAAATTTCAGATAAGAAAACAGATCCACGCCTCCGTTAATTTTATCAAACGGGGTTTTCGCCGTGAAGGAAATTTTTTTGTCTAAATCAAAGGAAGGTTCCCAACAATGTCTAATAAAAATTTCAAAAATCTATGAACGAGGGGAGAGGTATTTTATTTACCATAATTGAAGATGCCTCTGGATTTTTTTTTTTTGGATCTAACCATTTCAGTAAGCACATATTCTTGACACCTCCTTACTTAAAAAAAAAATGATATCCACTTTTTTTGAAATGATGATAATTTTCAAAATACTTATAAAATGTATTTTTCAAAGAAATTTGTCTACCTTTTAAAATTCGAATTTTTAACAAGACTTTCAATATTCAAAAAAATTGGCTATTTTATAAAAAATCGATCCTTCTTCCAAAATTTTTTGAATTTTTCAACTGAAAATGAATGAAGGTACTCCTCCCTACTTTCAAAAAAATTGTTACTTACCAATTTTTTGAAAAATAATCATCATTTTCAAAAGAATTGCCAGTTATTAAAAAAAAAAAGGTCATTCATCTATAAAATTGGAAATTTTTCAAAATTTGTCAAAAAAAGTTCAATTTTTTAGCACAATGTTAAGCTTGTAATAACAGGGCGCAATGTACTCAAATTCAAATATTCTTGTTTCTTGTTTTGCAGATAATTTTTCTTATAAAACATTTTGTATCTACTTAACGTAATTTTTCAACTATAGAAATTACGTGTGGCACCTCCAAAAACACGACTATAAATAACAAATATTACCCTTCCAACAATAAATTCTTCTTATCAGCTTACTTGTGCATAGCAGTTGGACGGTAACTCGAAGTCGAATATTTTACCTAGTATCGCATCTGTAGAAACCTCGAAAAGAATCATCACGTTTAAATTTTCATTGAAACGTCTAGAAAGGAATTAATTTGAAAATTTTTCATAATTACTGACGCACTTAACACTCCATATTAACGCCACTGTATATTTATGCAATTAGCAACGTTTAAAAATGTAATATTTTACATTCTCGTGTTAACGTATGCAGCCAAAGTTTACCTACCACGAGTTATACTCGTATTTCTAATCGCAGATCATCTTTCGTCGAGTGTTGGTCGAGTGTAAGAAAATTGATAATTTTAGCAATTCTAATGAGATACCTGTTTTATGAGCATTTCTAGTCGCCTTTAAATGACCAAAATGTGGTAATGATTTAAATTTAGGTTTACTCGACACATTAGATAGTAATTATTTAGGTCAAGATCATAGAAATTTATGGATCACATTTTATGCTCAGGTGCTGAGACCATTTTACCTAAAGTGATTCGAAGATGAACGACTGGTTAATACTTTTGGCATTTTTATCGCAGATAATGAATGATTAATACACGTGGTAAAAGGTTCTCGTGATGGTGACTTGAAGCTAGAGATACCGAGGTGATAACGCGATACATCCTTTAATTTTTCCAAGATGATGCCCGCCAATCAATGGGTAATGCTGTGGATTATTTTCCTCAGCTATTTGTTGCTGGGAGCTGTCATGTTTTACGTTATTGAAAGTAAACATGAAGAACATCGCAGGATGGAAGATCCTTCTAAATTGAACGTCGAAGGTAATTTTATTTATTTTTTTTAAATTTCACAAAGGGGTAAGGGCTGAGAAATTATCTGGTTAGAAATTTTATTTTAATTTCTCGGTTTCTTTCTGTAATTGCCTCATTTTTTTATCGTATGGAGTGATTTAGAAATTGCTCGTAATCTACTTGAAACGAATATGCGACAATAATACTTATTCGATGAATTGATTACTACATTTTTTGTAATTTTTATTGTACTAATGTAAGGATTTTATTGTGTCGCTAATATCTGCTCCTCTTTTCCGCCAGATATTCATTAATTATCGGTAATATAACGATTATGATATTTACTTTTGATAGTGCAGTGCCATAGCGATGATTTTCCTTACCTAAGTGCCGGAAAATTATTGCCACATATGTTTAACGAATGTGAAACAAAAAATTTCCATCGTTGAACGCGAATTGAATCTCTCTGTCTCTATTGTTTCAAAAATTTGAAAAAATTCGACGCGAGCAAATATAAATGTGTCCTCCTTCCCTTTGAAGGAGAAACCACATCTGTTCAAAGATGCTGACGAGGACTCAACGTAGTAATACAGCATACCTAAGTCATCAGATGAAACCCCCTCAATTTTTTGGGCTCGAGATTTTAATGCATATAGGTATAAAACAAGCAAGGTTCGTAGGACTTGGCAACAGAGTTCCGTAATTTTGAATTTCAGTGTTGCTGAGAAATATTAAACGTTTTCTTTATTATTTTTTGAGAAAAATTTGAATAATAGTGCGATCAAATTGGTTCATTTTAAAGCCGAAATTGGAATGAAGGAGGGAGGAAGGATTTTTTCATACCAAAGTACTCAGGAAGGTGTTCCAATCAACGTGGAAAACCCCCACTAGATCCACATGTTGGCCCCTAAAACCACTTTTTCGCATTTTTCTCGTTTTGTATGGTATATTTTTTTTTGAAAAATTAGCTCTATAAAATTTTACATAAAATTGATCCTATGAAGCTAAGGGAACGATTGTTTTTACAAAATCCATGATAACGAATTTGAATTTTAAAAAAATTGAGAACAATTTCAGAATGATAATAAAATTTTAAGAAAAAATTCGAAGTTGAAAATTTTTTTAGAAAAATTGAGATGAACTTTGAGGTGGAAATAATTTTCACTAATCCCCATATCCCCACGTTTTTTGTCGAACTCTCCAAGGTGAGATGATTTGATTTTTGGGATGAAAATCACGTTCACTACAATCATCCCACGATTTTTCTGGACGTAAAACGACCGTTGTGATGAAAATCATTTTTATAAATCATCTCGCGGTTTCTCCATTTCTCGGGAGTTGAAAAAGTTTCAAAAAAATTGAGATTACCATTGGGATGGAAATTATTTTCATAAATTTTTCTGTTACCGATCTGCATTAAAAATTTTGAGAAAAATTTCGGATCTAAGAAAATCTCTTGAGAAATAAGAAATATTTGAGCAAAAATTCGGCGTTAAAAAAACTTTTAGAATTTTCAACACAGTTTCTTTAAAAACTACCGAAAACGATCTATTTTTACTGCATATTAACATTTTTTTCAACTCTCCGAACTATTTTGTTTTTGTTCCCATATGTTTTTTGACATAAAAATGTTCCTCAAACTCTGTCGCAACCATGGGGTAATTTCGAATTTTAAAAACGTCGCTTTGACAATTTAAATTTTGGATATATGTACTTGGAGTTCTTTTTTGGATGTACATTTGATTTTTTTTTTCGACCTAAAATTTTACTGTCGTTTGTGAAGAAGGTAGGATTAAATCAATAAAAATAGCAACCTTCTTCCCTCCTCTTTCTTCTGAAGATGGCAAAATTGTATTTTTAGTCCAAAAAATAAGTTTTAAGCCGAAAAAGTTTTTGAAAGTGGTGATTTAGGGGGAGGATTTTCTTTAGGAAAGGAAAAATCACTGGAAAAATTGAACTGTGTTAAGTCAAAAACGACAATGCGACAAATTTGGACGTGCTGAGATTTCGAAGTATTTCTCACTGGTAACAGAATAAGCTTCGCAACACGTAAATTACTGATAGATTAATGTTAACAGAGTTCATATCTCTCATACTTATTATCCCTTCTCCAACTTTTTTAGAAGTTACCGTACTTTCAAGTCTGATTTTTCGTGAAATTTTTAATGCCGCTTGGTCGCTTTTTGACTTACTTACCTCAGTTCAATTCCATTTAAATACTTTTTTTCGGTTTTACTGACCCATAGCACCGGGACTTGAACAATGTTGGGCAATTTTTCGCAGGAAATTCAAACAATCATCAGTTGCATGATTTTTCGCAGGAAATTCAAACGATCATCAGTTGCATGATTTTTCGCAAGAAATTCAAATGGTTTAGTGTGATTCTATTTTTCTCGAAATCCCGCATCAGATTATCTCATAGAAAAAACCCAGGAGGATGCAAATTTAAAATTTAATCTTTTTACAAATTGTTGTGATAAATGATTACGATAAGTAATTTTATCGAAAAATGGACAATTTATTAAAATTATTGTGAACTTTCGAAGAACGGAAAAGGATGTAGATATGCGAAATTTTGATATTTTTTACAACGACAATTTCACTGGAGTGAAAAAATAGCCATGTTATTATGAGAAGAGAGATTCATTTGAAATTAATTATTTTTATCGAGAATTGATATGGTAAGCTCTACTAGGACCAGACTGAACTATAAGGGACATCCACCTCTTTATTCTCTCCCCTTCAGTAATGTACTTTTAGTAGAATAATTTTTGAAAGTAATGACTAATGACTTCTTTCGACAATTTTTGTACTTTGAGTCTCAAATTTTTTTTTAAATTTCATTGTAGTTGGAAATTTTCAATTCGATTTACTTTTCGATCTGACCCCCTCCCCGTAATTTTTTGAAATATTCGATTCATATTGATCGCCTACAACTGGAAGAAAGGGTCGGATCAAAAAGTAAGTCGATAATCGAATTTTACGCCCTCAAATTAGTCAGGATCGATATGCCACACGATATTTTCGTTTCTCAATACAGTTTTCCCAAACTTGAGGGTTTGAGGGGCACTAAAGGGTCAAATCCAAAAAATAATCAAATTTTTAAACTCAGCGCCCTCGAAAACCTAACAAACGACAGGTCACACGTTATTTTTCATTTTTTTGAATTTTGACCCTATTAAGGACTTAAGGAGGATAATAGAGGGGTTCAGAGGGGTCGAATGAATAAACTGAGTGCATATTCGAAATCAGCGCTTTTGAATCAGTAGTAATCGATGTGTTACTTTACTTTTTCGATTTTTTTGAATTTTGGTCAAAATTGTGGACCCTGTACCCTCCAGGGGTCTGGATATCCCATCTTGAAAATTTGTTGGTTGAAATAATAGTAAAAAAAGGACTACTCGCTGTATTTTTTTCAGATTTTTAAATGGTAGCTTTCATCTTTCATTTTTATCATGAAAGTTCAGCTTTCACCACCAAAGTTCAAATTTGAGCTTTTCAAAATGCGATTACCGGTTTTGAATCTCCCATTAATTATCTTTCAAACCCCGCAAACATTTTTTCCCCGAGTGCAATCTATCTCGAGATATGAGCCTTCAAAATTGGGTAATTTGGCTAAAAATCACAGTTGCATAAAAATTTCGAGGCCCGCCTCCCCGCCCTCTTGAGGGTTAGAAAAGAAATGATCGAAAAAGGAACCAAATAAAGTGGAAATTGGATAATTGGTGTACAAATAGGCACTTATTTCGTGGAATAATTGCAGGAAAAAATTTCTTAGACCAAAAATGACCATTTTATGAGTGAAAAACGTCGAGGTAAATAATGGGTTTTCACGTTTTTCAAGGTGTTCTACCACCTGCAATTTTTTAAAAAAATATCACGTTGTGCATAGGAACAAGGTACATAAATTTTTTTTTCAGAATCGCAACCCTTAGTATGGTGTACTATCCAAGTAAATTTGAAAAAATTTAGTTGAAAATTCGCAGAAGTAAAAATTCTCCATGGAAAGGCTGAAAAAAATAATGTTTTGGCCCATAACAAGAACTATGAGAGGGGTGGGGGGACAAAATTTTTACCACGAGGTTTTCAGACTATAAAAACCAAATTCCATCAGTTATAGTTTCGAATTTCAGCTCTGGAGCAGATTCACCTCTTATCCGCCGGTACCCTTTGAGATTTTTTCAGTGATTAGATCAAATTTTCATAATTATCTTTTATTTAAAAAATTCGCAAAATTCGAGAAATTAGCATCAGCACATGAAATTTTGGATATGGGGTTCTTTTTGAATTTTGATGTACCTACTTTCGATTTATTTTTGTTTCAACCCAAAATTTTGCTTCGAGTTGAGATACCTCCCTTGTTAGTTTTTTTGATTTTCTGAAATAACCATACTACAGTTATAGGGTGTCTACCGATCGCGAAAGTCGCAAAAGTCGCGAAAAAGTCGCGAATTTTTCCAAAATTTCTTCAATTTTTTTTGCCTCTTACAAAACAGAAAAAGTAAAGAAATTTCACCTTTTTGAACATTTTTTCTAAAAATTTTCGCCCTCGCTTCGCTCAGGCTCATAAATTTTAAAAATCCATTCTTAAATTATAAACCTTCTTCCCTTCTATTTCAGACAATTGAATATTTTGAAGCGGAAAAATATGTTCTTGTGGGAGACTAAGTAGCGATCACGATTGGGAATTTCAAAAGTAATATTGTGTCCATTCTCAGGAAATTCTAAAAAAATTGTAGAATTTCGGAATTTTCTAAGGGATGTTTTAAAGGAGAAAAACATGAAAATGTCTTTTTTTGCTGTTTTTTTAAATACCTAAATTCTTCAAAAAAAATTCGCCCTCGCTTCGCTCGGGCCAAATTATCACGTCATTGTATTGGTAATCTGCTAATATTTCAGACTTCACATGAATTTATTTCTCAATAATCATTCAACAATTTTATTTTTCGTAAAAATTTTACCCTTGCTTCGCTCGGGCAGTTACTACTTCTCTTCTTTACCATAAAATAACTCACTTTTAAAAAAATTTTGTGAGAAATTGTCTTTTTTTGAAATTAATTTTTTCTGTAATAAATTTGATCTCTTTGATTTTTTTTTTTTTTGGGGGGGGGGTGAAATTGAGAGGTAGATACTCGATACCTACCTTAAAAAAAAGGTCGCGAAAAAGTCGCGAAATTTGATTTTGAAAAATCGGTAGACACCCTGGGTTACCTACAATCCCTCCCACTCCCCCAAATGAAAAAATTCCAGCTAGCTTCTATACACCTATTTCTTCCTTTAAAAAAATTAAACGGAAACTCCTTAAATTAGCAGCTCTCCTCTTACTGAAAAATATCTCTAAATTAACAATTGGGTATTTTGTTCACCACTAAAAATGGTCTGGCGTTGCTTGAATCTTGAAATCGGGTGAGGGGTTACTTTCGATATTATTTAACGAAAGTATATCATTTTTGGATTTCGGTTATGTTAGCTCAATATTCTAAAAAAATCAATTAGCCAATGAAATCTTATTTTTTGAAAATTTTCTCATCATAGATTCAAAACAAAATTCAAAATGAAATCGTAATTGCGAATACCGTGGCTGTAATTTTATTGCAAGGAAGCTCCATGAACGTCAATTTGATTTTGATCGCACTAAATGGCTTGACACTTGTTACTTTTTTTGTTAAACATAATTTATATACCAACATATTAGTTTATTTACAAATTGAATGCTCAAAGTGACCTTAATCACAGCACAAAAAAAGAATTGTCATTCAACCAAACGAATTTCCTTCGCATACCACTACATCATTGGGCTGAGCCATACCTACTTTTACATTGAGAAGGCCCAACTTAGGTATACGATTTCATGCCCAGGCAACCTTTAACCCCAGACGATTATTCGTTGCAGAGCTACTAATGCGATATTACACCTGGTCCAGTCAAAAAGTCCACAAAGTACTGATGCTGAAACTACGAGAATACTGCAACAATTCGATGCTGTCTGCGGATGGATTAAAAATGGTCGAAGAAATCGAAGAAATGGAAGAACCTTTCGCGTGGACTTTCCACAACGCGTATTTTTTCGCATTAACGACGCTAAGCACTATCGGTCAGTTCACGTACGTACCTAGTCAGCATATTATACCTAATTTCATGTAAAATTATTCTTATCACGGTAATGCAAATGTGTCGGAGGAAAAGGACAGGCGTTCTTTTAATTGAAATTTTGCCACACAAAAGCATTTCGATTAATTTAAACGAATTAGGAAAAAAAACACCATTTCGAGGTTACAAAATTTCGTAAGAGTATTAAATCGTGTATGAATGATTCCATTGTCAAGTTTAATTGGACTATTCGTAGAGCTAATTTCACCCGATGGTTATTGCCTTGCGCAGGATATGGTAATCTCCACCCAACATCCACCGTCGGAAGAATGCTGCTCATAGTTTACTCGTTGATTGGTATACCTCTCAATGGTATAGTTCTAACTCAGCTGGCCAAACTTTTCTCTTCGACGGTGAGTATACGGCGGCGACATGCGCCTTTTTATCATTTCGCAAAATTATGACCCGTTATGAACGCGAACCGGATGTGCGAATTGGCCATATTAAAAGCCAAGGTCTCGACTGTCTTTTGTTTACAAATTCACGTACGGTACCGCATCGTAAGTCGAGTACATCGAGTAATCTAGGGTATTTCAAAAGAAACCATATATCAATTTGAATTAGGTACAAACATCTACCTACGTGGATATGTATAACTTATAGTGGATTATTTGCAAAGCTGGAAGAAGGAAAGAGAGATTGGGTAAATAATCTGCATATTGATAAGCGTGTACCTACCTATACGTAAAGGTTAAAAATATACTTACTATGTACTCAAACTTATTGAAATGACGACACAGGAAAAAAGATGTTTACTAATCGGTTCGGTTGGTAAATTTCCATATATGTTTGTACGTCGATGTCGCTTAAAATTAATTCTTTTTTTCAAACATGCCGCATCGAGTGGATTTTCAAACAGTGAGTATACGACTTGGGTAAATGAATTTACATGCTTAATAAGCGCTAATAATATAGGTACACTTCAAATTAAGTTAGGTACCTGAAATGTTCGTCAGAGATGAAGTCGTTTAAAGGTGAAACCGAAAGTAATTTTTTATCTGTTATTGTGTGATTCCCTCACCGACGCAGGTTTGGTTGGGATATTTTTCTGCAAAGTTAAGGTCGATTGGAATGAATCGGGTTGAATCAATTTATTCGAGTACAGATTGATTTAATGTATTTCTGAATTTTTATTTTTATTCAAACGAGTGGAATTCCCCTTTCTTCCTTTTGATTTCCTTGAATTTTTTACAAGTAAATAAAAATGTTGTTGGAAACAGAAATAATGTACATATGGTTCAATTTTTTTAAAGTACCTAAGTATTAAAGGAAAAAATACTCGATTTTTCTATGAGCACGTGTATCAAAACCTGTCAATCAATAAAAAATTTAAGAAATTTTCATAAATACTTACTCTAGAACCACAGCATGCAAAATTACAATTTTTTCATATCAGTTTCATCCCTTCACTCGGTTTTAAAATCTGATGAAGTAGATACCTATGTTCAAAAAAATTTGAAAATTTTTGCCGAAAATAATTTTAGTATGATTGTTTTTATTCATAACAACCATTGATGATAGGGCCCAATACCCATTTTTTACTTTTACTCGATTTTTATGGGTCCTTGAAAAAATCACTTTTCTATAAGCGTACCTATAAATTGTGTAAGGGAGGGGCTGAAATTTCAAAAAAATAGGGGGTCAAAATTCAATAAAAAAATTAAGTAACCTGTGATTTCAGTGGGGCTGCAGCAGTTAGGGTATTTTCAGTAGTCAGATAATACATACTTATACAGATTTGAGCGAAGAAAAATTGAAAAATGACGAGATTTTCTGAGTTTTTTTTTAGTCAAAAATACTGATTTTTTCTGAAAAATGGGGCATTGACTGAGAAATTGGTCATGTTTGACCGAAAAAATCAGTGAAAAATCATTAATTTTCAATGAAAATTATTTCACTGATTATAAAAGACAGAATTTCTGCAAATGATTCAAATTTAAAGAGTTGTATGTTTATTCCAAAAATAGTTACTAAAATACTGCCCGAAAGAAGCGAGGGCAAAAATTTAAAAAAAATCATACTCCTCTTTGACATTTTTATGATAAAAAATCGTCTAGCCGAGCTTAAGGGGGGCTCGAGCCCCCTGAGCCCCCCCCCTGGATACGCTTATACACTTTTCTGATTGTACTTAGGTAAGTACCCGTAGTAGGTATTCAAAAAATGTTGGAAAAAAAACGAAAAATTTTTGTCGAAAATGGTTTTTGTTTGGTTATTTTTATTTAAAAATACGTTTGGTTAGCACTCTTTTTTTACTTTTAGGTACCTATACTCGATTTTTTATGGGTCTTTGGAGAAATCACTTTTTTTTAGTTTTCTTTAGATATTCATTAGCAGAGATGTTTACAGTACCTACAAAATAAAACAAAATATGCATTTCTCTCTTCATTTTGATAAAATTACCCGTTCGGTGGTGGAAGGATGGTTGAGAATCTCCATCAATGATCTTTATGAATTGAAATATTCATAATCATTTTAGTAAAAAAATTTTAAATTTCGGTTTTTACGAGTAATGGTCTAGAAAAAACATTAAAAAATGATAACTATTTTACAAAGATCTCTGAATAATGGAGTAATGGTAAAAAATGAATACACGAGCATTTTCAGTAAATTTTTTTCCATTTTTCAATAATTTTTGCTCGTGGTTAGATTTTTAAGTCGTGTGGGAAAGAGAAAGATAGAGTTAGTGGCGAAGAGGAACAGATCCCTTCCTGAAAAAAACATTAAGATTTCAAAATTCTGTTTTTCGAGTCAGATATATCGGAAAAGCGGTATTTGGATCAGAAATATTTTAATTTTCAGCGCACCCCTCCGTAATTTAACTTTGGTTCTTCCCCACTTTTTCAATTTTCAGGTAATTAATTATAAATTTTCATTCGTGTTAAATTTTGAAAATACGTTTCTCAAAATCTGACTTTTTAGAGAACAATTTCACGTTTCGATATTTCAATGAAGCATCAGATAACTTTATTGCAATAAAAAATTCGATTTGACACCCCCCCCCCCCTCTTCTAAAAATCAGAGGTATGAACAAACATTAAAAATCACCAAATCAAAAACTAATTAAAACTTTTTGAACAATTCAAAAATCTAAAATTATGAGCTTTTCAGGGGGGGGGGGGGAAGCTGAATATTGACACAGAAATAGGTATCTAGAATTCTCACCACATCTTTTAGGGATCATTTCACAAAAAATTTTTGCTAGAATAGGTCAAAATTCGAAAAAAAGTGGAACCCCTACTTTGTCCTAAATTCGAGTTGAAGGCTAAGATTTACAAACTTGTATTTTAGGTTTCGAATTCTGAGTTAATGCAATCGGGTTTAAGGTTGGAAGTTTTAAGAAAATAATCGGAGCTTTTTAGAGATTTTCGAGAATTTTATTTTTTTATTTTTCATCAATTATTTGAAAAAATAAAATTTGGAAAGAAATGAATGGATAGGTAAGTACTAGAATTGTAGAAAAATCATACTCATTTCACATGATTTCTGCACCATCTCAAGTGAATAGACAAATTTTGAACATTTTGGCTTCCGAGGGTGAAGGGGACATTAAATCTTGAATGAAACTTTAAAAAAATTATTTTCAACTCTTTTCGTCTGGTGCAATAATAAAAATCACCTCAATGATTTTTTTCCAACTATTATGAATAATGAATGGTTGAAACTCAAAATTACCAGCAATTTTGCCGAATTCTGAATTTTTTTCTTAAAATTTGATCTATTATCAAAATTTTTCCCCATTCTTCGAAATTTTGCTTTTAAAAAAATTAATTTTATCTACCTACCTGCTGTACGTAAATATGAACGAAATTTCACATCAGTTAAGTAAAACTAAATAGGTAATCATGATATTCATGATGGCAATCGGGGAGAAATTTTAAAATAAAATAGCTAAGTATGAAAATCAGGGTTAAAAAGGGCTGAAATTGCATTTCAACTAATGTTCATATGTTTTTTCCTCATGAAAAACCTTTCATCAATGATGATTTTAATTTTGATAAATTTTAATTCAGTTTTTTAATGTAATTTTTCAGTAGGTACCTAACCTATTTGTTAAAATTTTGCAAAATATATTAAAAAATTTCCGACATTTCTGTAATTTTTCAGCATTTTTCCAGGATTGGTGTACAAAACCCAGAAATTTATTTTCTAACGTTTGATAGTGTAAAGTTTTTTTTTTCTGTGCCGAAAAACTGCTAGATAGGTGTATTAATCTTAAAATTTTGACTTAGGGCTATTATAGGTACCTACACTATATAAGTGCATTAGCAATGTTGAAATTTTTAAAAAGTCATAAGAAATATTTTTTTAAATAATTCACCAAAAAAAAGAGGAAAAATTGTAATGTTGAATCAATAAGTATTGTTATTTTTGAAAATCTGTACCACTTAATTTTTATTTTAAAAAAATTACACCGCAATTATTTGCTCGATTAACGTTGGAAAAAATGTAATCATACGAATTTCATGTCCATTATAAAATCCCATCTGTTTTATTTCACCGCATTCCACTCTAAAAATAATAATTACACCGGCTCAAAATTTAGATAACGTTTATCTAAATTGATAAAAAAATCCGAGAATTTGCTGTTTATTTGATAGACGACGAATGATTGGAAAAAATTGAATTGATACCTGCGTCAATTTACGAGTAGGGTTCTTTTCCATTCGAGTACATCATGTTACACGTACCAACTTCTGAGAAAGTTATAAAAAAGCTCTTCAGTTCATACATGTAGTACCTATTACCCAACTAATCGTTTCTTTATCTTTTTACAGTTCTTGAAAGTACACCAACGTTACAAAGGGAAAAGGTTCGAAACACGATTCATGCTTCTGGTAGATATAGCAACGTACTTAATCCCCGGTATCCTGCTATTTGTGTTTTTGCCATCGGGATTTTTCGTCTATTTCGAAGGATGGTCTTTCGAAGAAAGTGTTTACTTCGCCTATGTTACTTTAACGACTATTGGATATGGCGATTATGTTGCTGGTACCTAGCTACCTACCTATATCGTTATTAGATGTCGTTATATTTTATGAAATATTTTATATCGATATTTTTTCGCAGGTCAACGGACGAAAAACGTTACTTGGTATTTTCTGTACAAAATAGGCCTATTTGTTTGGATCATGTTCGGATTAGCGTACTTAGTCATGATATTAGGTTTCATATCTAAAGCGATGCAGTGCAAAAAAATGGCTCGTTTGGAGCGTAAACTCGCCGAAAAAGTATGGAACGAGTTCACTCGCGATTTTAGCTACTTACGAAGAATGCTCAACGAAGTATACCTGTTGAAATTCAAAGTAAATATTTCGTATTCTAAATCGCACTTCGCCTTGGACTAGCTTAGCGTTGTATTCGCGTAACGTCTCGCACGTTTAATACGTGTCCCATCGTACGCGTATAAATCCATTTTCAACGATACTTTTTCCCATAGCCTGTGTATCAAGATGATCAACCGAAAGACACGCTGTCTCAACGAAATCGATCCAGAAGCGCTCCGAATTTATCCGAGTGGCCTGTATTGGTCAGGATTGTGAAACCAGTCGAACCGTCGTCGTCTGATGATGAGCAACAGACTTTAGCTCAGTTTGAGAAAGTCAGATTGAGGAGACGTCGAGCTCTGCATGAGAATTTATTCAAACATAGTCAACTGAGGGTCAGATCGGAAAGCGATCTTAGTAAAATTGATAAAGCTGCCACGTTTAATAATATTTTCAACGTCGAAAGAACCGAATTATTGGCCAGGGTTGTCGATGCTTTCGAAACTACGTACAGTAGATCGACATCGTCTTCTTCGTTGGATCTGTCGGATGACGAATTGGATAACGAACCGCCGCAGAAAAAGGTAATCGACGAATTAACCGACGGAATTGTTGGATGGGTTGCATATATGCGAGTTTTAAAGGGGCGAAAATATTGTACGATTGATGGCCTTTTTTACACTAGGTTTTTTGTATTTTGTATTTTGCTTACCTATGGTTTCTTGGGAAAAAATCAACTTTGCCTCTCTGCGTCCCCAGTTCATTCCGGCTATATTGTTGAATTAGATTACTGAGCTATGAATAGAAAAAAATCTATTTAAAGAATATTTCGACAGTTTCATATTGAAAAAATCCCATAAAAAGCTCTAGCCTGGTAAGATGAATAAATCGTCCTGAGGAGAATTTTTCGATTTTTCTTTCCTCAAAAATTGATTGTTTGCGGTAGATTAATAGATTATTTTTGATCCCAAAATTTTATCCCTACTTGGGTGGATCGAAAAAAATCAGAATTTTGACGAAAATTGGCGAGGTATGTATGTAGTTTACTTTGAATAGGGAATCTCGATCTCTCAAAAGAATTGAGCTCCCCCTCTTCAGCTGAAAACACGCGAGTCTACGTTACCCACTTGCGGAGAAAATTTTACTCCAAAATGAGCAATTTCATTTTACCAACATGCAACACACATCATTTTACACGATATCGAGGATACTATTACAATTAATTTACCCAAGTGTGAATGAACTTTCTCGCCATTTTTTCAAACTTCAAATTTTTATCTCAACATTTTCTCAAACTTCAATTTTTTCCCAAAAATTTTTTCAAACTTCAAATCTTTTGTAAAATTTTTTCTTATTCCGAATATCTCTGTCAAAATTTTTCTCCAACCGCGTTCTCAAGTCAGATTATTGTCTAAATTTTTTCCAATTCCCAATTTTTTCAAACTTCGAATTTTTCAAAAAAAATTTAAGTGTTTTCCTCTTTTCACCTCAAATTTTTTCAAACTACATTTTTTTTTCAATTTCTGAATATTTAATATTTCGATCTTTGATGTATTTTTCAGCAAGAAAAAGTTTGAGAAAACATTTCGGAGTTGGAAAAAATTTCCAGAGTTTGAAAAAAATAATGTTCAGAAAAAAAGTTGGAAAGAAATTTTGACTTGAAAAATTACTTACCAAGGAAAATATTCGAATTTTAAAAAAATTTTCAAAACATGTAGTATGAAAAAATTTAGTTGAAAAATTTTAATAAAAAAAACTGAGTTATGTAGTGATGAAAAAGGTTGAGAGAAAATTCTGAGTTGGGAGTTTATGAAAATTTTGAGAGAAATTTTGGATGGATGAAAATTGTTGGAAAAAATTTGAAAGAAAATTCTGGGTGGATAAAAATTGTTCTAAAAAAATTCCGAGTTGATAAAAATTTTGAGAGAAAATTTCGAAGTTTGAAGAAATGTTTAGGAAAAATTCGACGTTTAAAAACAGGAAAAAATTGCAGAAGTTTGGAAAAAAATTATAAGAATTCAAAGTTTTAAAAAAAAATTGGTAACTGTATGTTTAAAAAGATTTTGAAAAAATATTTAGAAAAAAAGTTTAAGTTTGAAAAAATATAAATAAGGTGAAAAATTATGAGCAAAAAATTAGTAGTTAATTTTTTTTCCAATTCGAAGTTTAAAAAAATTTTAGAAAAAAATTTTGAGTCAAGAAAACATTTGGAAAAAAATAAAAATTTGGAGTTAGAAAAATGTTGAGAAAGTTTTATACCTACTGGTTAAAAATGTCATAGCCCTACATGATTGATAAAATACACGTAATTTCCACGGAGCGTATTTGCTCATTTCGGAGCAAAATTTTATCCGCAAGTGGGTAACGTAGACTCGCGTGCTGAAAACAGGCATAGCTTGGAGACCTTCAAATGAGGTCTTTTCCAACTCAATTTTTGCTACTTTTTGATACTGCCAATTACTGAAAAGCTCAATTATACCCCCAAAAACATGTGATTTGGGTTTCTACATCTCCCTGAATATTGACCTTGAAATTACATACCTACCATTTTTTCCCCTCTACAAAGGATTATAGATATTTTTCATGAAGAAGCTACCAACTGCATATTGGTTTACGCAGTTCTCATAAATTTTTATTCAGCAACTTTGCTACATGTAAGGGAGTGGTTTGACTGGCTGAACATCCATCTAATGTTGATTTTTCGATTTGGTCATTTCTTCTTTTCAATTTTGGTGAAAACTGAAAGAAAAAAACACGGGAAGAAGTAAAAATTACATTTTTCAAGGTCATACATCTTTGCAATGGGGTGGGAAGATCATTTTTGGGGCAGAATTATTTTTTCTTGAACTAGATCGATTTCTGAAAAAAATTGAAAAATGTTTTCCAGTTCAATTCACATTCCCAACTTGGAAGGTAAACTCAATAGAACCGTAATCAATAATTTTTTCTCAAAAAAACCCATTTGAAAATTTTTAATACGAACATTTCAAAAATCGCACTTTATCTTATTCGAAATTTCGACAATTCTTTTTACCAACCCGATTTTGATTTTTCTCCAGACTTCAAGATTCGAAAAAGAATTACACGGGATTAGGGGTTTCTCCAACGAAGAAATACTCTCCAGCGAATCGTACGAGCCCAGCAGCAACGAATGGGATAACGTAAAACATTCCACAACTTACGATCAAAAAGCTCCTCCATATTCGGAACAGTGGACTTGGCCAAATTCCGAAAGTACCATCAAAAAGATTCCTTCTCCTTATATGATCAGAAGTGATCAAAGGTACTTTATCTCATATTATTTCATTCGAATTTCTAAACATCATTTTTTATAACCTTACTCGTACATTATCTCATAGGTTGCATTCCATACCTCAAGAACTCGGATCGACAAAAAGATCCAGTATCCAGATACCCGGCGTCCAAAGCATACGTAGAATGTCTTTAGCCGCCTTGAATTTCATATCGTCGTCCAAACTAGCTGGCAGAATGGCTCCTCCGAAAGATCCCGAAAAAGACGTCGAGCTCAATAAGGACGAGAAAACGAGACGAACCGGCCGAACTGCCTGTCCTCGTAAAAACACCAAAAAACGATACTCGCTTTGCAACATGGAGTACGATTCGATGTGTCAATATATAAATTACTTCACTCAAACCAAAATGAAAGAGAGCAATATTATCAATATACTAAAGAACCAAATTGGCAACTTGGAAAATTCTTCCACCATTAGTCCTGTTCTCGAACAGACCAGTATTGGAGATTTCCTCCGGGTAGTCAATTCCCTTCAAAGCACGTCCAATTATTACACTACAGCCGCAGCCGACGAAACTCGCCCTCAGACGTCTCCTCTATGGACACTATTCCAAAATGAACCTAAACCGCCGGATATTAACGAGAAATCTTCAAATGACCCAACATCGTTGGTTACCCAGCGAAGATACTCGTTAGCTCCTCCTACTCCTGGCCGTTTTAATATATCGAGAAATAAATCATTTTCTACGAATATACGTAAAATATCGCCATCCGTGTTTACGAAAAATAGAACGTATTCGAATCCTGCTCTGTCTATTCCTCAAATCAGACGTATTAGGTCCGAGTCCACCAGCACCGATCAATCTGAGCCATCGACCGCTACAACCGTAAGAAGCCGAAAAATTCGACGGTTCTCTGTGAAACCGGTTTATCTTGCATCAACAATGCCTGAAATTGTCGTCGACGATAATTGCGATAAGCCTAATCCGAACGATGTTCAAGTTCACGTTGAAAGTTCGCCTTCAACTTTGGAATCGTTACGAATCGAAAAATGAATGGAAGCTGCTTAAAGAAAGTCCAGCGATTTTTTTCACCAAAGTTAACCAGTCTGAGAAATTAACGAGTCAGCAAGCACTGCATCAGCAGTATTAAAAATCATGTAGGTACTCGTCACGTCGAATCGTATTTGTCACGTGTAAATACTTAAATACTTTACTTACCTGTAACTGTTTTTGTTTTGTTTTTTAATTTGTTAATTTTTTTTCGATGTATGGTATTAAAATGTCACGCATCTCTCGTAGACTGATTAATATTTTATAAAAAAATAACCGCCACTTGTTTTAAATATAAGTACGAATGATTTTAATTGAACGCCCAATTTTGTATGCTATAAAAATGTTCAATTGTCTGTTTTTTATGTATAGTGATCGAGAAATCTTCTTGAATGTTCTTTTTAAATTTTTTGTTGTTATATGTAGTTTTTTTGTTTGAATTGAGTAAGCTCTATTTGTATGAATATCGTTGTTGTAGATTTCTACTCGAATATATTTTTTCTGTTTGAGAACATTTATTTTTCTGATGTCAAGATGATGATTCGTTCTGAAAATAATGCCAAAATTTTCTCTCGGAGAAAAAAAATTAAAATTATGGATTTTTTATTAAAATCAACCAGCTTTAGAAAAAATACCCCACCTTGAATAATGCTCTTGAGAAACGTCAACGACGGAGTATCATTAGTAGATGAGAAAACGATCAAGATTTCAATGTATTTTTTTTCTTTTCCTTTTTTCGAAATTTTCGGGGTTATAAAATCTGGGTGGCTGAATGTTTGAAGAGTTTTTTTTAATAAATAGGTACCTGTAAGTAATAAATTTAGTTTTAGGCTTGAGTTGTCTTTTATTCAAATAGAATTAATTTTATTCTTGTACCTATTTTCTTTTATTTTTTTTTAATTTCCACCACCTCTTTCTAAATTATAAAAATTTAAGGGGTGTAAAATTGGTGTGACGGATTGTTTGAAGAATTTTAATTGATGAGTAGGTAGGTAGATAATAAATCTAGTATTTCGCTCAGCCTGTCTTTTATACAAAGGAATGATGAGTCACACATTTCGTTGGTAATTAAAATTCCACGTATAATTGAACCGTGTTAAATCAAAAGAGACCAAGCGACAAATTTGAGAGTGCTGAGATTTTAACGTATTTCTCATTGGGAACACAAAATAAGCTTCTGAACACGTAAATTACTGATAGATTAATGTTACCTGAGTTCATATTTCTCATACTTATTATCCCTTCTTCAACTTTTTCAGAAGTTATCGAACTTTCAAGTTTGTTTTTTGGTGAAATTTTTGATGTCGCTTGGTTTCTTTTGATTTAACACGGTTCAATTTTCATAAATAAAATTCTAACTCGACAAAGAAACAAGACGCGACCAAAGGCCCATTTATTACGTTAGGCCACATAAATCTCAAAATTTGTATTTGTGCAATTTTTCAAAATGTCTTTGTTATTCCATAGTTTTCCAAAATTCATTTTCGTTAAATTTTCGAAATTTTTAATTGTCAAACTCAATTTTTGTCATTTTTAATTTTTTTTGTCTGATTATTAAAAAAATTCGTCATTTTTAAACAATCGTTCTTTGCTAAATTTTCAAAATCTTTCTTCGCCAAGTTTTCAAAATTTTCTTTGTTTTACTCTCAATTTCTTTGTTTTGTTTAGTCTTTCGAAAAATGAATTCTACAAAAGTTTCAAAAAACATTTCGTTCAACTTGAATAATTATTCACATACGGAATTTTTTTAATTTTCATTTGTTACTCTTCAAAAAAATTATATTTTCAAAAAAAATAAATGCCCAACGAAAATTTTTCTTAGTTAATTTTTAATTTTTAGTCATACTCGAGTATTTAAATTTTTTGTATTGAATTTCCGAATGTTTCTATCTTCATGGATTTTTGAAGAGAAATTTCATTACGTTTTCAAAAATTTTCTTTGTTACGGTCCCAAATTTTTCTTTGTTACATTTCTCGAAAAAATCTGTTGAATTTGCAAAAAAAAATTTCATACCTATTACTTACTTTTTATTTTTTGTTAAATTGCAGTCTAAAAATTTTCGTTTCTAAACGTAGTTTTTCCCAGAATTGGGGGGCTAAAGGGACACTAAAAAGTCAAATCCCAAAAAAAAAAAAAATTTCGAACTCAACGCCCTCAAAAACCTATTAAACGACAGGTCACACGTTTGAATTTTGACTATATCAAGGAAGCTAATAGGGGAGTTCAGGGGGGTCGAATGAAAAATGAGTACATATTCGAAATCAGCGCCTTTGAATTAGTAGTAATCGATGGGTTATTTTATTTTTTCGATTTTTTTGAATTTCGGTCAAAATTGTGGACTCCTGTAGCCCCCAGGGGTCTAGAGATCCCATCTTAAAAATTTGTTGGTTGAAAAAATGGTAAAAAGGGCTCCTCACTGTAATTTTTTCAGATTTTTAAATGGTAGCTTTCATCTTTTGTTCTTATCATGAAAGTTGAGCTTTCACCGCCAAAGTTCAACTTGGAGCTTTTCAAACTGTGATTACCGTTTTTGAATCTCCTATTAATTATCTTTCAGACCCCGCAAACAGTTTTTTTCCAAGTACAACCTATCTCGAGATATGAGCCATCAAAGTTGGGTAATTCGTCTAAAAATCGCAATCGCATAAAAATTTTGAGGCCCACCTCCCCACCCCCTTGAGAGTTAGAAAAGAAATGATCGTGGTTTTGTAATTAGACCACCACCAAGGGGAACTTGTAAAAAAAAAATGAGCGAAATCGGAAGACCTGACTTGATTTTTGGTCTGTTTTAGTATGGAATAGCCCAGGCTATGCTCCCTTTCGCCCCTCTATTTGAATCGTGCTTATATGTGGTTCGAAAGAAAAAAATCTGTGAAATGAAAATGGTTTTCAAAACTTAAAATTTCGTCATTTTTTCAATATAGCTAGATGAAGTTAATATGCACTTCCCAACCTTCCTTTAAATAATCCTCCCTGACTATTTCCTCAGAAAATAAAATTTTACTACTTACTTTTTTTACCCTCCTCTTTCCATTATTTTGTGATGATAAAATAGCACATAATTGTGTTCAAGCTAAGCAAAGACAACATTTTGAAGAAAAATAGATTTCTAGTCACCAAACCGTTCATTTTTCCAATTTCAAAAAATAGTACTTTTTTATGAAAAATGTGTTTCTTGAATATGGGTGAGAAAAAGATTTAATTTTTGATGATATTTTTTTGCCAATTTATCCTCGTAAGTATTTGTGGTCTATCGTAACAGAATGGGATTTTCAGCTTTAAAACAGTTGTTTTTACGTTTCAGGGATCGTCTAAATGCATTTTGTTAAGTTAGTATCGTTTTTGTGATTAAATTTTTCAACCCCTACATATGTGCTGAAAGATTCTCATCATTGGCGTTAATAAAATTGCATAACCGGTTTGCCGTAAATAAAATCATTTCCATTCCACCCTGCCACAACTTCGATAACCCATGTAACTCTGAATTTGATGTATGTAGAACATTTTTTCCATACCTGGTATTTTAAAAATTGGCTATCTTCATTAAATTTCCTAAAATTCAAAAATAAATTTCACAGTTTGCAGGACTTTTATCGAAAAATTTACCTAAAAATAGCCAACAAGAATAGATCGTTGTATGCGTACTTATAACCATTATTATATGTACCATGCAATCAAGTTAGGAACGAGTATTGGTGATTCTTAAAAAAAAAATCCATTAATTACATAGGTACTTACGTCACAAAGTGCGGTTTCATTTATTTAATGTTTTGAGAAGTCCCACGCGAATCCCCCCCCCCCCAGATAAAATTCGAACCGAAAGATGATAAGCTGATTGTAAATTCTTGGTGATGAACACCATAATAGTTATTTTTACGCAAATACTGGACCAGCAGTACCGAATACCAAACCAATAAATTTCATTATAATTATGTGAGCCTGGATATAGAAACCACCCTTAGGTGTAGTAAAAAATTGGTTTTTGAGTGGAGGTTCTCCTTTGATTCTATACCTTCTGAAACGCCCAAAATCAGTGTCAACTCAGAAATCAATTTTTTACACCTAAGGGTGGTTTCTATATCCAGTCTCACATATAGAAATGAAATTCACGATTTTGACAAATTCTACAACCCCGGAAATTAAGTAAGCATCCCTTTCCTAAAAAATCGTATTTGAAACTTTGATGTTTTGCCCGGAAAGAAAGGTTATTGACCAAAAAATCTCAAATTTAATTTTTTATCATCTTTTTTTAAATATAATTTCATTATATGTATTGCAATAGTTTCTAGCTAGGATTTATCAAAAATTGGAAAAAAAATTGTAAAACTATCCACCCATATATTTCAGGTATGATCATGAAATCACAGAATTTCTTGTGAGTCGTAATAAGGGTTTTCAATATCAGCAACATTTTTACCTACCTTGGTAACCAATAAATCATATAAATTGTGGATTGCACATCCGCTCATCCAAAGACAAAATGAAGAAAGACTAACCACACTCAGGCCTCGCAGCAATAAAATAAACGCCTGTAATTTTTAAAGTATGCAATTTGACTTACCTTCGTGTGAAAATGTTTGCTTCTCATAAGGGAATAAGGAGTCTAAGCATTAATTAATAAACTGGGGTTAGACAGCCTAGATTTGAATTACACACGAAGATACTAATTCAACTCAATTACCTACGTATAATTTTTTTTAGTTTGGTAGGAAATGGTGTCTTGACGTCTAGACCAATACTTCTTTTTTCCGACAAACACTGATAACATTTCATTCTATGGTACCTACTTTGAATGCAATTTTTCACTGATTTTGGCCATTTTTCGCTTGATAAATTGTTCTAGGAACAATATGAAATTGCAGAGAATAACAAAATGCATGTTATTTATGATTAGATGAGTTTATTCTGTACCTAAAAATATCAAAAATTTGAAAAACCAGCTGGCTCAATAACGATTAGAAAATTTTACAAGTTGTGCACGTAGAAAAATTCGTTAATAAAATACGAAAACTAGCTCCATAAAAATTTCTTCAAGTGGACTTACAATCTGTTAAAGTGGGTTAAAATTCTGCCAGGAAGAAGGAACCCGAATGAGTGATACAATCGATCTTAGGCTCAAAATTTCCTTCGATCTCTCGATCAAAAAAATTTATGAGACAGTACCCACATAATTCGCAAATATGGGATGACGATTTATTAAAATAAATTTCTCAATATTTTTTTACGTTGAGAGAAGAGTAGACTTAGCAGATTGCCTTGCCAACGATCGCAAAATTGCAGTTCTAGTAAAGTATTAGATTCGAATCGAAAAATTTAAAAAACTGATTTTTTTAAACATAAAATTTGTACGATCGAGATTTAATGGCCGCTCCAAAAATGACAATGTGGGTTCGTTTGTACTTCTGTGGAATCGTAAGTCTTCAAAATAGGTAAATTTTTATTCAAATATTACGAGTAAATAGACCCAAAAATCAGGGTTCCGCAATTCATTTTACACGATTCACGATGCATAAAGCGATTCAAAAATTTGTGAATCTTGATCCATTAATCGCGATCCGTTAATCGATTCATTTTTTAAAAATGCGATTCGTTTTGAGATTCAAATGTGCGAGAACAAGACCAGCATCTTGCTTCTTGGTTCCTGAATTTTTTTAGAACTTTAATCATTACCATTGAATGAAAAAAAAAAAAAAATAGGAATCGGTTCCATACACCATAACCATAACCCAAAACACAATATTTGAGAACCGTACCTATAGCCAATTCAATGATCCGTGATCCGTGAGTATGAATCGTAAAAATGAATCGTGAATCGTTTTCTGTTTTGAGAAAATGATCTGTAAATCGTGATCCGTGATGAAAGAAGTAAAATGATTCGAGAATCGTGAATCGATTCACTTTTTTGACGAATCGTTGGAACCCTGCCAAAAATATACCTAAGATAAGCTAAACATTTTTTTGTAGAATAATTTCAACCATACTACTCATATGTCAAAAGGTCAAATTCGCAAATTCTGCTCAGTAGCTCAGTCAAGAGTTCTCACAAGGGATTAAAGGGAATGAAATTTGGAGTCCAACATCGATAGAATCGTTCAAAAAATAAAATTATAAACGTAGACCAAATTATATACTCATAAAAACGAATTTATTTAGGTACCTAATAATCCAAGAAAAAAAACGAAAAAATTGCTACCTACCACAACAGATTAAAATTTTGCAAAGAGTTCAAAATTTTCAGAGAAATATAATTTTATTAAAATAGAGACGTTTTTGTCGTATTATTAAATAAATTCGTTTTAATGAGCATATAATTTGGTCTACTTCTCTATTTTAATAAAATTATACTTCTCTGAAAATTTTGAGCTCTTTGCAAAATTTCAATCTGTTGTGGTAGGTCGCAACACCAAATTCGGAATACTTTCATCAAATATGTTCTCAAGAGCAAATAAAATGTTGAACCTAAAATCAATGGTATCGCTTAAAATTTTTTGATATTTTTGGGTTCCTTTTTTGTGAAATTTAACTCATCTTAATCAGTCGTAAGCCCAAATTCGCGAAATACTCTCACGATCAAATAAAAATTGAGTTCAAAATCAATGGTATCGCTTGAAAAAAAAACTCCGACATTTTTGAGCTCCTTTCAGAATTTAATTTGAAATTTTGAGCTCAGCATTGACGGTATTGCTCGAAAAAATTCATGGTTGCGAGTCCACTACAAGAAATTACCTATATCATGCCTATATCGAGTTCGAGTCTATTTTTGATGAATTTGTTCAAATGCACAACTTGGAAAATATTCACTGCTCGCTATTTTGTCAACCATTTTTCAAAATCTTGACAAATATTTGTGATACAAAATGAACCATCTACTGAATAATTTTTTCTTTTCCGATTCGCTTCTCGAAATGCATAACAAAATCGACAACTTACACGTTACATACTCGCATTCTTTATTACACAATTAACAATACAACAAAATTTCTATTTACATTATGATATGAAAAAAATGCAGTAACAAATAAAATAAATTATTAATAAATAATGTAGTCAGTTCGAAAATAGAAAAATATTACTCGAATGTCATTTCCTATCTTATTTATGAATCATAGAGTATCAATCCTAGGTACAAAAAAGAATAGAAATCACAGCGTATCAGCACCCTGTTTCATACAATCGTCATTGACCAGCCCTCCTTTCATCAACTGCGCAAACCTCTCTCTTTCCGGCACTCTAGGCCACATCTGGGTACCAAGTAACAAAATAAACATAATACAAACAAAATCCGTAATACTTTTCAAATAAATACTCTAACGAAACAATCGTCATCGTCACATCGCGCTTTGATTATATATACTTCGTAAACAGATAAACAGTCCAATGTTAAAATAGCGAATACGAGTTTTGGAGGACGATGCATCCAGCCACTTAGAAGCGCTGCTGTCGTACATCCAGGAGAGAGCATCCGCAAAGTCCAACCAGTTAAACCTTTAGGCAAGAGATGGCGTTTCGCCGAAGTTGTTAGTGTGTTGGTTGTAAATAATGTAAATGAATATTTTTTGTGGTGGTGAGGAATGATGAATTGCGAACCGCGAAGGATACAAAATCCCTTTACCTGCGCTGAAGAACGTGTTCGCCTAAAGGTTAATTTTAGGTAAGTCATCAGTACGAAAGAAGAACAATATCCATTGTTGATGTACAGTGGAGAAGTAAATGACTGATCACAAATAATTTCAATATCGAACTGAAGTACTTAACACGATCAGGCCAATTTTCAAATTAAAAAATTTTGGAATAGGGAAATGGAATAGTCAAAGATTCAATCTATCAATTAAACTTCCATTTTAAAATCAATAACTATTTTATTTTTCAAATTAATTAACTGCTTAAAAAAAAGGCGACTTATGTTTAAGGTACATAGGTAGAGAAGTGTGAAAACCTGTTCACTTTTTCAGAACCTTTCTAAAAAAAAGTCAGTAAATTTTGTTACAAACTGAAACGAAAAAAAATATGAAATAAGAAAACAAAATTTGTAGAAATTTAAAAAACGCATAAATTTTTTCTACCTACATCAGAAATTTTTTTTTTTTCAAACAATAGACCATTAGAAACGAATTATTTTCTTTTGAAAATCAATTTTTAAAATCTTAGTTCTCTCTTTCACCCCAGATGGCTAAATGTTTTGCAAAGGAAAAATCTGTCCTCATTCATAAAGGGACTTGGTAACAATCTGGAGTGGAATTTTAATAGAACTTTCGATGTATCCACCCGCCTTTTCTTAAATCGTTCTAACTCCGGATGATTTCATTCAATTTCGATTTTTTTCGACTTTAATAATAGCTAAAAGGGTTCTGCACATTTTTTGTTATTATAAAAATTTCGAAAAACTAATTAACGGATCGTCAAATTTCCAAAAACAGTCATAAATTATATTCAAATTTTCATTTTTTGCAATTTTCATAAAAAATAAACGAAATACAATGAAACTTGTAATGATAAAAGTTGTTTAGAAAGGTAAAATAAGTGAGTATATGTAAGGTGTTTTTTTCAAAAACTGCTCCCCTCCCCTCAGGGTCCAGTACCTTTTCAAAAATCCTTAAAAGCTCAGGCTTATATCTTATCTGATTCCAATCCTTTAAATTCCAAATGATGACCGAAAGGGGTTCACACATTATTTGGTATTATGAAAATTTCGAAAAATGATCTCTCGAGTTGTCAACTTTCAAATAATGGTCAAAAATGTTTTTCGCGATGTTCATTAAAGGTTGGTTGGGGGTGGGAAAGTGAAGGGGGGTAGGTTTTGGGAAATGATGAAATCGATTTTTTAGAGAATACACAGAGAATCCGCCATGCATAGATGAATGGCAAACCGATAATTAAAATAGAGCAAAAGTTCATTGCATGGGACCTTAAACCCATAATATCAACTATCAGTGGCGTAGCTAAGTGTTTTTTCTAGGGGGTGACGTTCTCGATTTTTTTCAACTTTGAAACTGAAATTTACCAACTTTAGAGATGAAATCATAAACGCGCCCAGAAATTATTCGAGTAAAAATAGGGGATAAAGAGATTTGAGCAAAGAAAAATTGGAAAATTGCGAGATTTTTTAGAAAAAAACAATCAATACACTCCTGAAATCTGAATTGATGGAATTTACCTGCTTGAATCAGTAAAATGACATCAACTGAAAATCAGCGATTTTTCACCAATATTTCAGTCAAGTCAAAATAATCACTGATTTTTCCTGACAAATGGGAATTGATTGAGAAATCAATAAAAAAAATCATTAATTCCAAAGAAAATCATTTCACTGATTCTCATCAAATGCAGAATTTCATCGAAGACTGATTCAGATTCATTCAAGAAAATATGATTGAAATATTGCCCGAGGGAAACAAGGGCGAAATTTTTTCGAAAAATCGGCACTTTTTTCACATTTTTTCTGTACGTAAAAAATCTTTCCGAGCGGGGGGGGCTCGAGTCCCTTGTGCCTCCCCCTTGGGTGCGCCTTATGGACGAAATGAATTTGAAGTAAAATTTAAGTTTCATAGAATATTGTACCAAAGTGTGAAGTGATGTACCGAAGTCTGGGAATTTTCGGCGTAATTTTTGAAAAAATTTGAAAATCAATTTATTTAAGCACGAAACAGACTGACTTTTTGGGGGCGGGAATGGATGGCACGAATTTTTAAACTGAATCATTTTTTTGACCACTTCTCCCTCTCATTCAATTCTTTGCTTTTCTCTGCGTAATTTTAATGTATCTAATCTATGTATCTACTCGAAGTTGGAAAAATCAGCGCAATTGTCAATTTGTGCCGAGAAAAAGAAGGGTGGGAAAGTTCGAGAAAAATTTGTAATTTCAATGGAAACGCGAGCGAAATGAATTTGGCCGGAACGAAAAAACCTCAAGTTCAAGGTGAAATAAAACAATGTTTTAGATTATTAAACGTGAGTAAAAAATTGACCATTTTTACTTTGAAATTATTGAGAGAGAAATATGATGAGGCCGAGCGCGACGAGGCCAAAGCTTTTAAAAATTTTTATTTTCGAACATCGAAAATAATAATAAAATTAAGCGAATATAGAAATAATTTTGAGGAAAAATATGAAAAAAATCACTTTTGCATGAAGTAGATAAAATACCCAGCGACGCCAAAGTTTTTGAAAATTTAAGAATTAGGAGGTAATTTCAGAGTTGGACTGTAATCTCTGAAAAAGCAATGTTTACTCCAAAAAATTTTATTGTTATTGGTCTTTGCCAACTTTTCACATTTGAGATGACTTTGCCAACTTTTTCTACTAGCACTGTATCTGGGGGGGGGAGTCACCCCCCCACCCACCCATTCGATACGCCCCTGTCAATTATTATGAACTTTCACTGTGTAAAACACGTGAGAATAAAATGCTATCTGACCTTCAAGGAGTGGTAAGATAAAAACAAATTGAAAATTTTTCAACTTGATCCAGTGAGTTTTCTAAATCTACTTTCTCTATTCCCTAAATCCATTTTTGTGAAATTTTAAACACCAGAGGGTCATATATTTTGTTTACTTCCTTAAACCGTTTTGAAGTCATTTTTATCTCAAACATAAAAGTAGACTTTCTTAAAAAAAAATTGAATCTTTCATATCACTCCAATAAGTAAATTTTGTGTTTGGAGTCAAAATAATCGCTTAGTCGAATTCAGGAGCTTCGAAAAACTCCTCATAGTCGTTCAAATTTTCTTTTAATAATTTTTTTGCTGTCTTTCTGTGTAAATTTTTTATTTTAATTTCGATTTGCACTTCAAGTAGGTTCACCACCTACGAGGAATTGAATTTCACAAACCGGACAACTGAACTCCTTTTTTATACCTTTGAAACAATCTCTCTACTTACTTTGCGATTTCCCTGAAAAAAATGTTTTTTCAGATTCAGATTGAGAATCACTTTATTCATTAAGTAGGTACTTAATTTTCGCTTCGCTCAACATTTCAAGACATCCTGAATCAAAGTAAACTGTTGAGGCAAGACAAAAGTAAATCGAAAGTACATCATAAAACAACTTCTTATTCAAAATTTCAGGGACTAGATCACTTTTCGAATTCTGGCGAATTTTTTAACAGTTTAAAATTACGATATAAAAAGTTGATTGCAACTACGAAAAAATCAGAAAGTTTGTAAAACCTACTTCATTTTTGATCTTTTGAATCCATTACAAGCGATCTCAAGACATTTCGGTTTTCGGAAAGTAAATAAATTGGGGAAAAACGCTATATTGTCCGAAAATTGCTTCATTTCTCTTTTTTTCTCAATTGCCTCAACTTTACTCTAGAATATCTCGAAAACTACCGCTCCCGGAAAAATCTGAATGCACCTATCCGATAGGAAATTTATTTCTCTACAACTTTTGTCATGGTCATTATGGTCGTAGAACGCTTAGTTTTCTCAGAAATCTCACTTTTCCGCGAGCAAGACGAAAAAAATGTGATTTTTTCACATAATGTAGGAAAGTTTTAACCGTAACTTTTTTCTAAAAGAGATAGAGGTCTGCGGTTTGCGACATTCGATTCAGCAAAATTTTCTATACGATTGAACCAAAAAAAACTTTGTTTTCAAATTTTTCTCAAATCTGTGTGTATTGTTCTTGAAAAATCACATTTTTGGCTCCCCCACCCACCAAAGCAAACTTCGGACAAAAAAAATATTTTTCCCTTTATTAGATAGGTACATAAACGCACCCCAAAATTTTCAATCGGAACCCAAACACAAAAATCGTGTCGACTTGTGTTATCTTTACTCGATAAACACTCCGTTGAAAAATATGTGGTTGAAAAGAAAGTGTAAATGTTTAGAAAGAATGAGATTGAGGTCTCCAACTCTAGGTATAAAAAAATGCAGGTAAAACACCCACCCACTGGGATAGTAATGTGATCCTGCGAATTCGTTGAAATACCATACATATAAAACAGTTGTTTTTATATTGACGTATTTTTGACTAAAAGCAGAACGTTCCAAACGAAATCGGCTGGATGCATCCGCCAGCATCCGCGAAATAGTATTCCACTACATGAAACTGCATAGCAGCGCGGTCTGGTGAACGGATGCAGCCGTATTCGGAACTCTCCATAAGGACTGTTTATCTGTTTACGAAGTATATATAATCAAAGCATCGCGGCATCGCAGCCGCACCGTGTACGTAGGTTTGAAGGGATACGAAATTTCGTAAGATTTTTTTTTTAGATAAACAATTTGGAAAAATAATCAATAGGTATGAAACGACATGACCCGATTTTCATTCCGCCATCGATAAATCATGTCACTTCGTCGTTGGGCGGCGCTGTGACTTCGATCTTCGTCGACGGTCTCATTTTAGACATTTCGGTAAACACGTCGATGAGATTGTTGAGGCCGACTAAATAACCATCTTCGTGGTTACCGACGATCCATTCGGAACCGTGGTTTATTTTCACGTCGCTGGGTAAAATGATAGTTTTGGCGAAATCGATCAACCATACGCTACAACACAAAATTCCGGGAACCCTACTGCCAGGTCGCCTCTGTTTGTTAATGTGAAGAAATTAAAAACAAATCAGCACTTGTTTTCAAAAATAGTAAAAAATATAATGATAAAAAAAATCACATAATTTACTTGACATTATTATAAAATTTTTTCTGATTAAAAACAATGCAAATTAACAGAACGAGAAAAAATAATCTCACTAATCAGAATGGTATACAACTTATTATATGTACATAGGTAATTAGGTATATAATTTAATAGCATTGCAGGTTCCTATCAAACTGATGAGTAAAATTTAGTATCCTGAATTAGGTACTCCTATAAGTACAGTACGATTATTCTTAAAAAATAACAAATGGCCTTACTCCCGACACATCGCAAATTATAATTTTATCCTTTGCCTAACTCGACATTGCCATTTTTGAAACTACCACGAAGTCGGAATTCAAGAATTGCGGCCCCGTCGTTATCAAAAAACCATTGTAACAACTGTTCCAAAACAATTTCATCATTTTGTTCTAAAACCATGTTTAAAATTTTAATATCGCAGTTATTTATTTTGTTAATTTTAAACGTTTTTATTTCCTGTGCGCTCGTGAAATACCATTTCAAAAAAAAATTGAACCGAGGAACATCACGCTGGACGGTAAGAGAAGAATAATTCGTAGTGTAGATTTCCATCAAACCATCGAAATAATTGTCGAAGACGGTATCCAAAGAAATAGAATTTTTTAGATTCGAAATCGCTTCTTTATCGTCGTCTAAACACCAAAACATAAATCTTTGCATATTTATATAGTAAGAGTATTGATTATCCGTAGGCTGTCGATAAAGCAATTCTTTGAAATAATTCAAACAAGTTTGTTTCAAAGTTTCCTTCTCGCTTTCAGTAAACCGCAGTAGTTCTGTGATCGTAGATAATTTTCCTGCTTCAAGACTCGATGTTGTTAAACAATAGTAAACAGCTTTGGTAGCAAATGATAAAACGATTTGTTTCTTCTTCTCCAACGCCAAGGATGGGTCATCTGGATAGATGTCATCGATCAAATTACTTAATGTATTCCATTTATCGACGTAGAGTAAAAATCGATACATGTCGAGATTCAAAAGGTCGCTCTCTAGTATCCATTTTTTTAAATTGATAAAATCGTACTTATTTAAAGCGAAATATTCCGTCTTGCTTTTAAAATTGGTTTCATCTCCGAAAACGAATAAACGGACGCACCATTCTTTGAATGAATCGGAATTCAAAATCAATTTTTTAAGCTCCTCTTGATGTGTTTGATTGGGTAAGCAGAAATTCAGCAACTTGGTTAAGCAATTAGGATCGTTAATTAAGTAACAAATATCTAATCCATTATTCAGCATAAACTCCTTTCGAAAATCCGGACTTTTCAACGATAAAAAATCGCACAAAAACTCTGCAGACGTGGGTGAAAGTGCTGCGCGGTGAAAAAAATACTCATTTATCATTTCGTTTTCTTTCATTTTAAACACTTGGGTCCTAAAATGAGTGGGAACCGTATTCCATAAATGCATGAACAATTTCATAACATTTTCATACTCGACGCCTTTACGTAATATTAAATCTATCATATTCGCAAACTGTTCTATAGTTAACATATCTTTACAAAGATTCCAAGTCCAAAATGTGAGATTTGGTGAATCCAGACGAATGCAGAAAATCAATATACTCTCATCAAGCGTAGGATAAATAAAACTACGTTGTTGATACCATGACAACATAGAGAATAACCGCTCTTCAACGTTATATACGAGAAATACATTTTTGTCGAGATATCCTGACGTCTTGAAATCTTCGCACGCTGAATTGAGTCTCAATTTGGTCACTAATATTTGATCTTCAATACCCAAACGATTCCAGAAATACTGTAAGGCGGTCCAGTAGATGTTATTACCGATATCGTGATCCAAAATTTTGGCAGCCATTGCAGCATCGATAGAATTGAAATCCTCCGTTGGTATTTCGTATAACATATTCTTCAGATAACAAATCCAATAGTACATCAAATAATCATTATTGAAATTTACCGATTTGATGAAGTCGGGATTAAGCGAATGCAACGAAAAAGTTTTAATTTCATCCTCCATGCAATATTTGGACATCAGAGCGAATCGTTGTTCTGCATTTAATCCGCAGCTATTCAAAATGTTTACAGCACTCCTTCGGTAATCAATTTTACCATTTGCGTACCAAACACAGTGTTTTGGATCTAAATCTTTCACATTATAATCGCCGAAATCAGGATATTTTAAACAATTTATAGACCAATGCATCCACGTAAATACATTCTCATGAATCTCATTCAAGCACTCGGTCAAAATTTCTCTGACAAATTTAGGCTTGTTTGAGAATGAGGTGGTAATAAATTCATCAAATTTTTTGTAATGAAATTTAACGGGATCCATGGACTCTCCAGCAAACACCACCAAACCGTAGTAAGAAATGGTTCCGGTTTTCTGTACAGAAGCGTTATGTTTTTCTGATGAAATAAGATTGTACCATATCGGTAAAGATACTTGAAAAGCAGCCATCGTCTGTAAACTTGGCAATCTGAATTCATCGGATACAAATCTATCATCGGGGGATTCGTTTTGGTCGATAAGCTCAGATATGCTTGTTCTGCTCATCGTAACAGGCTGAAAATGAAAATTCAATACTTTAGTGAAAACTATATTTAAATGTTACACTGCATCTGTACATCTGATCATAATATTTTGAATCTGACAGTTCGTCTGTCATCAAAGTCAAGTAACTAGATTAGATAGATATAAACTCACGAATTACTACTGTTATTTATCATTCGACGAGTAATCAACTGAGGGAAGTGTTCTCTTGTATCGCATCAAACAGACCGCCAACCAAACAATCTCAACTCCAGCTCGTCTTCTGTATGACCACAGAAGTCGTCGTTATCACTATTCATTCGTTCCTATAACAATAATCAATAATAATCCGCTGTATCGGACAAATTTTGGGTCATTTGTAACGTGGTAAAAATACTTACACTTTTATTAAGAGCTAAAAACCGAGATAATTACGATTGCAACGATGCAAGGAGAGCTTCACGTTGATCGTCCTACTCTTTCAGACGAGTTAGGATCAAAGGATCAAATAAATGATTGAATTTTGAACAAGAAATACAATAAATTCAGTAATTATTGCAATTGTGAATTTTTATCTACATAAAAATACTGATTACTGATAACACAAAACGTGATCGGGAGTTGTTATTTTTCCTGACTTGGAAGAGTAGTGAACGGTATTGTTCAAACAAATGAACGATACTTATCCTCCACTCATAGATAATCGTAATATTTTTCAATTTTCATAATTCATTCATATTTCGTACGATGTACTTAGCTACTTACCCTGTGCTGTGCAGTGATTTTTCAAATAATTATATTTATAAATGTAAACTGTAAAGAAATGTTCGAATTTACCTAAAAATTGAGAAGATGAACGAACATTAAAGTTCATATTTTTCGTAAAAAATTAGCCGGGTAAGAGCTAACTGTAAGAGCTAAGAGGTGAATTTGGCCCTGGCCCCGATTTTCGATCTAACTCCCCCTCCCCCGATGGTGTCCCTTGATGTAAAAAAAAACTGGGGAAAATTTTTGACCACCCCACCCTTTCCCTTCCGGAAATATGGCCATAATATTGCATAATTTTCAAGAATTTTTAATTTCCGGATTAAATTTTCTGCCCTTTGGCACAAAGTTAAATACATCTCATAGAGGCGTATTTATCATGATAATTTTTTCATAAATTTTGGTGCACTCCTTCATGAAGTTTTGGCAATTTGAAATTTTCAACTATAAAAATGACCTTAAGTTAATAGCAAGGTACGACTACTTTTAAAAAAATTCTAAAAACGTGTTTTTGGCGTAGATTCACGTTACGTATTCACTTTTGGCGATTTCGGTGACACAAAGGCCGAAAATCGCAAAAACCCGTAAAGAAATGTCGTTATTATGGCAGATTTTTCAAATTTTAAGCATTATATACCGAAAGAAATGACCAAATAAAGGAACTAACGTCAGATTCGTGTTAAGCAGGTCAAAATACTCCGATAAACACCTTTTCGCGATCTTTTTAGATACTTTTAAAATCTCGAAATTCACATTTTTCACTGATTTTTAATGACAATGAACCTGAATTTCGAGATCTAAGGTAAAATAATTGCGAAAAGGGTGTTTCTCTGGGTATTTTTGACCTGCTTATCACAAATCGGACGTTGGTTTCTTCATTTTGTCATTTCTTTCCGAATAAAATGTTTAAAATTTGAAAAATCTGTCAAAATAAAAATACCTAACATTTCTGTACGGGATTTTGTAATTGTTATTTTGAGCCTTTTATTTAAAACTGAAAATTCTTCATTATAAAAAGGGATGAAGGGAGGATCGAAATGAAAAAAATCTGACGCGGGAAAAAAATTATGATTTATGAATAATTTTTGAAATCCTGGGAAATCAGAAGAACGAAACATGATTCATTCAAACGTTATCGTTCACTACTCTTCCAAGTCAGGGAAAATAACAACTCCCAACGTGATCGTGGTCACGTGGTCTAACGACTGTCTAGATTTTTTCCCAGAATAGGATGTGTTATTTTACTTATTTTTTCGAAATTTTCGCGATATCCAAAAAATTTTTTTCAATTTTAATTTTTGTACGGAAAATAACGGTTTTCCGGTGATTGAGGCGCGTGAATTGAAGCGAGCGTGAGAAATCGAAAGTACCGAGAATCGCCTGGAAAATTCTTCGGAATTTTTCCGGGCGAAAAAAATTTGTCGAAATTTTTTAGGTTAGGTGAGGTTAGGTTAGGTTAGGCGAACCGAGCTTAGCCTACCTACACTACCGAGCCGAAAATTAAAGCTCACGATTTAAGCAACGAAAAATTAAAGCGATTTGAGTCGAAATTAGCGAAAATTAGAAATCGAGTTTTCCGATGTCGCGGAAAATCTTCGTGCGAGTTTTCCGGTCTACGGTACCGTACGTGGAAAACTCCTTGTCTTTAATTCACGTAGAATTGTGAAAAGACGAAAAACGAATTACGGTTCTAATTTCTATTTTTTTGGAAAATAGAAAGTTACGAAAGGTTTCAACGCAAATACTCGAAAGAATCGAACTCAAATTTTCATTTAAAAAAATGTCAAATTTATTATACGAAATAAAATGACAGAAAAACGCGTATCGATCAGGAATTTTCCGGTGAAAATTCCGACCGTAGAGAAATATAAACTTAATACCTCAACGTATGAGAGTAGTAACGATACAACAGAGTTCAACGATCGAACTCAAACCGAAGTAAAACTAAAAAAACGAAATTTTGGCCGCAGCCACCGATTTGTACGATTTAACAGCCGCGTATAATTTAAATAAAAAGAAAAATACGTACACGCGAGAATCGAAAATATTTACAACAATTTTTCAACTAAAAATTTTCTCTCAAACTTTTTTCTCAGTGTTGCGGAGTGGGAGTGGGAGTGGGAGTGAAGAGTGCTAAAGAGTTTTAATTTTTGAAGGAGTGGGAGTGGGAGTGAGAGTGAGTTCCACCGAAGAGCGCGGGAGTACTCTCATAAAAGAGTATTCTATAAAGGAGTGGGAGTGGGAATAGGAGTGTTTAAAATTTTAAAACTCTTTTCACCATTTTTTTTAGAATGAGCCAAACTTTCAAGTCAGCACCTTGGGTTAATTTTATGATGTATTCCTTTTAGTATTAAGGTTTTATCCTTTTTTTTAATGTTTTTTTTTGTTTCCAATTTTTTCAGTCATTGAATTTAAAAATAGTACCTATATTATATGCAACCAGGGAGAAAAATCGTTTATCTTCCGAGTTGCATATGCTATTTTTTGTTATAGAGGGAGAAAAACACGAATTTAAGCATCTGAGTAATTCGCGACAGGGAGAAAAAGTGGACTTTTTCTCCCTCTATAACGAAAAAGGAATTTTTCGTCATTTTACAATGTTTTTGTTTTACTTTTAAATTTCAATTTCAATAGCCCTATAAATTTGGGGGGAAAAATCAAAGAGTGGGAGTGGGAGTGGGAGTGGGAGTGAGAGTGGGAATAATCGGAGCAAAGAGTGGAGTGAGAGTGGGAGTGGGAGTGTTAAAAAACTTGGGAGTGGAGTGGGAGTGGAGTGAGCAGAAAAAATAATGAGGAGTGAAGAGCACTCCCAAGGAGTTTTATCACTAAAACTCTTGCAACACTGCATGCAACACCAGTGTTGTGAGAACGAAAAAGAACGGGAACGGAAACGGGAACCAAAAACGAAATTAACGCTATTTTTAGGATGAACGAAATCCGAACAAAAACCGAAACCTAAAAATGAAAGAACGAAATCAGAACCGAAAACTGGGAACCAAAAGTTTTGTTCTTTAGGTTCTGAGCAGGAACAAAAAAACCATCATGTGAGAACACCGGGAACAGAACGGGAACCGAAAAAAATTCTGTTCTTTTCTGTTCTTTTCAGTTCTTTTCTAATTATGACGCGAAGAAATACTGAAGCCTCCAAAAAAAATGCAATATGGGTGAAAAACACCTATTTTTCAAATATTCCAGTATTTTTTTAAATGATCGAAATTACGACTGATTACCTATGCAATTTTGAATCCGTATAATGCGAAAAAATGTTCTGTATCACCCATAATTATTAACACTTTGTTTCAATCATCTATTCTTTTCATAAGCTCGATTAATTAGACGTTTTTTCGAATAGGTAAATCCCTCCCCTCCAGCAGCTATTCGTGAACCTCAGACCTCAGCGACTATCTTACCCCTTGGTAGCTGACATCGTGGGTAGGTATCTTCAATTTCGTAATTTCGATTATTTCGAAAAATACTAGAAATACTTGAAAAATAGAGGGTTTTCAGTTTTTCACTTTCAATTTTTGGTCAAAGAAATTAGGGATTTTGAAAAAAAATGAACTTTTTGGATAGGAAATTACACGTAGAACATAATTGTTCATAAATTCATAATCATTTTTCAATTTTGAGGCTTATTGTTATTTGAGGAGATATTCAGGAAAACCCGGTTTTCAGCAAGCACTTACCCCTCTCCTGGGAGTTACAGACAACTTTGGGGACATTTTAGTATGAAGTTTAATGGACCATTATGAACAGTTTTCACGAAAAAAAATCGGGGGTGAATTTTTTCGGAGTTTGGTAATTTTTTCTCTTATTTCTCATTTGCCTGAACTATATATGAAAAATGAAAACTTTTTTTGGCGCTTTTGAAAAAAATTCAAATTTCTATTTTTTTCACCTCATTTTGCAACATTTTTCGTTGGGAATGGGACCCATCAAAATTCATTCAAGAAAGTCATCAATTGATGAGCTGTTGTTTCGACCCCCGTTGGTGGTATGACAAAAATTTTTCAATTTTTAAAACAAATTAAAATTTCAATTTCAGGTTTTAAGGTTTTGAAGTTTTTTTTGAAAAATGTTACGTTTACCTCTATTTTGTGATCGCACTTACCACATTCATTCATCATTATTCTTATATTCTTATAATCTTTGTTAAATTTTGGCGACAGTACAAAATACAAATTTTAAAAATCAACTAAACAAATGATAAATTGAATTTGTGAAAAAAAATTTGAAAAACAAAAAGAACAGAACCAAAAAGAACGGTTCGGGAACAGAAACCAAGAACCAAAAAAAGTGGAGAACCGAAACAGAACCGAAACAAAGATCCTAAAAACAACAAGAACAGAACCGAAACCAAAAACAGGAACGAAAATGTCAAGAACGAAACCCAAGAACCGAAACAGAGAACAGCATTTTCTTTCAGAACAGAACCGAACGGAAACCAAATAATTCGGTTCTCACAACACTGTGCAACACACATCATTTTACACGATATCGAGGATACTATTCATGGTGTCCATTCTCTGGAAAACCGGGAAAAGTCAGGGAATTTTGGTGGTCTGAAAAAGTCAGGGAAAAGTCAGGGAATTTTGGAATTTTCTCTGGAATTTTTCGAAAATCCCAAAAAAATGTAAATCATTTAGAAAAATGTTTTTTTGCTTATTTTATTATAAATTTTTCAAAAAAGTTCGCCCTCGCTCCGCTCGGGCCAAATAATTACAGATTTTATCCAATTATTGTCTTATTCATCATTTTTTTTCGGTCGTAATGTACAATAAAATTGATATTCAAAATGCATGTCTTTGTCCATTAAATTATGAATTATCCAAAAAAAATTTCCCTCGCTACGCTCGGGGTAATTTACACTCTTTCTTTCTACTGAATTTATTTTTAATCTTAAGTTTTTTGGAAATTTACTTTTTAATGAGCTGTAATGAGAAAGAAATGTCATGATTCCCTTGACCACGATGTTGAAAAAAAAAGGGAGGGAATGGAACAAAAATCGAAATTATTGGCCATGTTTTGGAAAACATGAATGAGGGAAAAGTGGTGAATTTTCATCTTTTGAAGATCTTTTTTCCCAAAAATGTTCGCCCTCGCTTCGCTCGGGCTCAACACATTTATATATTTTCATAAAATGATTTATATTTAACCTTCTCATTCACTTTTTCATTTATTGGTACAAACTAAAAAATTGCAAGGGATTGCGTGAATTTATAAATTTAAGACAAGTGTTTTTCATTTTAGAGGGGCAGGGGGGAATGAAATGTGAAAAAATTGAATTTTTAGCCCGGAAAAATCCGAATTTTTATTCGCTCAATTTGGTAAACACCCTGGCATAATTTTTTTCATTTTTCAAAACTTAATTTTGCGTGGGAATACTTGGTTTTTCCTTTTTATTTAAATTTTTTCTGTAGGTAATAAATTCAAATTTTCAAATTTTTGTGGCGAGGGGGAGTTGGATGGACGGAAAAATTTTCAGAATTGAATTTGAATATTTTTTTAACCCGAAGAAGGGCATCTAAAGATCTCGTAAAAAGTATCTAGTGATTTTGAAAAAAAAATCGTAAGACTTTATGCATTTCATATCATTTTTATACAAAATTTAGGAATGTAAGTACATCACGCGAAAAAATTACCCCCCCCCCCCCCTCCTCCTCCCTGGTTTACAAATATCATATTTACAAGGTCTGGAAAAATTCGAAAAATTGGTCTGGAAAACTGGGAAAAGTCAGGGAAAAATCATTTCCGAAATATAGTGGACACCATGCTATTACAATTAATTTACTCAAGTGTGAATGAACTTTCTCGCCATTTTACCGACTTTTCCATTTATGGAAAAGTCGAGTACTAAATTGTTCATCATGGTTGAAATGGACGTCGGGACCAACTTTTCTTCACGTTTTAGGACCTTCTGAACACGATAGGACGTGTGAGAAAAAACGAGGTTTCCTTATATATATATATATATACAGGCATATTGCAGCGTTGCGAGACCCGTTTTGGATATCTCGCTATCCTTATTAGGCCCGTTTTTACCTTGTGAGGCCCGAAATCGGGTCTCGCAACGTCATGCCATATAAAGTGGTTTTTCATGATGTATGCATACTCAGGAGTCTGTAGGCAGAGGGTCTCGCAAGGTCGTTTGTATATCTTTATATACAAATTACCTCGCCTCTCTGCACACAGCAACATTTGAAAACTTTAACCATGCGCCATTCAAATACGAATCAAGCTAAAGGGATGGCGTTTGCTCAGTGAGATTCGTCTCATTTTCTACTATTTTTTCCGCTCCACACATCGGCGGTATTACCTGACCCTTCATTTATGCCAATTTTTAAAGTTTCGGGCCTCACAGTGCCTGTATTATCTCCTTTTGCAAAACGGGTCTCGCAAGGTTAGTATGATCCATATATATATATATATAATTGCCCGCGACCGTAGGTTGTGAGCCAAATTCTATATATATTCGAAAAATTTTGAAAATTTTTCAAAATTTTCAACCTTTTTTCATTTTTTTCCTAGTTGACCAATCAAAATTCTGATTGTAGATTCGTTCTCAACTACACAAAATCCACCTCAGCAAAAAAAATGAGACTCCTACAACAAAATTTTTGAAAAAAAATTGCAAAATTTTCTAAGCTATTGCAAATTTTGGAAAAGTTTTTCTGTTACAAAAAAGCCTGGTTAAATAAAAATTTTTGGTGTCAAAAATTTTGTTCAAGTTGATAAAATGACAAAAAAAATATGGGCTAAATTTAACACTGTGCATAACCAAATTTGATACAGGTAAAAAAATTCCGACCAGTGCACCTCATTCTACTCATCACCAATTAAAAAATGGCCTGTGTTTATCCTCACGACTCAATTTCTAAGTGGTGCGCACTCTGGTGGAAGTTTTGAAAATAGGTGGCTCACTTTGTATGTAGAATTAACCCATTCAATCTCAGCCATGGCTGAGACTCCTGAGTATGCATACATCATGAAAAACCACTTTATATGGCATGACGTTGCGAGACCCGATTTCGGGTCTCGCAAGGTAAAAACGGGCCTAATAAGGATAGCGAGATATCCAAAACGGGTCTCGTAAGGCTGCAGCATGCCTGTATATATATATATATATATATATATATGGATCATACTAACCTTGCGAGACCCGTTTTGCAAAAGGAGATAATACAGGCACTGTGAGGCCCGAAACTTTAAAAATCGGCATAAATGAAGGGTCAGGTAATACAGCCGATGTGTGGAGCGGAAAAAATAGTAAAAAATGAGACGAATTTCACTGAGCAAGCGCCATCCCTTTAGCTTGATTCGTATTTGAATGGCGCATGGTTGAAATTTCCAAATGTTGCTGTGTGCAGAGAGGCGAGGTATTTCATATACAAAGATATACAAACGACCTTGCGAGACCCTCTGCCTACAGACTCCTGAGTATGCATACATCATGAAAAACCACTTTATATGGCATGACGTTGCGAGACCCGATTTCGGGTCTCGCAAGGTAAAAACGGGCCTAATAAGGATAGCGAGATATCCAAAACGGGTCTCGTAAGGCTGCAGCATGCCTATATATATATATATATATACGTTTATGTACACTTTTGTCTTTGAGTAATCTCGAAAGTGGTGAACTTTCAGATGAAAACACATATCACAAAAATTGTAGAGGAAGGATTGAAATTTTGAGATTTTCAAACCGATTTGAAATCCATTCAGCCGTTGTCGAGATATTGAACTTTGAACTTTGAGAAATTTGACTGAAAAATGTACACTTTGTCCTTGAATAAACTCGAAAGCTGCGAACTTTCAGAAGAGGACACATATCACAAAAATTGTAGAGGAAAGCTTGAAATTTTCAGATTTTCAAACCGATTTGAAATCCATTCAACCGTTTTCGAGATATTGACCTTTGAAGTTTGAGAAATTTGAATAAATGAATAAAAACGGTGAAAATGTGAGACATTTGAATGAAAAAGGTACAATTTTGTCCTCGATTAAACTCGAAAGCTGTGAACTTTCAGAAGAAAACACATATCACGAAAATTGTAGAGGAAGGATCGAAATTTTGAGATTTTCAAACCGATTTAAAATCCATTCAGCCGTTTTTGAGATATCTTACTTTGAACTTTGAGAAATTTGAATGAATGATGTACACTTTTGTCTTTGATTAAACTCGAAAGCGGCCAACTTTCAGAAGAAAACACATATCACAAAAATTGTAGAGGAAGAATCGAAATTTTGAGATTTTCAAACCGATTTAAAATCCATTTAGTCGTTTTCGAGATATCTAACTTTGAACTTTGAGAAATTTGACTTAAAAATGTACACTTTGTCCTTGAATAAACTCGAAAGCTGCGAACTTTCAGAAGAGGACACATATCACAAAAATTGTAGAGGAAAGCTTGAACTTTTCAGATTTTAAAACCGATTTGAAATCCATTCAACCATTTTCGAGATATTGAACTTTGAAGTTTGAGAAATTTGAATAAATGAATAAAAAAGGTGAAAATATGAGACATTTGAATGGAAAAGGTACAATTTTGTCCTCGATTAAACTCGAAAGCTGTGAACTTTCAGAAGAAAAACACATATCACGAAAATTGTAGAGGAAGGATCGAAATTTTGAGATTTTCAAACCGATTAAAAATCCATTCAGCCGTTTTCGAGATATCTTACTTTGAACTTTGAGAAATTTGAATGAATGATGTACACTTTTGTCTTTGATTAAACTCGAAAGCGGCGAACTTTCAGAAGAAAACACATATCACAAAAATTGCTCAAAATTTCGATCCTTCTTCTACGATTTTTGTAATATCTGTCCCCTTATGAAAGTTCACAGCTTTCGTGTTTAATCAAAGACAAAAGTGTACCTTTTTCATTAAAATTTCACAATTTTTTTTTTATTCATTTATTCAAATTTCTCAAACTTTAAAGTTCAATATTTCGAAAACGGTTGAATGGATTTCAAATCGGTTTGAAAATCTCAAAATTTAAATCCTTCCTCTACAATTTTTGTAATTTGTGTTTTTTTCTGAAAGTTCGCCGCTTTCGAGTTTAATCAAAGACAAAAGTGTACATCATTCATTCAAATTTCTCAAAGTTCAAAGTTGTGATATGTGTTTTCTTCTGAAAGTTCACAGTTTTCGAGTTTAATCAAAGACAAAATTGGGAAACAATTCATGACAGGAAAATATTAATGACGTAGTACGCGTGTATACGTATGCGTACGCGTGTATACGTATGCGTACGCGTACGCGCGCATGGGGGGGGTAGTTTTACATAGTTTAGTGACATGTATATCGTTGTCAAACACATTTCGGCAAGCTGCTCCGGTAGCTGAATGGACAGAGCGATGGCTCACAGTGCGGAAGGTCCCGGGTTCGAATCCCGCTGCCAGAATAATTTTGTAATTTTTTTTCATCGTAATTTTGGAATTTTCAAAACGACGATTTTTTTAGACCGACTGAATGTCAAGGTGAGGTGAGGTTTAGTCTTTAGGATTAACAATGCTGCTTTCGAGTTTAATCAAAGACAAAAGTGTACATCATTCATTCAAATTTCTCAAAGTTCAAAGTAAGATATCTCGGAAATCCATTCGGCCGTTTTCGAGATATTCAACTTTGAAGTTTGAGAAATTTGAATAAATGAATAAAAAAGGTGAAAATTTGAGAAATTTGAATGGAAAAGGTACAATTTTGTCTTTGATTAAACTCGAAAACTGTGAACTTTCAGAAGGAAACACATATCACAACTTTGAACTTTGATAAATTTGAATGAATGATGTACACTTTTGTCTTTGATTAAACTCGAAAGCGGCGAACTTTCAGAAAAAAACACAAATTACAAAAAAGTCGGTAAAAATTGTAGAGGAAGGATTTAAATTTTGAGATTTTCAAACCGATTTGAAATCCATTCAACCGTTTTCGAAATATTGAACTTTAAAGTTTGAGAAATTTGAATAAATGAATAAAAAAAAATTTGTGAAATTTTAATGAAAAAGGTACACTTTTGTCTTTGATTAAACACGAAAGCTGTGAACTTTCATAAGGGGACAGATATTACAAAAATCGTAGAGGAAGGATCGAAATTTTGAGATTTTCAAACCGATTTAAAATCCAATCAGCCGTTTTCGAGATATCTTACTTTGAACTTTGAGAAATTTGAATAAAATAAAAAAGGTGGGAATTTTAGAAATTTCAATCAAATGAAGTAAAAGTTGCAGAACGCTTTAAATTTTTATTTTTCAAGAACCCCTGAACCAATTGAGCTGAAATTTTCAGAAGTGACAGAGGAAAGTTGGAAGGTGATACAGTAAAAATTTCAGTTCAATCGGTTCAGGTATGCCATCCACCAGGTAGCTGAAAATTGATTAACAGTTTTTTTGAAGCCCACTCAAAAAAATGTGATGACACACTGACGAAAGTAAATTTAATTCTCTACAACGTCCTTCACTAACTTTTTTGCGGGACGCCTCCTTTACTCAAAAAACGGTCACTAAAGGGCGTAATGAGAGGTTCAAAACTCACATTTTGCATTTTGGCATTCAAAGTTCTGTAAAAGGGCACATTCTGACACATTGTGGGTCGCGGATTCCGAATTTGTCTTTGTTTTACCGATTCGAATCTCCTGGAAGCCTGAGGGGATGGAGGAGGGAAAGGCTGAAATTTCAATTTCGGCAATTACTTTAAAATTATACATACAGCTTTTATGTAATTTGGGGTTATGTTTCAAATTAGGCTTTGGTTTTTCGATTTCAGCCCCCTAGGTTCCCCTATGTACATTAGACAGCTTAGAGGTCCAAAATTTTGGAATTGGGTACTGGGCAAAAATTTTAATTTCGAGTAGGTAATAACTTGAAACTGATTTCAAAGGCCTTAGTTTTTCGATTTGAATTTCCCTAGATGTCATAAGGGGTATCGAAGTTCAAAATTTTGAACTTAACTTGAAAAGAAGCAATATAAATTATGTAAAAAGAATTGTTGATTTCAAATTTGGCCTTAATTTTTCGAGTTGAATCATCCTTCGATGCTAATAAATTTACATTACGTTGTATGTGAAAACCGAAAAGTCGGTTACCTTACGCGACTGCGTAAGGTTTTTTTATGTTTGTCTCAATATTTTCTTAAACTCCAATTTTTTTCCAAAAATTTTTTCAAACTTCAAATTTTTTGTCAAATTTTTTCTTATTCCGAATATCTCTGTCAAAATTTTTCTCCAACCGCGTTTTCAAGTCAGATTATTGTCTAAATTTTTTCCAACTCCCAATTTTTTCAAACTTCGAATTTTTCAAAAAAATTTAAAGTCTTTTCCTCTTTTCCCCTCAAATTTTTTCAAACTACATTTTTTCTTTTTTTTCAATTTCTGAATATTTAATATTTCGATATTTTTGATTTATTTTTCAGCTAGAAAAAGTTTGAGAAAACATTTCGGAGTTGGAAAAAATTTCCAGAGTTTAAAAAAAATAATGTTCAGAAAAAAAGTTGGAAAGAAATTTTGACTTGAAAAATTACTTACCAAGGAAAATATTCGAATTTTTAAAAAATTTTCAAAACATGTAATATGAAAAAATTTAGTTGAAAAATTTTAATAAAAAAACTGAGTTATGTAGTGTTGAAAAAGGTTGAGAGAAAATTCTGAGTTTGAGTTGATAAAAATGTTGAGAGAAAATTTTGGATGGATGAAACTTGTTGGAAAAAATTTGAAAGAAAATTCTGGGCGGATAAAAATTGTTCTAAAAATATTCCGAGTTGATAAAAATTTTGAAAGAAAATTTCGAAGTTTGAAGAAATGTTTAGGAAAAATTTGACGTTTAAAAACAGGAAAAAATTGCAGAAGTTTGGAAAAATTTTATAAGAATTCAAAGTTTTGAAAAAAATTGGTAACTGTAAGTTTAAAAAGATTTTGAAAAAATATTTAGAAAAAAAGTTTAAGTTTGAAAAAATATAAATAAGGTGAAAAATTATGAGCAAAAAATTAGTAGTTAATTTTTTTTTTCCAATTCGAAGTTTAAAAAAATTTTAGAAAAAAATTTTGAGTCAAGAAAACATTTGGAAAAAAATAAAAATTTGGAGTTAGAAAAATGTTGAGAAAGTTTTATACTGGTTAAAAATGTCATAGCCCTACATGATTGATAAAATACACGTAATTTCCACGGAGCGTATTTGCTCATTTCGGAGCAAAATTTTCTCCGCAAGTGGGTAACGTAGACTCGCGTGCTGAAAACAGGCAAAGCTTGGAGACCTTCAAATGAGGTCTTTTCGAACTCAATTTTTGCTACTTTTTGATACTGCCAATTACTGAAAAGCTCAATTATACCCCCAAAAACATGTGATTTGGGTTTCTACATCTCCCTGAATATTGACCTTGAAATTACATACCTACCATTTTTTCCCCTCTACAAAGGATTATAGATATTTTTCATGAAGAAGCTACCAACTGCATATTGGTTTACGCAGTTCTCATAAATTTTTATTCAGCAACTTTGCTACATGTAAGGGAGTGGTTTGACTGGCTGAACATCCATCTAATGTTGATTTTTCGATTTGGTCATTTCTTCTTTTCAATTTTGGTGAAAACTGAAAGAAAAAAACACGGGAAGAAGTAAAAATTACATTTTTCAAGGTCATACATCTTTGCAATGGGGTGGGAAGATCATTTTTGGGGCAGAATTATTTTTTCTTGAACTAGATCGATTTCTGAAAAAAATTGAAAAATGTTTTCCAGTTCAATTCACATTCCCAACTTGGAAGGTAAACTCAATAGAACCGTAATCAATAATTTTTTCTCAAAAAAACTCATTTGAAAATTTTTAATACGAACATTTCAAAAATCACACTTCATCTTATTCGAAATTTCGACAATTTCTTTTAACCAACCCGATTTTGATTTTTTTTCAGACTTCAAAATTCGAAAAAGAATTACACGGGATTAGGGGTTTCTCCAACGAAGAAATACTCTCCAGCGAATCGTACGAGCCCAGCAGCAACGAATGGGATAACGTAAAACATTCCACAACATACGATCAAAAAGCTCCTCCATATTCGGAACAGTGGACTTGGCCAAATTCCGAAAGTACCATCAAAAAGATTCCTTCCCCTTATATGATCAGAAGTGATCAAAGGTACTTTATCTCATATTATTTCATTCGAATTTCTAAACATCATTTTTCATAACTTTACTCGTACATTATCTCATAGGTTGCATTCCATACCTCAAGAACTCGGATCGACAAAAAGATCCAGTATCCAGATACCCGGCGTCCAAAGCATACGTAGAATGTCTTTAGCCGCCTTGAATTTCATATCGTCGTCCAAACTAGCTGGCAGAATCATAAGCGCACCCAGAAATTATTTAAGGGAGGGGCTCAAAATTCTGGAAAAAATAGGGGGGGTGAAATTTCAATGAAAAAATTCAGTAACTTGTTATTTCCGTGGCGCTGGCGTTGTCAGGGTATTTTCATTAGGTTAATAATTCATAAACGAATTTGAGCCAAGTAAAATTAAAAAATTACGGAATTTCAGTTATTTTTTAGTCAAAATTATTGATTTGTTTCTGACAAACTGGGAATTGATTGAGAAATCAGTGATTTTTGCACGAAAGATCAGTGAAAAATCATCAATTTTTAAAAGAAAAAGATTAAAACACTGCCCGAGCGCAGCGAGGGCGAATTTTTTTTTGAAAAATCATGTTTCGAAAGCAAAAAAATTCACTTTTTTTTACATTTTTCCAATAAAAAAATCTCCTGTCCGAGCTTAAGGGAGGGGCTCGAGCCCCCTGAGCCCCCCCTTGGGTGCGCTTATGGGCAGAATGGCTCCTCCGAAAGATCCCGAAAAAGACGTCGAGCTCAATAAGGACGAGAAAACGAGACGAACCGGCCGAACTGCCTGTCCTCGTAAAAACACCAAAAAACGATACTCGCTTTGCAACATGGAGTACGATTCGATGTGTCAATATATAAATTACTTCACTCAAACCAAGATGAAAGAGAGCAATATTATCAATATACTAAAGAACCAAATTGGCAACTTGGAAAATTCTTCCACCATTAGTCCTGTTCTCGAACAGACCAGTATTGGAGATTTCCTCCGGGTAGTCAATTCCCTTCAAAGCACGTCCAATTATTACACTACAGCCGCAGCCGACGAAACTCGCCCTCAGACGTCTCCTCTATGGACACTATTCCAAAATGAACCTAAACCGCCGGATATTAACGAGAAATCTTCAAATGACCCAACATCGTTGGTTACCCAGCGAAGATACTCGTTAGCTCCTCCTACTCCTGGCCGTTTTAATATATCGAGAAATAAATCATTTTCTACGAATATACGTAAAATATCGCCATCCGTGTTTACGAAAAATAGAACGTATTCGAATCCTGCTCTGTCTATTCCTCAAATCAGACGTATTAGGTCCGAGTCCACCAGCACCGATCAATCTGAGCCATCGACCGCTACAACCGTAAGAAGCCGAAAAATTCGACGGTTCTCTGTGAAACCGGTTTATCTTGCATCAACAATGCCTGAAATTGTCGTCGACGATAATTGCGATAAGCCTAATCCGAACGATGTTCAAGTTCACGTTGAAAGTTCGCCTTCAACTTTGGAATCGTTACGAATCGAAAAATGAATGGAAGCTGCTTAAAGAAAGTCCAGCGATTTTTTTCACCAAAGTTAACCAGTCTGAGAAATTAACGAGTCAGCAAGCACTGCATCAGCAGTATTAAAAATCATGTAGGTACTCGTCACGTCGAATCGTATTTGTCACGTGTAAATACTTAAATACTTTACTTACCTGTAACTGTTTTTGTTTTGTTTTTTAATTTGTTAATTTTTTTTCGATGTATGGTATTAAAATGTCACGCATCTCTCGTAGACTGATTAATATTTTATAAAAAAATAACCGCCACTTGTTTTAAATATAAGTACGAATGAATTTAATTGAACGCCCAATTTTGTATGCTATAAAAATGTTCAATTGTCTGTTTTTTATGTATAGTGATCGAGAAATCTTCTTGAATGTTCTTTTTAAATTTTTTGTTGTTATATGTAGTTTTTTTGTTTGAATTGAGTAAGCTCTATTTGTATGAATATCGTTGTTGTAGATTTCTACTCGAATATATTTTTTCTGTTTGAGAACATTTATTTTTCTGATGTCAAGATGATGATTCGTTCTGAAAATAATGCCAAAATTTTCTCTCGGAGAAAAAAAATTAAAATTATGGATTTTTTATTAAAATCAACCAGCTTTAGAAAAAATACCCCACCTTGAATAATGCTCTTGAGAAACGTCAACGACGGAGTATCATTAGTAGATGAGAAAACGATCAAGATTTCAATGTATTTTTTTTCTTTTCCTTTTTTCGAAATTTTCGGGGTTATAAAATCTGGGTGGCTGAATGTTTGAAGAGTTTTTTTTAATAAATAGGTACCTGTAAGTAATAAATTTAGTTTTAGGCTTGAGTTGTCTTTTATTCAAATAGAATTAATTTTATTCTTGTACCTATTTTCTTTTATTTTTTTTTAATTTCCACCACCTCTTTCTAAATTATAAAATTTTAAGGGGTGTAAAATTGGTGTGACGGATTGTTTGAAGAATTTTAATTGATGAGTAGGTAGGTAGATAATAAATCTAGTATTTCGCTCAGCCTGTCTTTTATACAAAGGAATGATGAGTCACACATTTCGTTGGTAATTAAAATTCCAAAAGTATAATTTTAGCCTAGATTTGAATTACACACGAAGATACTAATTCAACTCAATTACCTACGTATAATTTTTTTTAGTTTGGTAGGAAATGGTGTCTTGACGTCTAGACCAATACTTCTTTTTTCCGACAAACACTGATAACATTTCATTCTATGGTACCTACTTTGAATGCAATTTTTCACTGATTTTGGCCATTTTTCGCTTGATAAATTGTTCTAGGAACAATATGAAATTGCAGGGAATAACAAAATGCATGTTATTTATGATTAGATGAGTTTATTCTGTACCTAAAAATATCAAAAATTTGAAAAACCAGCTGGCTCAATAACGATTAGAAAATTTTACAAGTTGTGCACGTAGAAAAATTCGTTAATAAAATACGAAAACTAGCTCCATAAAAATTTCTTCAAGTGGACTTACAATCTGTTAAAGTGGGTTAAAATTCTGCCAGGAAGAAGGAACCCGAATGAGTGATACAATCGATCTTAGGCTCAAAATTTCCTTCGATCTCTCGATCAAAAAAATTTATGAGACAGTACCCACATAATTCGCAAATATGGGCTGATGATTTATTAAAATAAGTTTTTCAATATTTTTTTAACGTTGAGAGAAGAGCAGACTTAGCAGATTGCCCTGCCAACGATCGCAAAATTGCAGTTATAGTAAAGCATTAGATTCGAATCGAAAAATTTAAAAAACTGATTTTTTTAAACATAAAATTTGTATAATCGAGATTTAATGGCCGCTCCAAAAATGGCAATGTGGGTTCGTTTGTACTTTTGTGGAATCGAAAGTCTTCAAAATAAATTTTTATTCAAATATTACGAGTAAATAGACCCAAAAATTAGCGTTCCAAGCAATTAATTTTTCACGATTCAAGATGCATACAGCGATTCAAAAATTTGTGAATCGTGAATTCGTGATCCATAAATCGTCTAAGTGAGTATCATTAATCGCGATCCGTTAATCGATTCATTTTTTAAAAATACGATTCGGTTTGACGATTCAAATGTGCGAGAACAAGACCAGCATCTTGCTTCTTGGTTCTTGAATTTTTTTAGAACTGTGATCATTACCATTGAACGAAAAAAAAATTAGGAATCGGTTCCATACACCATAACCCAAAACACAATATTTGAGAACCGTATAGCCAATTCAATGATCCGTGATCCGTGAATCATGAATCGTAAAAATGAATCGTGAATCGGTCCCTGTTTTGAGAAAATGATCTGTAAATCGTGAAAATTTGGGGTGTTGAGAGAGAAAATGAAGGGTGGGGGAAAATTTTTGAAAACGCCATTTTGTTCAGTTTTTAGAGTACTATCAGAATCGTGTTCATCCTGTTCAATTTTTGTTTTGTTTTGTATCTCATACTTTTTATCTGTGTACAGCGCCACCTATGGGAAAAAGAGACGTGATCCGTGATGAAAGTAAAATGATTCGTGAATCGATTCACTTTTTTGACGAATCGTTGGAACCCTGCCAAAAATATAATTATCTAAGATGAGCTAAAAAATTGTTTGTAAAATAATTTCAACCACTACTCATGTCGAAAGGTGAAATTCGCAAATTCTGCTTAGTAGATCAGTCAAGAGTTCTCATAAGGGAATGACATTTGGAGTACAACATCGATAGAATCGTTAAAAAAAATAAAATTATAAACGTAGACGAAATTATATCGCACCATCAGTGCAATAACAACACATCTCAAAAAAAATAAAACCAACACATCTCAAAAAAATAAAACTTTCTTGGTTCTTTAAACGATGAAAACAAATTCATATTCAATTTTTTTTTATGAGATCCTTTGTAATTTTTCACGTACTTTCCAATGGTGGCAACAGATTTTTGCAATATACGTTATTTTGGATAGTTTTTTGAGATGTGTTGTTTTTGAATTCATGATTTATTATTTTGAGATGTGTTGTTATTGCACTGGTGGTGCGATATACTCATAAAAACGAATTTATTTAATAATACAAGAAAAAAAAACGAAAAAATTGAGACCTACCACAACAGATTGAAATTTTGCAAAGAGTTCAAAATTTTCAGAGAAATATAATTTCATTAAAATAGAAACGTTTTTATCGTTTTTTTCTCGTATTATTAAATAAATTCGTTTTAATGAGCATATAATTTGGTCTACCTCTCTATTTTAATAAAATTATATTTCTCTGAAAATTTTGAACTCTTTGCAAAATTTCAATCTGTTGTGGTAGGTCGCAACACCAAATTCGAAATACTTTCATCAAATATGTTCTCAAGAGCAAATAAATGTTGAGCCTAAAATCAATGGTATCGCTCAAAATTTTTTGATATTTTTGGGTTCCTTTTTTGTGAAATTTCAACTTATTTTGATCAGCCGTAAGCCCAAATTCGCGAAATACTCCCACGATCAAATAAAAATTGAGTTCAAAATCAATGGTATCGCTCCAAAAAAAAACTTCGACATTTTTGAGCTCCTTTCAGAATTTAATTTGAAATTTTAAGCTCAGCACTGACGGTACTGCTCAAAAAAATTCATGGTTGCGACTTGCGAGTCCACTACACGAAATTACCTATATCGAGTTTGAGTCTATTTTTGATGAATTTTTTGAACTGCACAACTTGGAAAATTCACTGCTCGCTATTTTGTCAACCATTTTTCAAAATCTTGACAAATATTTGGGATACAAAATGAACCATCTACTGAATAATTTTTTCTTTTCCGATTCGCTTCTCGAAATGCATAACAAAATCGACAACTTACACGTTACATACTCGCATTCTTTATTACACAATTAACAATACAACAAAATTTCTATTTACATTATGATATGAAAAAAATGCAGTAACAAATAAAATAAATTATTAATAAATAATGTAGTCAGTTCGAAAATAGAAAAATATTACTCGAATGTCATTTCCTATCTTATTTATGAATCATAGAGTATCAATCCTAGGTACAAAAAAGAATAGAAATCACAGCGTATCAGCACCCTGTTTCATACAATCGTCATTGACCAGCCCTCCTTTCATCAACTGCGCAAACCTCTCTCTTTCCGGCACTCTAGGCCACATCTGGGTACCAAGTAACAAAATAAACATAATACAAACAAAATCCGTAATACTTTTCAAATAAATACTCTAACGAAACAATCGTCATCGTCACATCGCGGCATCCAGAGGCGTGACGAAGCAATATTTCTGGGGGGGTGAAGCTCAAATTTTCCCAACTATTTTCCGAGAAATTCCCAACTATTTTTCCTACTTTCCAAAAAAGTTCCCAACTAGGTAATTTTTATCGTGGCTGCCCAGGTGTTGTGAAAAAAAAACAAATAAACACACTTGACAAAATTTCAACTTGAATGCAGCCTTGAGAGGCAGTGATATGGACAGAGACGAAACTTAGGCAAAAGTCTGAAGGGGTGAAAATAAAAGATTTGCTAGTTAAATTTTCAAAAAAAGGGAACTTTTCATAAATTGCACGCAAGCCATTGCAATTTTTACCTTGTTTCAGTAAATAAAAAAATCTAGGTTAGACTAGGTAACATATGTATTGATAATGATTTTGTTAAGATTTATACAGATTTAATAATGTGTTGAGCCCGAGCGAAGCGAGGGCAAATTTTTTTAGCGAAAATAGACTTTCAAAAATTGAAAATTCAACACACTTCTCTCATTGAGATTTTCCAAAATGTGACCAATACTTTCGAATTCTTCTCTATTCCTGCTTTCTGTTTTCAACATCGTGGCCACTGACATCTGAGTGACATCACAACAAATAGAAAAACAATTTGCAAGATATGGAACGTAATATTTAACCCGAGCGAAGCGAGGGCAATTATTTTTTTTTGAAAAATGTATGATAAAATAAGCAAAAGAACCACTATTCTGAATTCCTTCTTAAAGATTTTTGAAAAGCGTGTCTTGAAAAAAAACAAAGGGGTTCAATAGTGATCATTTGGCGAAAAAGGGTGGCTTTAGTGACTAAGCGTGAAAATAGGGGACAGCCATTTAAAAGCTGATTTCTGTCTGAGGCCAATAATAAATGAGAAGGAAATTTTTTTCCCCTTCAAAAAGTATTCAATATTGTCTGAGATAGAAGATGAGAGTGTTCATATCATTGTAAGTAGCGAGGGCGAACATTTTTGAAGAAAAAGTATATACAAAAGCTGAAATTTTTTCATTTTTCAAATTAATAGGGGGAGTCCTCAACTCATACTTCTTAAGTAATTACATTGGTTTGGTCAGGTGTTGGTATATGCCCGAGCGAAGCGAGGGCTAAAATTTGAAAAGTTAGTGATTTTTAAAACAAAAATAATTATTTTTTCAATAGATTATTCTTTGAAAAATTTCTATTACTTTCATATAAAAAATTTGTGATTTTAACTGTTTTTTTAAACGAAATTTTAGCTATTTTACACAATTTGCAATCAACTTTTTCGATATTCTCAAGTTTTTTCAACGTTCCCAAGTAAGTACAACTTTTCAAAAACTTGGGAATTTTAACTTTTTTGAATCTAAACTTGAGAGAATTGGAATAAGTTGGGAAAAAGTTGGGAATCCCAAATTCACACAATTTTCCAAGTCCAAATTAGGGATTGTGATATTCTCAATTTTTTCAACTTTCCCAAATCCAAACTTCAAAAAAGTTGGGACAATTTGGAAAAAAGTTGAAAATCTCAATTGTACCCAGTTTTCCTAAAATTTGATTAGGGATTGTGATTTTCTTAAATTTTTTCGGCTTTCCAAAATTCAAACTGCGGAAAAGTTGGGACAAGTCCCAACTTTTCCCAATTTTCCCACTTTTTCCTGATTTTCCCAACTTTTCTTAACTTTGGAATCGTCTGGGGGGGTGACGCACCCCCCCACACCCCCCCGTTAGTCACGCCTCTGGCGGCATCGCAGCCGCACCGTGTACGTAGGTTTGAAGGGATACGAAATTTCGTAAGATTTTTTTTTTAGATAAACAATTTGGAAAAATAATCAATAGGTATGAAACGACATAACCCGATTTTCATTCCGCCATCGATAAATCATGTCACTTCGTCGTTGGGCGGCGCTGTGACTTCGATCTTCGTCGACGGTCTCATTTTAGACATTTCGGTAAACACGTCGATGAGATTGTTGAGGCCGACTAAATAACCATCTTCGTGGTTACCGACGATCCATTCGGAACCGTGGTTTATTTTCACGTCGCTGGGTAAAATGATGGTTTTGGCGAAATCGATCAACCATACGCTGGCGTTGTTTTCGTCGTGCACAAATAGCAGCGAACTTCCGATAACCTGGAATCATAAAAATACCATGTCGTAAATATCATTTTTCATGGTACTCGTTTCGCGTATTACTATTTTCACTTAACCAGGTACACTTATTTTATCGCCTTTTGATAGGTACCCAAGTGTACTCAGTCGAATTGCAATTTTTTCCGTTTTCAATTTTAATAAAACGCTTTCACGCCCATTAATCATAGGCATATTTTATACAATTCACTTGTCTACACTTGCAGCTATATTATTACCCGGCGATAAAATCAAACTGGGTTATTATTTCTAAGGGCTTATTCGAAACCAGTTTTTTTCACATTGTTCGCCGCCTATCGCCGTATAAAAAAACCTACCATGAAATTTCCAATCGACCTAAGTAACTTTTAATATTGGTACATTATAAACGTGTTAATTGCCGAAGACGTCTTATTATCATTTTAAAAATCACTACCACCGTCTTCCGATCGAGATAATTTCATATCTGGGTAGAAATCGGAGGTACGACAGCGACGCGCGACCGGTGCAATTTCTCGCATATCATGAACACGTACCACCAATCTCCTAATTAGTCAGGTCTCAATTGTACATCCGCTCGGGTTTCATGTTAAAAGTAATTTTATGATTGATTCTTGTTCTAGACCCAAAAACGAATAAATTTCGCTTGTATGCCTATTTTTCCTCCTCCCCCTTTTCCAAGGGTCCACCCCCCAACATTTCAAACGTCTATATCGCTTCATCTATGGAATATACAAAAAAAATTTTCAAACAAAAGTTATTCCTCAGCTCCTAATGAACAATTTCATTTCTTATCAAAATTCATTTTGGAGCAACCCCCGCCCCTTAGATTTGAAAATTGTGTTTTGAGAAAGCATCAAAATCACGTTTTTTGCATTTTAAACGAAAACTTTCGGTTATACACTAAAATTTGTAACCACCAAAAGTGTTTGGAATCGAATTTCCTTTCCAATGAGCTATAGCACGACTATTTCCCCCAAAATTTCCCCGGCTGGGTGAACCCCCCTCCCCCCTCATTTCAAAAATTGGACCACTAAAAATTTCTTCTATTATCAAAAATCATTTTGAAACAATTTTCGGGGGCAAATTTTTATGAAAAATCACGCCTAAAAAGCAATATAATGCAATAAGTCCTCAAGTTACCTTTTTTGATGAAAAGTCACTTGCTTAGTTTTTATTTCAAAATTTGAAAAATGAACTTCGGCATTTGAAATTTTGCATATGAGGTTCTTTTATGATGTACTTACGATTCATTTTTGTTTAGGCGCAAAATTTTACTTTGAGTTGAAATATCCAAAATTTCTAAAGCTGAAGTTCATTTCTCAAATTTTGGATAATTTTTGAAAAAAAATTCCTCATCACTCTGCAAAAGAAGAAAATTGGTATAATATGCCCTACTTTTGACTTCCCGGATCGATTGGGAGCGGTTTCAAGACGTTTTACAGCCTCCATAAAATTTTGGAATTTTCCAGCAATGGAGAAAAACGTATAAAAATGGTCCATGAGCTTTAATGAATTGAATTTTTCCAATCATCATTATCTGCACATTTTTTATGAATAAAATAACAGCGTAAGTCAAAAGATTTGGAAATTTGTGATCAAATGGTTTCATTAATTTTGTTCTAATATTCAATGAAAAAAAAATTAATTTCAATTCCGATTTTGATTCAATGTTATCATTTTTATTTTGATATAAAATTTTTAGGACATGATATATATATTTTTAAATTTCATTAGAGAGTCTTCAAGTTTTGGCGCAATCTCACACCCATGATCGTTTGTACTGCTCATATTTCATCAAAAATTTTGGGAAAATTTACCATTTGTGGTATTTTTATACATATTTTATTTTTCCAAAATGGGAAAGCAAAACATACGTCGGTGTAAAAAATACCTTAAAGTGACTGTCCAATGATGAGCGACGTTTTAGAAAGAAAAATTGGCCTGAGGACCACTCAAACAATGAAAAAACTGTGGAATTTTGGGTCTTAACTCTCTGAATCTGAATCAGTAAATTCTAGTGAAATCCTTTGTTTTTGAAACAGTGAAATGAATCTGCCAATTTTCCAATTGATCATAAAAAGAAATCAATAGTAATTTTCGACTAAAAAATTAGTAAAAAATCACTCCAATTTTCAGTGACAATTTATTTCACAATTTCAAAATTTCACTGATCTAGACTTGGACGGAACTTTTTTTCGAAAATTTTTTTTTCAAAAAATAGATTTTAGATAGGTACCTTATTGGTCCTAGAATGTCATAATTTTCCCAGAATTTTACCTAGGTACCCCATGGTCAAAATTGACGAAAACCAGACCCAGCTTCGTTTTATTGGGAGAAACTGTAAAAATAATATTTTTTTGACAGATAATAATATAAGTTTTTATTTTCTTCGTACCGACTCTTGAATAAATGAAAAGAAACTAAAAACTTATCTATAAAAAAAAATATTATTTTTACGATTTCTCCCAATATAAATGCAACTCCAACTTTAAAAGATAGAAGAAATTGTACATTAGATATCGACGAAAAAAAAAACGTTCAATTTTTTTTAGTGGTCCAATTTTTGAAATAGGGGGAGGGGGGTTCACCCAGAATTTTGGGGGAAATAGTCGTGCTATAGCTCATTGGAAAGGAAATTCGATTCCAAACACTTTTGGTGGTTACAAATTTTAGTGCATAACCGAAAGTTTTCGTTTAAAATGCAAAAAACGTGATTTTGATGCTTTCTCAAAACACAATTTTCAAATCTAAGGGGCGGGGGTTGCTCCAAAATTAATTTTGATAAGAAATGAAATTGTTCATTAGGAGCTGAGGAATAACTTTTGTTTGAAAAATTTTTTTGTATATTCCATAGATGAAGCGATATAGACGTTTGAAATGTTGGGGGGTGGACCCTTGGAAAAGGGGGAGGAGGAAAAATAGGCATACAAGCGAAATTTATTCGTTTTTGGGTCTAGAACAAGAATCAATCATAAAATTGCTTTTAACAAGAATCCCGAGCGGAAGCCTTTTTTTGTACAATTGAGACCTGACTAAATAGGAAGATCGCTCGTATCGATGACGTACGAGAAGTAGCTGTTTACCGAACATAGATATTCGCGCTGAGCTCTATGGTCTCGTAACGTTTTATAATTTGGTAGTGATTCGATTTTCTAATCGGAATATCTGAAGTAGGATTGACGTAAATTAAAATTTTCGGAACGAGAAATAACGATACGAAGAAAAAAAAACATGGAAATTTCAAGAATCGTGCTAAATACAAATAGTCACCCATTCAGCGAACCAAATTAAAATTAAAATTCGTAACTCTCTATGCGTAAGTTTCTAGAAAGAAATAGTATATTATGCAACTAGGGAAATAAAGTGATTTTCGACGAATTTTGAGGTTTATTGCCCGAGCGAAACGAGGGAAATAACTCAAAATTGTCGAAAATAAGTTATTTCCCGAGTTGCATACTATATTTTTCGTTTTAGAGGGAGAAAAACGCGAATTGGAGCACCGCGAGAGGGAATAAAGTAGCGTTTTTCTCCCTCTACAACGAAAATATAATTTTTGCTCGAAAAATTTCGATGCAAATTCAATTTTTTTTTTAGCGATATTCACCCATAATGAGACATTCAGTCCCCCCTTCCCTCCATTTAGAAGAACAAATAAAAAAAAATTACGAAGGGAGAAAACCCCTGCCCCCTTTGTAACGTAAAATTAACATTGAATGAGTTTTTTTTCAAAATTATAGGTCAGATCTTGCTTAAGAAGAAGCATTTTCAGAAATTCTCAATTTTTTCAAATATACCTATAATGATATTTGAAGGCAAATAAAAATAAATTTTTTTTGATACATAAAATTTTACAAAAAAAAATCAAAAATTTTGAATATAAAATATAATTATGTACTTATAGAAATAAAATATATTAATTCGAAAAAATAATCAAGAAATAAGAAAAAATGTGAAATATATTTCGTATGTAATTGGGTATTTCAAAATCAATAAGTAGATAATTTCAATTAAAAATGACGAACCAATTGTATGAGGAAATCATAGTGTCAAGTGAAATCTGCTAGGTAACTATTTCACATTTCGACAGATAGGAATTTTTTTTGAAACACAAGCGTTTTATTAAAATTGAAAACAGAAAAAATTGCAATCTGTACCTACTTAAATTTAAAGGATTAAAAATACGTATGTAATTTAATCATGGGACACACTAAAATTGCATGAAAAATATTCCATGAATTGATGTTTGTTTAACCTCAAAATTGAGAAGCTACGAAAAAGAAAAAAAATTATTTTTAAAAAATTGATAAGAGGAATCTTGTTCTGACGATTTACTTATTGCCTGTCATCAAAATTGAAGGAACTACGAACGAAAATTCTACAAAAATTCTTCGGTAAAAATTAAATGAAGAAATGAACAGTAGGTAGGTACTAGGTAGGTATGTAATGTACTACTATAAAAATTGAAAACAGAAAAAAACTTTCTGGTAATGATTATTGACCCAACTTCAAAATTAAAAGGGCTACAAAACAAAAATTCAATGAAAACTTTTTCCAAAAAATAATCGAGGAAAAGAATACTACCAACTTCAAAAACTAAACAAATTTAATTTTGCTCCTTTTTTTGTCCAACGTTAAAATTAAGAGGGCTGCAACGAAAATTTCAACAAGAAAATGAAAGTTTTAAAAAAATTATCATGAAAATGAATATGACTTTTGGAACTGAACTGGGAAACAACCGAAATGGTATAATGAGATCGAATTTTTTTCATCACTTTCGACTCCAATCAAAACGAAAATTCTTCCTATAAATGACTTGAATTCAATTTTTTGACTAAAAATCCAATTTCCCCAATATGGGAGGGGTTGTACCCCATTCCAGGTATTGCCTCTTGAATTGATCAAATTTTATTCTGATGATTTCGAACAAAAAGAAACTTCATAATTGGGAGTAGAAGAGGGGAGAAATCAAGATTTTCCGAAGAAGATCGACTTTTCCCCACTATTTTTGATTCAAATCCAAAGAAATCCCCCCCCCACCAAAAAAGGCATCACTTTCAAACATTTTTTGACTTGCTTTCAATTTTCTCCACCAAAAAATCCAATTCTTCCAATATGCAAAGAGTTACACTCCCCCTCCCCAGGTGTCTCTAAAACTGGACAATAAATTCTACTCCTAAAATTTACGAGGACTGCAACTTTTTTTAAATTCAAAGCAAGAGGCGTTGTCAAGGGGAGCCCGGAAAGTTCTGGACCCCGCTTGCCCCCCTCTCCAAAAAAAATCCATGTTGTATTTATAAATTCACATTACGCTCAGCGAAGTACCATTTGTGGATCAGGCTTTTCCAATCGCCCAAAAGACCCTGAAATTTTGAGTTTCAGGTAAAACTGAATGCGGCATCTGAAAGAGTGGAGTTTTTACTAACAAAATACCTTCGTTTCAGATTTTTGCCACGAGTCCTTCGCTTGTGGGAAATTTTTCCCCAACCTCCATTTTTTCGAATTTTTTCAGGGGTCCCGTTTGTGGATCAAACCACTTGCAGAGGACTATAATTTTTCAAAAAAAATCTTATGGAAAATCACTTCTCTCTACATCAATATTACGGATTTCATTTTTTTTTAAATACTGACGGTGAATTTTTTCTGGAATATCCATTTATCGCGTCAAAAAATACCTTTAAAATCATTTTATTTTTTTCTGCTTTGTAATGAAAAAAAAAAAACAATTAAAGATATGTAATGCTAATGGGTAATCATACGCCTATTTTTTTTTTTTTTTACCAAACTCGTTATTATGTTATGTGGCTTGATCCACAACCGGGCCGTGATCCACATTTGGTACTTCGCTGTACATCAGATAGGGATTTTCAAACCATTAAAACATGAAAAAAATGTCTTTTTAGGGCATTAAAAATCCAATTTTTTCAATACTTCGCTCGAGCATGAACAAAATTACAATTCTATAATCTATCTGAGACGAAAGTGCGGAAGGAGGCTCCCTTTTTACCCTCTCCCCATTTTTAGCAGGTGAAAAAAGTCAGTCCCCCTTTTCCACTTCGAAAAAGCAAAGAAAGTTGTCCAACACACGGCCTCTTTTGAGCCCCCCCCCCATTTTCGATTCTGACCACGCCACTGATTCAAAGTTCTGACATGGGAAGTATATGAGGAAAAACTCATCAGAATAAAATTTCGTTCAGTTGTCGAAGCATGTGGTTCATTTCCTTGATAATTTTTTTGACAGAATATTTTGGAGAAAGTTTTCCTCTATGATCCTTGCCTACTATTTTTTTTTCACTTTTCGAGGTATTTTCGAAGTAGGCACCTGTTACCTATTACCTAATCCAAAACAGAAAATCTTGTTTTGATCCATTTTTTAAAGGGAAATTGCTCTTTCGATTTTAAAAACAAACAAAATATGTGGAACTTTTTTTTTTGGCACCTCTGTCCTAAATACACACATTATCTTTTTTCCACAGTTCGTTAATAAAAATCAATGTACATAATTCAACTCACCTCATGGGTAGCGAAGAATTTTGAAACTTGTAACGTACTCCTGATCTCTTTTAGCCTTTGAATATATTTATCCTGATGAAAAAAAGAAAATAATTAATCAATCGAAAATTGATGAGATTTACTCGAGTTCAAGTCAAGTCCAAGTTCTGCAAAAATACTCACGATAACATAAGGGAACTCTTCGGTGAAATCTTGAAAAGCTTCAATAATCTGCTCTCTGGTCTTGGTAGTTTTGAAATCTTTGCTCGATTTACCGTCGCTTTTTCTAATACCTTCGATTCGGAACCCCAGCGTCGCCGTCGAAGAAATAGTTTCACGCCAAACCATATACCTGCGTGCAAAATATCGCAACGTCTTAGTCTTATTATACAAATACCTACGTCGCGTCGAGAATTTACATCGTATTTAGGTAACAAAATTATATACTAGGTAAACGCTAACGAAAGGAATTTAATTGCGATTAATGCCAAAAAATTATCGATTGACGTCACGTTCGCCATTTACATTCTCATTGTCGTAGAGTACCTACGTTTTATAGCAGATATAGGTATACCTAAGCTACGTACATGCTAGGTACATACAAATACATCGTGATTATTGTAAAAAAAATTAATGTAGGTACAGGGGTATTTATAAAAATGCAGCATGGGTAGGGTAATGGTACCTCTTTATATGTCGTTACGTACATATAATTTTTACAGCAACGACAACCACGATGACGACGACGCCATGTACTTGATAACTTATTGTTTTATTATACACATTTAAACGGCCAGCTCCAAAGTAATTGACACTAATAAAATATTATATAATGGTAGCGTCAAAGCAGACGTCTCGTCTTCTTTTTTTCATTCATTTTTTAAACGAATTTATTAAATCGCCTCCCTTTCCTTTTCATTTGTTTTCATTAGACAGGTGGATATGCATTTTCACCTTCAAATTATTCTAATTATATACACATTTCTGTCAAGCTCGCCGCACATGTAATGTACCCAGATACACGTGACAATCGATGCTTGTACGAGAAATATGTATTTGAACAGTTTGGAGAATTGCAAATTTATTTGCCCGCCGAACTAAACAGTAGATATACGATTCATTTAGCGAAATGGCAATGCAAAGTTCACATAGTTGTGCTTTAATCGATTTTTTTTTCGAGTTGATGAAAGAAGTAAGAATAGGTACTTGAATTTTTTCCCCTTTCCTCTAATAGTCTTATTTTTTATTCTTTTTTTTAAAAAATATTTTCAAACGTCTGCCTTCAGAATATCTTCGAATCAACATCTACAACTAAAATCTTGATTTTACAGACATGGTATCCCAATTCAAATCAACTGAGAAGGTCATCAACAAGATTTGCAAGTGCGACAGGCGACTCCGCCTGAATACACCCGCCCTCCTCAATATCGCTTACTCTAATCGTATTAATTTGAATGGTTGAAACTGTGGCTATAATTATTGCCTTATATCTAATGGCATCAATCAAAAAAATCGTAGGCAGAATTTGCAAAAAAAAAAAAAAATGAAGAAAATCAAAACAAGCGAAGTCCTGAGGACCTGGCAAGAGAGTTCCCGTAACGAGTAGTCTGGAAGACGCGACAAGGGAAGGACAATTTTGTTTCGAATAAGGCATCTTTTATTTTCTAACTCCAAATTTATTGAAAAAAATTACGAAATAATTTAAAAAGGAAAAAAATTGAAGCCAGTATAATCCAAATGAATAAATAAAGAATAAACTTTCGGAATTTTTTAAAAAAATCCTGTAATTTCCTTAAAGGGGTCTTCTACATATGTTGGGTGTCCCAAAAAAATTTGATGAGGCAAAAATTACGTTTTGAATTTTTATTTTTTTTGAAGTGAAAACTTCTATGGTGGGGGTCTATTTTTTTCGACGCGTTACACTTATACACGGTTGCCAACCACCAATTATTCAGGAATATCATTTATCTAGGGAAATTTCCCACATTATATTACAAAAATATCATTTATCCAGGGAAATTTCTCACATTATATTACAAAAATATCATTTATCCAGAAGTGAAAAAGGAAAATGTTGGCAGCACTGCTTTACCTTTTAAAAGTCATTAAAAAAATGTCACTCATTAAGTGTGACAAAAAGTCGAAATGTAATTTAAAAGAAAATTATTAAAAGTCAAAAAGAAAATTGTTGACAGCACTGCTTTACCTTTTAAAAGTCATTAAAAAAATGTCACTCGTTAAGTGTGACAAAAAGTCAAAATGTAATCTAAAAGAAAATTATTAAAAGTCAAAAAGAAAATTGTTGACAGCACTGCTTTACCTTTTAAAAGTCATTAAAAAAATGTCACTCGTTAAGTGTGACAAAAAGTCACAGCACTGCTTTACCTTTTAAAAGTCATTAAAAAATGTCACTCGTTAAGTGTGACAAAAAGTCAAAATGTAATCTAAAAGAAAATTATTAAAAGTCAAAAAGAAAATTGTTGACAGCACTGCTTTACCTTTTAAAAGTCATTAAAAAAATGTCACTCGTTAAGTGTGACAAAAAGTCACAGCACTGCTTTACCTTTTAAAAGTCATTAAAAAAATGTCACTCGTTAAGTGTGACAAAAAGTCGAAATGTAATCTAAAAGAAAATTATTAAAAGTCAAAAAGAAAATTGTTGACAGCACTGCTTTACCTTTTAAAAGTCATTAAAAAAATGTCACTCGTTAAGTGTGACAAAAAGTCACAGCACTGCTTTACCTTTTAAAAGTCATTAAAAAAATGTCACTCGTTAAGTGTGACAAAAAGTCGAAATGTAATCTAAAAGAAAATTATTAAAAGTCAAAAAGAAAATTGTTGACAGCACTGCTTTACCTTTTAAAAGTCATTAAAAAAATGTCACTCGTTAAGTGTGACAAAAAGTCACAGCACTGCTTTACCTTTGTTGACAGCACTGCTTTACCTTTTGTGTGTCATTTGGAATTTTTAATTGACGTGCAAATTTTAATTTTCGTTCAATATATTGTTTTTGAGTGGAAAATATATTTCAGTCGTTTATAGCACATTTTTTTCGCGTTTTTCTCACTTATATGTCCTACATTACTAATCCTGAAATTTTCATTTGTTATAAATGACATTTATATGTTCTAGATTACTATTCCTGAAATTTTGTTAAGACCATATCCTGTTACTTATTTATTGTACAAACAACTAGACACGTCTTTCGGTTCTCACTTTTTCAATTATTCATTCTCCATTCCTTTGTTTTCAAAACCTTAATATATTGTTCTCTTATTCTAAAAATTCTTCATTCGTTTGCACCATATTGCATATGTTTTGTTACCTATCTATTACATAAAAACTTTCACTAAGTTTCTCATAATCTATACAGGTAATGCGATTTGTTTAACTTTTATCATTTGTTCCAAATGACATTTCCTTTTTTACAAAAAAATATTATCTATTCACCCACCTCTTATTATAGATTTCAAAATGAAAGAGCGAAACCTCTAATATACAAATCAAAAATTCAGAAACAAGTTTTCACTTCTGAGGTACGTCCCATGACGCACCCATTTTTTTTTTTGGATTATAAAGAGGTATTCTGATGAAACAGTGAACGAAAATGATTTTAGTACGTAAAAAAGAAGTATATAAAAGTGTTGAAAAGTTTCAATTGCCAGAATAATTTTTTTTTTATAAAACTATGAAGAAATGCTAGGTTTGATGACGGTTTTTGCAAGAATTCTCTGCATGAGACTACTGAATCAAATTTGTTGAAATTTGAATATGCTGTATAAAAAAATATTCCTGACAGGCTGACAGAACTTTTTTTTCAATTTTCGAAAAAAATTTCTAATAAGAATAACTTTCAAAATTTGGAAAAACATGAAAAACATGGTGTCCACTATATTTCAGAAATGATTTTCCCTGACTTTTCCAGGTTTTCCAGACCAATTTTTCGAATTTTTCCAGACCTTTTAAATATGATATTCGTTAACGAGGGGGGGGGGGGTAATTTTTCACATGATGTACTTACATCCCGAAATTTCTCATAAGAATGATATAAAATGCATGCGGTCAAACGATTTTTTTTTTCGAATTCACTAGATACTTTTTACGAGATTTTTAGATGCTCCTCTTCGAGCCAAAAAAATATTCAAATTCAATTCTGAAAATTTTTGAGCCCACCTAACTCCCCATCACCACAAAAATTTGAAAATTTGAATTGATTACCTGCAGAAAAAATGTCAAATTAAAAAGGAAAAACCAAGTATTCCAACGCAAAATTAGATTTGAAAAATGAAAAAAATTATGCCAGGATGTCTACCAAATCAAGCGAATAAAAATTCGGATTTTACGGGCTAAAAATTCAAAAATTTCTTCACATTATATCCCCCCCCCTCCTTTCATGAAAAACACATGCCTCAAATTTATAAATGCACGTATTCCCCTGCCATTTTTTAGTACCTAAGCACCAATAAATAAAAAAGTCAATGAGGAGGTAAAATATAAATTATTTTATGAAAACATAGAAATGTGATAAGCCCGAGCGAAGCGAGGGCGAAAATTTTTGTGAAAAACTATCTTCAAAAGATGAAAATTCACCACTTTTCCCACATTCATATTTCTCAAAAAATGGCCAATAATTTTGAATTCTGTAAGTTCTATTCCCGCTCCTTTTGTTTCAACATCGTGGTGGGGCATTCATGGCATTTCTTTCTCATTACAGCTCAGTAAAAAGTAAGTTTCCAAAAAACTTGAGATTTTAAATAAATTTTGCAGAAAGAAGAGTACGCGAGGGGATATATTTTTTTGAATAAATACATGCATTTTTAGTATCAATTTTATTGTATGTACATTACGGTCAACAAAAAATTACAAATAAAAAATCAGATAAAAGACGTAATAATTCGGCCCGAGCGGAGCGAGGGCGAAATTTTTTGAAAAATTTATAATAAAATAAGCAAAGAAACACTTTTCTGAATGATTCATCTTTTTTTTTGAATTTTCGAAAAATTCCAGAGAAAATTCCAAAATTCCCTGACTTTTCCAGACCACCAAAATTCCCTGACTTTTCCCGGGTTTCCCGGTTTTCCAGAGAATGGACACCATGAAAAAGGGCTCTGTCAGCCAGTCAGGAATATTTTTTTACATAGCATTCTTGCAAAAACCGTCATCAAACCTAGCATTTCTTCGAAGTTTTATTAAAATAATTATTGTGACAATTGAAACTTTTCAATACTTTTATATTCTTTTCACGTAGGTACTAAAATCATATTCGTTTACTGTTTCATCATAATACAGTTATAAATCAAAAAGTCGGTAAAAATGAAAATTCAAAACGTAATTTTTGCCTTATCAAATTTTTTTTGGAACACCCGACATATGTAGAGCACCCTCTTAACTCATTCAAAAAAATTCCAAGTTGAAATTTTCTCTAAATTCATGGAAAATCTTCATAACGTTGTCTCATATTGAGTAGAAAACTTGGAAAAAATATGTAGGTTTTATTGTGAAAAAATTTGTACTTTTGATTCAAGTTCCAAAAAACAAAACTTCGTAAACTTGGAAAAAATGTAGAGAAAGTTTGGGAACTTGGGGGAAAAATTGGAGTTGAAAAAAAATAGAAGTAAATGAAGAGAAGACCAATTGATATTAATTATGTAAGTCCAAAACATCTCAAACAGTATGATTTTCAAAATGTGATTATTGTTTTCAAATCTCCTATCAATTTTCTTCCAAACCCCGCAAACGGGTTTGCCCCAAGTACAAGCAATCTCGAAATATGAGCCTTCAAAAGTTAAATGATTTGGCAAAAAATCGCAATTTTATCAAAATTACGAGCCTCCCTCCCATTCTCCCCAGCTCCTCTAAGGGTTAGAAGGGTAATGATCGTGGTTACTCTTTCATTTCGAATCAGTGAAAAATCTCTGATAAACAGTCAGAATTGCAGCACAGGAAACAACGATTTTTCACTGATTATTCAAAGAAATTTACACATTTAACCCGTATACGAGAAAAGGGATTTAGGTATTTTACATTTTTTTCCTCACTGGAAGGTGACGATGAAGTTTCTAGCATTAAAAAAATAATATAAAATTTACATTTTCTCATAAGTACATATACGGTTTTTAGACTTACACTGTTTGTATTAATTGACGTTTCGGATTTTTATGTTTAGTTATAATTAATTGGTTTTCAAGTTGGAAAGAATTTTAAGAAAAATCTAGGTTGGAAATTTAAAAAAAAATTCAAAACTGGAAAAAATGTTGATAAAATTCATTTTTGTTCCAATTTTTCAAATCCATGAATCATGTACACTTGAGATTTTCATTACATTCCAGTATACCCAATCAATTTCATAAACGTACCTTGGCTTTGTGACTCCTTTTAAACGATGTTCTTCTTCCGTGGGGGCATTTATATCGATTTGTATCATTTTTTCGTACATATCCTGCAGCAAAAAGAAAAAAATTATGAATTGAATAAGTTAAGTATAAGCTATATGTACCTATCAATATTATTAGACACATTAAGTCATTCAACCGATTGCAACTAATGATAATGAACGCAAGCGGTCGTACGAGTTTGACCGATAACCCCAATAATTTTACCTTCCATCAAATTAAAAATCAAATAGACAATTAATTAATTTTATCGTTTTTTCTTCTAATAATTTTGAAAAAATAAGACGAATGCGAATAACTCATTAGAAAATCCCAAGATGAGTTATATCTAAATACACATATTACGAGTATATTATGTGTACCTGCGTTATTCTCATTCACATTAGTTTTGTTATCTATGGAAGTTGACCTATTCTCCGGGTCGAATTTAACTTTTCGGTACAATAACACATTAAAATGATAGATAATCACATTAATTCGTCGGCGACCTCGTTTGTTATTTATACGTACTTATAATAATATTATAACGTCGTAATTTCCATTCAACTACATTTATAAGTTCTTTTGTGTTTCATCAATTCATTTTTTTGTTTTTGTTTTTGTTTTTTATGACTTGGTCAATGTTTAATGACCCTAGGCAAAAAAATCCAATTTTGGTGCAAAGTATACTCGAAAAATTGGGGGGAAAAACAACTAAACCTTCTCATCGAACAATTAATTTGTGATTATCGTTCTGTACCTTTGGCGGTACCTGTACCAAAAAAAAATCGTAGTAAAATTAACTTACTCACTTTTCTGAGTTTCGGTTTTTCTTTCGCTTTAGCTAATTCTTCTTCGAGATACGTTCGAACGCCGATTTTGCAATCCATTACACAAGGCGATGAAAACTCGCTTAATAAATCTTGCAGTTGAAGGTACACTGCGTAAAATAAAATAAAAAATTAGTTTTATTTCATAGGTATACTTATTGAAATAATTTTCTATACGTTGCTATAAACTTAATTTGATGAAAGAGGTGATTCAACTTGGGATTTTGGAAAAAGAGCGACGTCGAACCGAGTTCGTAAAAAACCCAACGATTCGTACATATTTAGGGAAAACAATTGTAACGAAGGGAAGGGTTTCTTCAAAATGAGAACGTGCATAATTTTAAAGATGGATCTTATTCTATACTCAGTGAAAAATTCTTCTTCCGCTCCCACTTTCCTCAGTGGTTTTTGGTCGGGAAAAAATCATTTCTATCAACTCCTTCTTTCTCTTTTATTAAAGTATTTAAAAAAATGATAATTATCAAATTTTAACACTTCTCTTCCCCTTCAATGAATTATTTCGAGTAGATAAGATATGTAAGACTCTCAAATCCTTTTCTCCCTCTTTCTCTCCCTCCTTCCCTCACATAAAAAATTGTAAGAAATTTTGAAAATCATTTTTTTTAAACCCTTCAAAATGGTTTTTTTTTTGGTTAGGGAAAAATTATGAAAAACTTTTAGTCTTCCTCGGGCTTCTACCATAAAAGATTCAAATTGGCGCAAAATTTAAAAAAAAATTATCAAATAATTTAGAAAAATTCAAAAAGTTTGAAATTTTAATATCAATTTGAAGAAGGTTTCAGTGTGCCCCCTCTTCTCCTTTTTCCAACCCTTTTTTCCGCTCCTTGAGATACCTAAACAAGAAAGTTGAAATTTTGACTTTCGTTCTTTATGAAATAACAACAGTTTTCGTTTTTTTGAGGGGGAGGGGATTGCCACCTGAAAATTTTCCAGAGTAACTGAGAACCTATTATTATCAAGATTTTGATAGATTTTTATGACCTTTTAAAAAAATTGAGCATATTTGAAGTGCCCTAAAGTCATATGTAAAGAGCAACATTTTTAAAACAGATTTTCCTCATAAAGAGGGTATTATATACTCTCTAGTTGGAAAATTTTGAATTTCGAAAATATTCACAATTTTTTTGAGGACTAAGAGATGAAAATTTAAAAAAAAAAACTAAAAAATTATACCTAATTATCAAAAAAATCGAATTTTGATGTTTTTTGACTTTATGGAAGACTTAGAAAATTTGTCAAGGTGGAAACCTCTCAAGATTTCATGGGTTTCTAGAATCTATTCATTTTATTTTCAACATGTCCTCCTTATTAAGAAAATATATAAATTGAGGCATTGAAATAAAAAATTTAGGCAGGCACAGTTTATATTATGGTTTCAAGAATCGAGAGAGAGTAACTGATAAAAATCAGCAATTTTTTTCTGATTCCAATAAAAGTTGTCAGAAAATCCGAAAAATTGGTTTGAAGGTTGAATCTCGCCCTCAAGTTCCTAAAAAATTACTCCCAATTTTTTGTATCGCCGATTTGATATGAAATTTTACCAGAAAATCGAAAAACTGTATGAGGGTCATTCATACTTCCAAAGGTCTCAAAAATGGTTCCAGACTTCAAAAATTCATAATTTTGATCTTATTTCTTTGAATTCAATATTAGTCTGAAATTTCACGAAGAATCTGAAAAAATTGATCACAGAAAGCCGTATCACGTCCTAAATACTCCCTTAATTTGAATCAGTCAAAAACTGAAGATTGACTGATTGAAATCGACAAAATTGAGTCACTGGATTGTCAGTGAAATTCCACTGATTCCACTGTTAATCTGTGAAATTTGACTGCCAATCAGTGACTCAATTCTGCCTTTTTTAATCAGTTAATTTGACTGATTCAAATTAAGAAAGTATCTAAAAAACAACCCCGAACCAAACAATTTGAATATTAACAAAATGTAGGTAATCAAAATTTTCAAAATTTTAAGGATCTTTTTGTAGAATTTATGGGTATGATATGGACTTCAAATAAACATTTTTGAATTCGTGATAAAATTTTCTAGAAGAAATTATCAAGATTTTTTTCAAGATATTTTCAAACTAAGCATTACGTATTTTCAAAGAATTTTTCTCAAAAAGTCGATTTTCAACTTAGGTACCCTTCCCCTTCTTCAAACCAATATATATTTATACTTCACCAAGGAGGGAGAGGGGCATAGAACTTTTTTTTAATAAAAGCGAACAACAACTATATCAATAACGATTTTTTTCAAATCATCACGGAATCCAGAATTCATCCTTGGAAATTTCAAACGTTCGCAAAAGAAATCAAAATATATTTTTTGAAAATCGAACTTCCACTCACTCCTGCAATTTCCAACATAGGCAATTCAATCGAATAAATAATTATCTTATTGAATTCAACATTGAGCATTTACATGTTTGAACTTCTTTTCACCATAATGGTCATATTTTAAAATTTCCAACTAGATCTCCAGTTTCCATACCCAAATCTGAACCTGGCATCACCCTCGATTGCCTCAATTGATCATATACCACATGTAAATCAACCAACACTTACGTTCTCCGTCATCTGTCGTAATATATCCTTTGTATTCTGGTACAAACGGTTTCAAAGCATCTTTCATCAGTACTTGAAAGCACATCTGTTCCTTGGGACATAATTTTTTCAATATAGTACCAGGTTCGGGTCCGGCTCGAAAGTTGCCCTGGTGTCCGGCTAATTGCACCCACGGATACCTCTGTTTCTTGTAGGTTTGAAAGAACGGCGTCCATTGTACAATATTACGTAATTTTCGCCACCCGGAAGGCTGCAAAAAATAAAACAAACGAAATATTGCATTACTTACGCGTATTTTTTTTTTTTGCGTTTAATATAATATTTTGTTATTGTTATCATTTTTCAATGTTGTACGTATCAGTCTCGCCGTCGAGCGTACGTGAATAAAAACAGGTAAACGCAGGTATTTGTAAAATACACGTATGCGTACGTTTCAATTTCAACATTCAATACGTTCGAATTAATTATCGATATTTCTCACGTAAAATATGAATAGCTCGCCTTATCAGTCTGCCTACATCATAAGTTTAAGTACCTAATTTGCAGCCATATCCTCATCAACTTATCCGACATCTATGCCAAAAAACCTATCGAATTCAGACGTGTTCCATTGACTTGAAGGGGAAAACGAGTCGAAAAAACAAATCAATCCAAATGGTTGGATTTTTCTTCACTCGGTCGTCTAATCAAATACACCGATGACGTTCGAAGGAAACATATTGATTACGGTATTTATCTTTTTTTGATATTTTAACGTTACAGACGTCAGCACGTACGCCAGACACTTATTACACCTATCAGTTCGTTTCGAAAATTAATAGAGTTTTTCTAAATAATTTTATGGCTTTTAATTTCTTCTTTACGAGTTTCTCTCTGTACATGGTGAATTTAGTTAACCAAAATCTGTGTAGATTTTTTTTCTCTCTCTCTATCCACTGTGATAAATCTCTCTTAGCATGTGCAGCGTAGAGAGGTAGAGACATACGATGATCTCTCGGATTATCGTTGGTTTTATTACCTGTGTGGTACAATACCATACAATACGTAGGAATCGCACGTTTTACCATCGTGCAAATATAGGTACCTTTTCACTTTATTTTTATCATCATTGGTTTCTCATTAAAACAAATGTGTCATAAATTGAAAAATCATACGCAATAAAAATTACAAATTGATACTATAAATAAATGAAAAAGTTATTTCAGGCGAACTTTTTCGATAACAATCGAGAATTGAATTTAATTATACCATTTTTTCCAGTGAAATTTATTACCTACTAATGACGAATTATTCCTATTGTAGACTAATTTTACATTTGAAAAAAAAGTTCAACATACCTAACTGACAGTTCTGAGTAATTTTTTTTCTAATAAATACTTTTCATGCCATGAAAAGTTTTTAGGAATTGAAAAATTGAAAAAAAAAATTCAAAACCTTTTCGAATCATTTGACTTTGAAATAATGATTTTTGGAATTTCGAAAATTTTAAAAATTTCAAAAATGAACCGAACCGAGTGCATTTTGAAGATTTTAGGACCCGAAAAACTGTTATCTCGAATCCTCTGTTCCCGAATATTTCTTTTCCGAATCCAATCCTCCGAATACTTTTTTCCTCGAATCCCTTTACCTGGAATGCCAAATTTCGGGAAAATGGAATTCGGAAAAAAACCTATTCGGTGATATAGCTATTCGAGAAAATGTCTATTTGTGGGTATTTTTATTCGGGGAAATCTCCAGCGACCTCTTTCAAAATGTGGAGGGAGAAGGAGGTATCAGAACTCTAATAATTGTGACTTTTTGACCACAAACACTTTTCTTGGAGAATTTTTGCAACCCACCATATTGATTGTAACTAATGCGCCCCCCCCCACAGCCCAGAAGTAATTTTCATATCTCCTTGAAAAGAAAACAAAAGGAATTGAATCAAATTGGGTCCTATATGATCTCATAAGTATGTTGAAACAAGCTGAATTTTTTCATTCTGAAATTTCTCGATTTTTCAAGTGAAACAAATTGGTTTTTTCGAACTATTTTTAAAATAATATTTTTTTGTTTCATCCTGAAAATAATTTGGATTCTTCAGATTTTTGTCAGAAAAGATTGAGCACATATTTTGGTTCTCGATTTTTGTCAAAAAAGATTGAGCACATATTTTGGTTCTCGATTTTTGTCTATCTGAAAAATAGAAATTCTTGCTACTTTCTAGATTTTTTTCACCACTTTTGTACGACTTTTTGTTTTAAAGTTACTCAAAAAACTATTTTCATCTTATTACTAAACAATTCGAAGGAAAGCAAAATTTTGATAATTTTTGCTTTTCACAGCAAAAAATGTTTAATTCTTGCTACTTTCTGGTTTTCTGGCCACCAAAATAAAATTCTTGTAATTTCTGTGTTTTTTTTTGTTTTTCAATGCTCTTATTTTGGTTGCATGACGAAAATTATCATCATTTTGGTTTCACTCTAAAAGTGATAGGGGTAGTAGACTTTATCACGAAAATGATCCGGATTCTTTAGAAATTTTCTGAAAATTGTTTTTTCCTTGATTTTATTCTAAAAATAACCTGGATTCGTTGGGATTTTTCTAAAAATCATTTGTTTTTTTTTTAAATTTATTATTTGAGTTGTATGATTTTATTTTGGAAATTATTTTCGATTTCTTTCGAAAAACTGTTTGGATTCGTTGATTTTTTTATATCTACTAATTTTGGTTTCATTCAAAAAAAATGTTTAAAGATAATTATTTAAATTATTCAATTTTTCCTTCTTTATCAAAAAGAAAATGTACTTCAGAGGAGGAGGTTCATTACTTGAAGTGATGAAAAAAATTATGATTTTTTTTCACAGAAAATTTCAATTGTTCAATCATAGTTATTGTTTCCAAGTTTTGGATTGAAGACACTCCAAAAATTTTATTCTCACTCATAGGCTCGTTAAATTCGAAAATGCATAGCTGAATATCGTTGTCGTTTTTTTCCATTCTGCACTTTCTGGCCGAAATTTATATGACAAGTACTCTCTAAATCTGAATCAGTCAAAATTGACTGATTAAAAATCCGGAATCATGTCACCGTAAAAATCAGTAAAAAATTTACTGATTCAATCAGTGAATTTTATTATTGAATCAGTAAAAAATAGAAATTCACTGTTTGAATCAGTAATTAATTACTGATTCATCAGTGAATTTTTATTTTTGCTGATTCAACAATGAAAATTCACTGATTAAATCAGTAAATTTTGACTGACTTCAATCGGTGAATTAATTTTTACTGATTCAATAATGAAAATTCACTGATTGAATCGATAATTTTTCACTGATTGGCAGTAAAATGTCACTGATTAACTGGGGAATCAGTGGAATTTGACTGATAATCAGTGACATAACCTGTACTGTTTCATCAGTCAATTTTGGCATTTTTGACTGATTCAGATTTAGAGAGTAGAACGGAAATACGCTGAAAATTGAATTTCACCTTTACGTAAGTAAAATGATATCTTTTTATCCATTTAATAACACATAATTATGTTTTTTTTCAAATAATAAAATTACTTTAAATCATACGTCTAGCAAAATTAAATCAAAATCCCTTTTTTTGGTTAAGCATGTGCTTTCAGAGGGCTTGTGGCAAGAAGGTTTGCTATGCTGTCATTTACAATGTTTACCAATGATAATAAGGAGGAAGGGAAATAAAAATAGATTTTCTTTCACGAAAAATTAAAAAGGGTGTCTGATCCCAATTTAGCACCTTGAGACAACTGGAGGAGAATTAAGGCTTTCAAAAGGGTGATTCGATGAAAAGCCTTTTCTCTTCTACAAATTGAAAAAAAATGGCCACAAGAATTCTCGAAAAAGTCGTAAAAAAATCTAGAAAATTTATTTGCTCAAATCATCACATGTTCTGATCGAGACAAATGATTTTGCACGTTTTTCCTTCAATTTGTGCGTGAAAAGTATCAAGGGTTGGTTCAGAGTTTAAAATTGGCCTCTTCATTACTTATGCTCCTTCACACTTGCAACTGAAATCTTACAACTTTTAAACAACTGTTTGAACATTTTCAATCGAAATAATTTCGATTTAGATTCTTATTTTTAGTAAAAAGTACGAGTGGCAGCGTTCACTTTCACTCCAGTTTTTAGAATCAACTGCACCGAGAAAAATCATTTTTTTAAATTTCTCAACAATGCACACCAAAAGGAAAAAAAATATCGATGGTGATTTTTCATCATCACTCTTCTCTTTAATATTTCCAAAAACAAAAAAATGAAATTAATTTAAAGTCTAACAAAAAATTTCATTGCCAGAATAGATAAAGGTTTTCTATTCGTATCAATTTGAAGTAGGTAATTTTTTATTTTCACTTTTGCATTCAAGTATGACATCAACTTTCTACGTAGGCATAAAAATAATTTTTTCCAATATTATACCGATGGGTGATGAACGATTAATAATATTTCATGAAACCATCGCACCATCGATAAACAAAGATTGCGCATACAACACGAACCCAGGCGACGTCGTCGTCCACCTGAGCACGACCGAAGTCGACGTCACTAGAAAACAAATTGCTGCGCGGTATAATGAATTACAACCATATCGACGACCGGTATTATTGAAATCAGCCAATTCTGCGACAAAAATGGTATAATCGTCTTCACCTAATAATACGCAGGTAGAAACGAACCTACATTGAGAAATGGGTAAACGAGAGATGCCCTCACGCGATATCTCTTCTTCGGAGTTACGGTCAACCCACGACACCAATATACCATCGATGCAATTCGTAAAAAAAACGTTCGCATTACACTATACAATACCTTAGAATTATTTCTAGGCGGTTCAGGAACATCGGAATCCCATTCGGAGCTTAAATCGTCACTGGATGCTTCGCCGTATTCGGCATGATGCAGAGGAACTTCTAGCAAAGATTTTTGATACTGCTCGTAACCGGGAGCTGCCAAAAGGATACCCGACGCTGAGGTCGAGCTGAGCACCAACTGCTTGACCGAGCTTCCATTACCGATACCAGGAGAAGGTGATCGACTCTTGGGCGCGTTAAAATGATGTCGATGTCGACTATATCGAGTCGTCGTCGTCCCTGTCGTGGCCGATGTTGTTTTAGCGTGAGTATGATTCGATCTTTTTGATTCGTCCATAGTTGGTCAAAAAATTTATCTACATTTCATCCTATCGCGAATACTTCAGCGTAGATCGATAAACGACTGAATACGAACTGGTACTGGCATTTCGACCAATTCGATTACAAATTTCATTTTCAATCCGGCAAGTTTTCCCTTGTGCTCGTCCGATTACCAGGAATGTCTATTTACGTTGGTAAATCATACTCGTAAAATTTTCTACCAACGTCAATTTCCCCTTCCCCGTCTGGATCTGGCTATCGAGTTCCACGTGATTTATTAATTACACCCGCGCGAATCGATTAAAACCCCATTAAGATTTTCGTACGATCGACAAACCAGCTAGAATAATGGTCAGCTGTCCGCTGATATCGGCGGCTGTACGTCATAGGCGCTCGAATGTGGATTTTCTCGTTTTCCAAACCGAATGGTAACCTTGGCGCTGGTATCTGTATACACGAGGGAAAATCATAAATTTTTAGTCGTTCGAAGATGATTTGTCGATATTTTGCTGCTGTTCGATAATTTCAATTTGTGCGTCTTGAAGGGTGTGTAACGACGAGTGCGTGTGTCGAGTTTATCTGTCCGAATTTCCGGAAGAAATGGATGAGGAAAAAGCCCAAAAACCAGAATTAATCATCAGGTTGAAATTTTAAAACTTTTGAAACACCGTTTCAGGTTTAATGAATGATTTTCGTGGTATTTTTCGCACTGATCACGAGAAAAATGTTGAAAAAATTCCATCATCCGAGGATTTTTCACAATTTTAATTTTTTGTACATTTTTTTTACACTTTTTGATAATTTTTGACACTTGAAGTCGATCTTCTGAACAAAGGAGGTATATTGTAGAGCGCAAAATTCAATTAGTTTTTTCTTAGGAAGCTTAGCTTTCAAGATTTTTTAGTTGAAAGTTAAAAGTTCAAGTTTTATATTTTTATTGAAATATCTCAAAAACTAAACCTATTGAAGAAAAACTATTTGAACTCTACAGAAAGGAAATTTTACGCTCTACAGTTTATGTTCTATTCATTTTTTTCGTTGAACTCTCCTTTTGCTCAAAAAATTGACTTCAAGTGTCAAAAGTTATCAAAAAGTGGTAAGAGAAATGTTCCACAAAAAATTCCAATTGTGAAAAATCTTTGGGTGATGGAAATTTTTCATCATTTTTTATGTAATCAGCCCTAAAAATACTATAAAAACCACCCATTAAACTTCAAACAGCATTTTCTAAGTTGATCTGTGTTATTTTGACCTCACAAGTAAGTAAGATTTCGAGTTAAAATAAAACATTGCAGTTCTCTATATTATTCGATATTATGAAGGCTGAATTTGGTAAGGCACAGAATTTGTTTTTAGGTGATTTGTGTTCGGTAATCCAGTCCAAAAATAGCAAGACCACAGATCGTAAAACCGATTAATTCAAAAAAAAAAATGCATCAAAACACAACTTTCAACAGTTACAACCCATCTACACCAATTTTTGAAAAAAATGAAACAATTCTGACCAACCCTACAACACCAAAATATCCACAGTTCGCTATCTGAATACAATTACCACACCTACACAAATAGGTACAAATACGTGGCTATGTATAATTACAGATTCAAGATATCCAGGTACATGGTACATACGTAAGTTAAATAGCTCGAGTTATCTTACAGAGAGTAGATGTGCGTTATTGCATTATTAAAATTCATTACCTACGTGAAAAGAATAATGCACGATAATTTGACATTCCATAGTTCGCGTCTCTTTGCATCTCTTCCAATTGTTTTTTTACTGTTTGTATTTTACATTAGAAAGCATTCTCGCTTGTACGTCAAAGACGCACGTCGCATTGATACATACGTCTTTCATTTGTTGGGATTCGTTTCAATAATAAATTATCAATTGGGTGCGATAAAAAATTAGCAGCGTGCTGGGTGCACGCGAAATGATAAAGAAGAGGAAGGGAGGGGGTGGGAAATAGTCGAATAATTTTCAAGAACCGGTAGCGATCGGGGTCTGCGCTGGTTATGAAAAAAGCCAGGATTTTTTATTAAAAATTCGAAGGATTTTAATTATTTTCTCCTTTATTTGAGTACTGCGGAGAATTGTTTGTTATTTCATTTTTTCCCTACTCACTGTTGAAAAATTTCCAATTTTTTTCGATTCTCACCATATAAAAATACCTAGGGTCACAAAAAAAAAGGGAAAAAAGGGTTTTAAAGTAGGTAATGAAAATTTTAAAAGTCAATCTAGTTGAATTTACATCCACTCTCTCATTTATAAATCAGTGAAAATGATCGAAAATCACTGAAAAACAGTCAGAATTGCAGCACAAGAGAAAATCAGTGAAAAAATTTTCAATGAAAACAAATAAGTGACAAAAATCACTGTAAAATCAGCATAAATTCGCTGAAAATCAGTGACTTTCGCTGATTTTTTCCTGTGCTGCAATCCTGACTGTTTATCAGTGACTTTTCACTGATTCAGAATGAGAGAGCACGATTGTCATGACCACGACAAATACATAAATCGATGATTATTTTATCGTTTTGTGAATCAGATTTGTGAGTGTGCAATCCAACATTTCTTCGTCAAGATCTACCCAAAAAATTGCACAAGTTTTATTTTACAACGAAAGGTTTTGATATAGTTTAAAGATAACTGTTTTATTGAAATGTCAAGATATTTAATTTTTTTCAGTATGATAAAGTGTTGAAAAATTTCGAAAATGACAATTTTTTATCATAATTTTTCATTTATTAAAATTATTTAACAATTTTGTTAATCAAAAAAAAAGAAAAAGTCTAAAATATCAAGAATAGTACAGAATTATCAAAATTGAATTGATTTTTTTCAATCAACTAAAATTGCTTTGCAATTGCGAAAATTAGAAAAAAAAACGCATTTTCTAACTAAATGCAAATACCTACGTCGAATCATTTTTATTTTTTTACAAAAAAAAACAACACAATTTCAATACCTATCTGACATTTCTGTAGGCAATTTTTTGATTTATTTCTCCAAATCCCCAAAAAATAAATATATGTAATTGAAGTTTCTACAACTTTTCGATAATTTATCAGATGTCCTTACATCAATTCGTCGAAATTTTTTCAAATTTCCAAAAGTTTAACTAAAAGTTATTGTATTTACTTGGTCAAAATAGAAAGTTTTTTTCTTCAAGTCCAATAGGTAAAATGTCATTATGCCTGCGGTGTAGAAAATTTAGTGGGTCAAAATTGGCGGGTAATATTCGACCTTAAAAATTTGATATCTATTTCATATATTAATCCCCAACACTGTAACATGTCTATATTAATAGTGTTTCATTGAATTTTAATTAAAATATTTTACTATTACTCAGATATGAGCAACGAAAATATTAAAATATTCCCTTCAAGTGTATTCCTTGAATTTTAGGAGAAAATTGAGTTGAAATGAGTGATGTGATATACGAAAATGGGTCTTTCTCGATTTTTCAAGAAAAGAATTCAAATTTCAAAAAATAGAATTCGATTTTCAATTCTTTTCAACATTTAAAAATTTTGAAACCCATTCGGCACATGGAGGATTCAAGTTAAGATAATCAAAATTTTACCATGTTTTATTCAAATCTGAAATCGCCATCCCTGCAATTTTGTAAAAAAAAAGGTCAAAGATCAAAATTAACGTTTGATGATCACATACACCACTAAATTAGTCAATATCAATTTTTCTTCATTGGAAAGCTTAGACTTGAAGCTTTTTATGTATAATTTATAGGCAGTCACAGCATTTTTTTCAGAAAATTAACCAAAATCTTCTTCAAGTTCGAGGAAAATTCGTCATGATAGTTTAACCATCCTTTACCCCCTCCTTCTCGGTTTTTGACCTAGAAATAGTGATAAAAAAATGGCAGTCTTTGTAAGGAAAAAATAATTCTAATAGAGAGGAAAAGTAGTTTGCTTAAAAAAATGAAAAATTCCGAAAGCCAAGAGGTACTCGAAGTTGAAACTCGATGCTACAGAACGAATGAAATTGTACTGAGTTTACTTAAATTTGTACTTCCGTGACTTTACTATTATTTCCTCTTGATCCTAACAAAGTAATAAGAATAATCTTAAATTTTTTTTCTCTAATTATCATTTAATAAGGGTAAAGTGCCCTAACTTCGACCGCTTCCTAATTTCGACCACCGGCCGATTTCGACCGCTATGGACGCAATCTACACGGGAAAAAATTTTTCACGTTCCTTTTTCATAGATGAACAATTTGAGACCAAAATCACAACCCTACAGGCAAAATTAGCGGAGAAAATTGAAAAAAACGAAATCGAGTAGGTGAAAATTTTTTTTTACGTATTCTTTGATCTCAAATTATGAATAATTTTTTCAATAAATTCTACCAAATAATTGTGAATTGTGATGGGGCATGGTGTCAGATTTCGATAAAATTATCGTTTTTGAAAACAACTGGAGGTACGCAACAAAAATTTTCACCAAAGTTCAAATTTTTTGGGGTGCCCTAATCTCGACCAGCTATACTATCTTATGTAATCTGTTTTTTGCATGCGATTTTGTTTTTTCTGATTTTCTCCTCGAGTTTTGACTGTAGGGTTGTCGTTTTGGTCTCATTTTGTTTATCTGTCAAAGAAGAATATGAAAAAATTCTTTTCGGGTAGATTCCGCTTTATGCGGGCGAATTCAGCTGGTGGTCGAAATTAGGAACCCAAAATTTCAAAATCGATTTTTGAGTTCTCTCAGAAAAAAAATCGCAAAAAATACAAAAAATGATTGTATCGGCTCAAAATTTTAGGGAGTGGTAGAGGAAGGATCAAGGTATTTTTTAAGCCATTTTTGACATTTCTACCTCAAAAAGTCTTCAATTGGCGGAAGTTTGAAAAAAAGTGGTCGAAATATGGCAACCTTACCCTTATATATGTACAATGTAACAAGAAAACATCAAACTGGAAATATCATCAAACTGCAAACTCCAGTAAAAGAATTTGCAATAAAAACAAAAAGTCACATTGAACTGAGAAGACTGAATTCTATCATGTTTTTCTCATTTCCAACACCCCTCTCTTCTCAACGATCGAAGATACTTTCCGACTAACGATGTTGAACAACGAATAATTATTCGATATGATTTATTATCGTGTAATTAATCTCGAGTAAATTTTTTTCTTCAAATTTCAAGTAAACGAATTCAGAAGATTAAAAATGCACCGCGGTAACTAATTATCGACCATTTAAATACCACAAATTAATTAATTACTTAGTTAACGATTAATTAACTTAGGTAAGTTGAGTCGTTTAAAAATGCACTCGTAATACGATTTAAAAGACCTTCAACGACGTCGTTCGATATTCGAATAAAATATGGTCGAAAAACACGTTGCAAAAAAACAAACCAATATATTTTTATTATCGAATCAGTAAGCCGCCAGTATATGTATTTTCTCACACACCGAAATAAATCAATCTTATACAGAAATTCCTCAAAAAACACGGATCTAACCCAAATAAATTTCCTATATTTTTATATCCTCTCCGGTATCAGTTTCCAATCCCAATAACTTTCGTCACAAATCTACCAGATATAAGGTTACCTATGACGATATAAATTCACCTGCGTCAGCGTCTCAGCATCCTCAGTCTATCAATTGGCGAACGCAAATAAGGTAAATACGTATTAAAATACTCGACATTTTAGTACTCGGGCTAAATTACGTATAAAAATGACCCCAAAGTGATCAAATATTCGAGTAATGTGAATACCTCAATTTATAAGCATTCCAATTCAAACTTGTTTTTTTTCCTGTCCCTCTTTTATTCACTCAATCGGTGATAAAGACTCGATCGAGAAGAGAATATTTTCATTTTATTTCGATGCCGAGTAATCACGATCATGAGCCACCTCTTAAATGCATTTTAAATTTTTTGCCAAAGAAATCAAACAATTCAAAATGATCACGAGCCACTTCTTCAATGCATTTCAAGTTTTTTTTTCTAAAGAAATCAAAAAATTCAAAGTTAAAAAAATGGTATTTTAAGACTCTCGTGATAACTCTAATATCAAAGATTATCCAAAAAATGAAAAAGTTCACAAAGTCAAAATTAGAATTATTTTTGGTTTTGAAAATTTTCCCCCAGCTTGTACTTAATTAATAGTCCGAGCATAACATCTGCATATAAATGCTGCAAAAAACGAAACGTGCGTGCAAACACATCTACCATTTGCTGGCCAGATGTGCAATTTATCTGAATAAGGGAAAAGATGCTGCACGCGTCGCCGGACCAATATAGACAGAGTTTAAATCTCGTTTGCGTTTTCCCTCTTTCCCTTTTCCTCGCTTTATCGTACGCACTGACGTCACCTTCGTAAATCAACACGTATTCAAGCTTATTTCCTCTCGCAATGTCGTGCATGCAAGTTCATTGCTTGTTAACTTCAATTTGTTCGATTTAATTAGCGATTAGTACATGCTACATACGGCTGCGATGACGTAAGCTTCGACGTCGCGTCTCAAGAATCAGCTCTGGAATCACTCATTACGACGCGTGTCGCGATAAATATGTATGTATGCCCAATAAAATATAAATCGTCGGATATTCATGCATAAAAGTGGAAAAATTATATATCAAGGCAGCTAAATTGAGGAAATATGAGATTTCATCCCAAATAGTAAAATTGAAAACCCAAATAATGTCAATGAACTGGTATCTGTCATTATCTCAAAATTATACGAATTTAGATATAGGAATACAAATTTTTAGTATTTTCCTCCCATGTTTCATGAAGCTGTATTTTGAAATCGGATAGCAAAATTTTTGATTTTTTTCACGTTTGAAAGCTGAAATTTGAAATAGAAATTGCAGATTTTTAAATTATCAAAAAATACACCTCGCATCCAATAGAGACTGACAAAAGGAAGGTAATCCAACTCAAAGTAAAATTTTGAACTAAAACAAAAATAAATCGAAAGTACACCGTAAAAGAACCCCATATCCGAAATTTCAAAAGCTCAAGATCATTTCTCGAATTTTGACAAATTTTTAAAGTTTTAAAATTACCTCATCATCCTGCAAAATATGAAGATTTGATATAATCAATGAAAATAACTTAAATTTGGTATATATACCCTATTTTTGACCTCCCAAACCAATCGGAACTGGTTTCGAGACATTTCGGAGACACCACAAAATTTTTGGATTTTTCAGCACCGGAGAAAATCCCCAAAAAAGTACTTGGTCTATATGAATTTCAACACCAATAATCGCGGATTACCTATATTGGTAACTTATGTATGATCGATTAAAGCACATTTTCCAGAATTCGTAACTTCCAGTTCAAATTCATATTATTTGGCAGAAAATTTTCCGGGAAAAATTTTAAGAATATGCCAACAATGTACGCATCGAGGTAAAAAGCTGAAATTGGTAGATTCAAAACGTCTTGAATCCGCTTCCAATTATATTCAGGAGGTCGAAAATAGGGTATCATACTAACTTCTAGTTTATTACTTCAATGCGTACACCGACGGCGTATCTTTAAATTTTTTCGAGAAAAATTTTCTGCTAAGAAGTATGGGTTTGAAGGTCATCAGTACAGGTAATCCGCGATAATAGGTGCTGAAGTCCATATAGACCATTTTTATGGGCGTTTCTTCAGTGCTGGAAAATTCCAAAATTTTCTGAAGGATCCGAAACATTTCGAAATCGCTTCCAATTGATTATAAAGGTCGAAAATAGGGTATACATTAAATTTCAGTTTTTTTCGTTGGTAAGATCAGATTTTCATATTTTTCAGGGCGATGGGGTAATTTTGAAATTTCAAAAATTCGCCAAAATTCAAGAAATGAACTTCCGCATCTTAAATTTTGGATTTCGGGTTATTTTATGATTTATTTTTGTTCCGGCCCCAAATGTTACTTCAAGGTGGGATACCTTCATTATGAGTGTAAGTAATTTTTTTACAAATGACAACCCTATCAAGATCGCTTCCAACAAGGACCTCCAACTCATAGATTAAGAAAGTATTCTAAATCATATACATAAGCGCACCCAGGGGGGCTCAGGGGGCTCAAGCCCTCCTCAAGCTTCGAAAGTAGATTTTTTTATTACAAAAATGTGAAAAAGTGCATTTTTTTCCTCTTCAAACATATGATTTTTCAGTCAAAAATTTCGCCCTCGCAGTATTTTAATCCTTCTAATATGAAAATTGATGATTTTTCACAGATTTTTCAGTCAAAAATCCTCGATCTCTCTATCAATTTCCAATTTGTCAGAAAAAATCAATAATTTTAACTGAAAAATCACTAAAATTCCACAATTACCAGCCTACTAAAAATATCCTTACTACACTGAAAAAACAAGTTACTCGATGTTTTCATTAAAATTTCACCCTCCTTATTTTTTCTCAAATTCTCAGCCTTTCCTTAAATAATTTCTGGGAGCGCTTATGATCATTTACAGTACGACACAGAAGTATTGTCAACTTGAAACACTCCTCAATATTTCAGAAGTGAAAAGAGATACCGCGACGCTTCAAACGGCAACGTGTTCCTGGTGACGAGGACATTGCAGTCTTGCAGATCCATAATCAAACTTCTGGTCCTACTCATTGAGTGTCCGCTCCACAAATTGAGAAACTGGTTTGGGTCAAAAAATGGGGGTTCGGTTTTTTTATTGAAATTAAGTCTACACACTGGCGCGATCAAAATTTGTTCTGTTTTTTTGAAACCGGTTCAGCAGTTTCGAACCAGTTGTCAATAATATCCAAAAAAGTGGAGATATGAAAAAAAGTTTGAAACAAAAGTTATAAAGAATTAAAAAACAATCATTTTTTGTTCCATAACTTTTTTCCATCTTATAATTGAAAGAAGTTGTACAAATAAAGGTTGGAGTAAGTATATTTTTTTCTTTTTCAAGCCATAACTCTTCTCCATTGCCAGATGAAAAAGAAATTACAGAACGTGAAATGTTCAGTTTTGAATTCTTTACAACTTTTACTTCAAACTTTTTTCGATATCTCCACTTTTTGATAACTAGTTGTCGAGTTGAAAAAAAAAAACACCCAAGAAACATGGAAAAATTTGGTTCATCTTGCACCGGTTTCAAAAAGGGGAGATATCGAAAAAAGTTTGAAATAAAAGTTGTAGAGAATTGAAAATTGAACATTTCACGTTCTGTAACTTTTTTCCCATCTAGCATAGGGAGAAGAGTTATGGCTTAAAAAAGAGAAAATTATACTAGAGTTCTTTGTACCATAACTTCTTTTCATTACAAGATGGAAAAAAAGTTGCTGAACGTAAAATGTTCAGTTTATAATTCTCTACAACTTTTATTTCACACTTTTTTCGATATATCCACTTGTTGATAACGCAAAGAAAAAACATGATAGGTACTCCAACTTTTTGTACGATAACGTCTTTCCACTGCAATATGGAAAAAAGTTATGCAACAAAAAATGATTGTTTTCTAATTCTTTACAACTTTTGTTTCAAACTTTTTTTTCATATTTCCACTTTTTTTTGGATATTATTGACAACTGGTTCGAAACTGCTGAACCGGTTTCAAAAAACCGAACAAATTTTGATCGCGCCAGTGTGTAGACTTTATTTCAATGAAAAAACCGAACCCCCGTTTTTTGACCCAAACCGGTTTCCCGATTTGCGGAGCAGACATTCCATGAGTAGGACTAGAAGTTGATTATCGATCTGCAATTTCCTCGTCACCAGGAACAGGTTGCCGTATGCCGTATGAAGCGTCTCGGAGTCTCGGTATCTCTTTTCAGTTTTGGAATATTGAGGAGCGTTTCAAGTTGACAAAACTCCTGTACCATACTGTAGTCTATATTTATTTTTTCCTTTTTGTATCTTAGTCTGAAATTCGAAAAGATCCAATCAGTAAGCAAACTTCAATCTACCCCGCACACAAGCTACATCGCCGGCTACAAAAAGAAAACCTTCGAACGAGATTTATTTTTCTAACCTCATTTCTCACTTCCAGCACAATCACGTTTGAAAATTTCATCAATGAATGCGGCGGTGTTTTTTCGTCGACCGATCACACCTACCCAGTGTCACCCCTCCGAGCCACATGCCACTTTTAAGGTTGTCTGATGCCCACAAACGTCCAGCAACAATTAAATAATCAAAACATCGCCGCGCCACGCCGCGCCGCGCCGCCGAGCCGCCCAAAGAAATACCAGTTCTGTTGGCAAAAAGAAATAACCAAGCCGGCGATGAAATCCGCGTTAAACGTCTATATAATTACACGGACGCGAACAAAGTAACTATCCTATGAGTACGAGTACCAATGTCGCCAATGGCTAATTTCTTAAAAATTAATCCAATTAATGCCCACCTTGTACGATAATCTATTAGCGTGTAATTTTACAAATATCCTGCTCTTCGAAGCAATACACACGTCAACTCGTAACTCGCACCAGCCCACCACTTTCCTCAATCTCATGGTATAAATGCTATTAGTACCTATGGGTATCTAAAGATCTTAATTCATCCATCTTAAAAAAAGAAGCTAGACTTCTACGAGCTTACTCATTAGGAAAAAAAAAACACATTCATCGTGACACGATCGACCATAATAATTACAAATGTCCGAACTACGTATCATTTTTCATAAACGTGAATTAATAATTACCGAAATATGCGTCTCTGGCTGTCGAGTATCGCTGCGTTGCGGTATAACTAATTAGATCATATTACGCAGGGGTTTTGGATATATCAACAATTATACCTACGTCAATGGCGACGAATCGCCTCATCAGGGGAAATCCTTTTGTTGATTTTTTACATCATCGTTTATCATTTGTACACAAATTACCGTACTCAACGCGTTATCGTCGACGAGTGAAAATTTTTCAGATAAAACTATGACGTTATTGAGGATATATATTTGTCTAGGTAGGTACTCGATCCATATACCTCTGTGGAATGGTTAAAAAGTATAGAATGTTCTCGAATTTATGTTTAAATTTTTTAGGCTGTTAGTTTGAGAAATTGTGCCAGGATAAATGTACCTGGAACAGTCCAGAGAAGGGAGGAGAAACTTGAATTTTTTCAATACTTATTTAAAAATCGTTTTGGATAAAATTTTGCGTAACTATTCGAAGCATACACAAAATCTGGTAAATTCTGGGGAATCGAAGGGGCATTAAAGTCAAAAATTGAAGAAAATCATAATAAATTCAAAAATCGTCAAGTCAACTGCAAAATACAATTTTGTATATGAAATGCAAAAGAAAAGCAATTATATTGACCCAGTGGATTTTGAAAAATCAGTTTTTAAAATTTTTTCGAAAGTTTAATATTACAGCTTCCAACTAATACAAATTTAGATTAAATTGGACAAGTTGCATGAAATTTTTTTTGGAAAAAAATTATGAAAAATCAAAAGTAACCTTAAACATTAAAATATGAAGATTGAAAAAGAAAAAAATGAAAATAGGTCCATTAGAACTCGCGCAATAATTTTTTGAACGTTTTGTTTCTGGTGCTCTGACGTCACACCATGAAATTTTCTTTATAGTATCACGGAAAATACTTGGCTGGCAGCATAGGCGGAACTAAGGGCGGGCAGGGGTGGGCCGGGCCCCGTTGAGAATTTTTTTTGGCCCGACCGCTTTTTTCTGGCCAATTTTGAATTTTTTTCCAAATTCCAAAAAAAAAAATTGGTTATTTTAGTATGGTGTGAATATTAAATGTTCGCGATGTGAATATATTCGAATATTTACACCACACTAGGTTATTTGAGTAGGTATTGTAAATCTGCGTAACAGGGGAAGGGGTGGTTCCAGGTTGTTTGGGTAGTTCTAAAAATGTATGTCGGTAGCTCCAAAATTGTTCGGTAGTTCCAAAATTGCTTGGTGATTTACTAGCTCCTAGGATTTCGACAATCCCAAGTCCAAATTTATTCCAAGTACCTACAAATTTTTTCAACTCTAAATTTTTCCAGTTTCTTTAATTCCAAATTTTTTTAAAATTTAATCCAATATTAAAATTTTTCTAGCAGTATCGATTTGGATGTTGGAAAAAATCTTAAAAAACATGAAGCTGAAATTTCTTTAAAAAATTAAAAAAATGAGAAAAATTTTTTAAATGATTAAAATCGAGTTGGTGGAAATTTAAAAAAATCAAAGTGGAAAAAATGTTAAGAAAGTTTACCGTAGAAAGAATTGCAAAGTTGAAAAAAAATTCAGTATTAAAAATTTTCCCAACTTAAATTTCTTCACATTATTTTCGATTCGATATTTTTAAAACTTTTTTCCAACACTAAAATTTTTTTCAATTTTTTTTCAACTGCATGCATGAAAATCCCTCATGGTTATAAATTGATGACGGCGAGTGGTGGGAAAAAATTGACATTCATTCAAAATTATCTCAAAAGCGTTGGAAAGTAGGGTACGAGGGGTACATTGTATTCCCCAAATTGGTGGCCGGAGTGCAAAGTATGAAATGTACTTCCACATTACATCAGATCGAGATTTTCAAAGCATTAAAACATGAAAAAAAATGCTTTTTTGGACATAAAAAATAAAATTTTTCCAAAACTTTGCCCTCGCTTCGCTCGGGCATGAACAAAAACATATGCTTACATATTTGAACTATTTGAGGCAATAATGCGAAAGAAGGCTCCCTTTTTCTCCCTTCCCCTACTATTCTAAGTCACTACACCAATCTGTTCTGTTACCTATACCTCTCAAAAAAGTGATTCTGATGCCACTGAATGATCTTCAATTGAATCAACAATAATTTTTCCTCTTCCAACAGGTTATTCTCAGGAAAAATTGTCATTCCAATTTTTTTTCAATCGAAGTTTAAATCCCAGTAGTTCCAAAATTTCTTTAGAATAACCCCTGCTGCGTAACTTTTGTAATTTTAATGTATAAGTTTCAAAAAACCAAAATTATTATTACTCATTTACGTTACTTCAAATTTTGTAGCCAAATGTCTACCAACTCTATTATTTAAAAAAAAAAAATAGATGACATGTTTGAGCGAATTAATTTTTATTTTATCAGGTGTACTTGAAATTTTACATTTTGATTTTGAGGTCCCTTTTCATAACTGACCCTCTCACCCCCCCCTAAAAAATCGTATAAAAATCTGGCCCACGCTTGGCCCTTTGTGCCCTAGCAAAAAAAAATTCTGGTTCCGCCTATGGCTGGCAGGTGATAATGAAGCGTTCTAAACAGCGTATTGGCGTAAAACAAAAAATTCGTAAAATTCTTACGCGCGGGTGCGCGCCACGTCGCGAATTATAAAACAAAAATTTCATGGTGTGACATCACAGCACGATTTGACCACGCCTCCGTTTTTGAACACTACGAGATTGTGCGAGTTCTAATATGGACCAATTTTCATTTTTTCTTTTTTAATCTTCATCTTTTAATGTCTACTTTCGATTTTTCATAATTTTTTCCTTTGCAGAGGTTCCTAAATTGAGAAAACTGAAATTTTTGATACCAGCAAAATTTAATTAAGGTAGGTAAGTACGTATAATTTTGGTACATCACCATTGAACCTTAAACAGACAAAAAAATAGAGAAACTGCGACTTCATCATCATTCTACCCAAAAAATTACCACCTACTGCAGATTCGATTAATCAATTCTAAGAATTATTCGATCTCAAAAAATTGAAAAAATAGCCTCGTTCGGAGGTTTTAGAAATTTTCAACTTCCAAACATCTAATACGATATAATATGAGACCGTCTAAATTAAAAAGATCAACATTTAAAAAAAAAAATCGAAAACGATTTTTTGTAAAAATGTGGACCCTTTATATACTTTATAGATCTGAATCAGTCAAATATTGCAAAATTCTGCATATTTGAATTAATTAAATAAATTTCACTACCTCTCTAAATCTGAATCAGTCAAAATTGACTGATTAAAAAGCCGGAATCATGTCACCGTAGAAATCAGTAAAAAAAATTACTGATTCAATCAGAGAATTTTATTATTGAATCAGTAAAAAATAGAAATTCACTGTTTGAATCAGTAATTAATTACTGATTCAATCAGTGAATTTTTATTTTTGCTGATTCAACAATGAAAATTCACTGATTGAATCAGTAAATTTTGACTGACTTCAATCGGTGAATTAATTTTTACTGATTCAATAATGAAAATTCACTGATTGAATCGGTAATTTTTCACTGATTGGCAGTAAAATGTCACTGATTAACTGGGGAATCAGTGGAATTTGACTGATAAAGATTTAGAGAGAGTCAGTAATATTCGACCAAATCAACTGGGATCCTAATAGTAAGGAAGTTTTTTTAATTATTATTATCGAGTTTATATTTTTTCTTTCAAATTTGTTAATTTCAATTTGATTGATTTTCATTAAATTTTGTTTTTAGATAAATTTAATTATAATTTTTTTTAGTTATTTTAATAATAATTTTTTTTAATCGGATTTTTTATAGTACACAAGGATTTGGAAACATATGATCAAGTCTACATTCAAACACATCGAGTGAAAACGCCTCGGAAGCCACCCTACATGCAAAGAGCCTTACCAAGTACTCAGTAGAAGGAAGAAATAAAATTTCATTATAGAAAACAGAGGATAAAAGGACACTATTTCTGTCAATAGTTTAAATTCCTAATTTCAACTGACAAGGGTGAGGCTATAGTCAGTACTATAAACTGGAATTATACCACATAAGGAATAAAAATAAAATATACATATTGAAAGTATACAGGTAAATTTTAGAATTCAACGAGAAAATTTGTGTGAGAACTTCATTTTGACAAGAATCAAATTAGGTACCTCCGATGTCCACGAAACCGCAAATGCTGATCACATTGAAAGAATAGGTACCGCAAGTAGTGAATTTGAAGAAAAACACTAAAACAGGTTTAATTCAATTTTTGAGAAATTTTTCAATTATTAAAATATTATGTATTATTTAAACTTTTTTCAAGATTATTTTTGTGTTTTTTTCCCTTGATTAATTAGGTGATTAAATTTAAATTTTATACCAATTTTATTAGTATGCATTGTCAATTTTCAAAATAATGCCTCTTGTTGAAAAATTGGTTCTTTCAACATCCTCATTGCCACTTACATCCATTACATACTTCAAGTAACATTCAATTACAAAAGCCAAAAATCCGAAATGATATTTTGCTAGAGAAATCAATCAAAGATTTAGATACGATCCTTGCTATGGATAAATCTACTCCTTCATTTCTCTCATTACGTTCATCCATATAAATTGGATAATTTACAATTCAAAAAGCCAGAAATTCAAAATGTTATTCCACAAGAGAATTCAACTAATTCTTCCGATACGATCACTCTTACCAATTACATTCACCACTTCAAGTAATATTCGATTAGAACATCCGGAAATTGCAAATTTTATAGAAATATATGATAATGGTTGGAATGAATTCTCCCATTGCAAGGATGACAACAAAACTTTCCTAATAGTAAAAATGACACCAAATTGTGACATGAAAATGATATATTTGGATCCCGTCCATTTGAAATTAGACAACTTTACACTCCACTAAACAAATAATTTTTTTAAATAACTAAGGCAAGATGAATTTGTATTGACTTTTGAGATTCAATTACCAAAAGAGAAAACAAATTTTTCAATGAACTTTACATTTAAAAGTGTGTATAAATTAGCAAATGCTCAAAATTTCCCCTAAATATTGGGCTATGTTCATAACCATTTTTCCATTTTGAAGCTTATTTGAGGAGATATTCACAAAACTTTTGATTTTTTCCAAAAATGCTGTAAATTGTTGAAAAATAGGTGTTTTTTACCCTTAATTTTTGGTCAAGGAAGTGAGTGTTTTTGAAAAAACAAAAAAACCTTCTGATGGGAAATTACACGTAGAACAAGATTGTTCATAACTATTTTTCAATTTTGAGGCTTATTTGAGGAGATATTCACGAAAAACCGGTTTTCAGCAGACATTTACCCCTGCCCTGGGTGTAGCGGAGGGTTGTGGGGTGTCCATTTTAGTATGTTGTGTAGTGGACCATTACGAACGTAAACCGTGAAAAAAAATCAGGATTTAATTTTTGGGGGTCAACTCCTAAAATGACTGGACTATTGTGGATTATTGGCAAATACTCGGCACTCTAGAGCAGACCATCGACCGAGAAAATTTACAATATTTCAAAACGAATCCCACTTGGGCGAAACTAAGATTAAAATTTCATACACGTCATGTCAATTGGGCGGAAAATATCAATCTCGGTCTAATCCTATTTAACCACAAAAGCTTAAAAACAATTATACATGTGTATGGTATAATGCATATAAACGTCGAATACACACGCGGGTCTATGACCCTGGGTTAACATCCGGTTCTGCGGGGATTTCATTCACACAAACAAATCTTCATTACTGATAAACGTTCGTGATTTCAATTCATACAACAAAAACACATTCTCATATTCGCACACATACCACAATCTACGTATCGTACAGTGTAAGTAGTATAATAATTCACCAGATCCATGCTCGTTTTGTTTATGTAGATATCTGTATGACATATCAAAACGTGATAAAGAAGTAACCTATAAGTACATATGATTGTATGACCATAACATACATTCAACATATGCACATTGCAGCAGGTCGAATTAAAATGATAATGAAAATCACGCTATTTCTCAGCATCGTGTCTGCGAATAAAATTCACTATTCGTCAGATAAAAAGCTCCTGCGACACGATCAACGGCACGACCAAATCAGAACCAACTCGAGACAAGGAGGTAAAATTTGAAGAAAAAAAATCGCTGGGACCATATTCCACATATTCGAATACCAAAAGGATTGAAATTACTCGAATTGTGCAAGAAACCTAGTTTTTTTCACTCAATTTTTAATACGACAAAAACGATGATATTTTACGATTACGTCGACCTATTTAGGACCGGCTGAATAAATCACGATTTTCGTCGATCTTATCTTCGGCTTCGTGAAGTGAAGAAAAAAAATTATACTCGTTATTCTAAACACGTTATTGGCGGGCGCCACGAGTCGCCGGACAGGAAACGGAGGTATTGTTTTTTCTCATTTTGTCGTCATCGTATAAGACACAATGCTGGTATGAGAGGAAACCCTCAATTTCTTTTAGAGTATTTTTACAATAAATCTGTTTTTGAAGGTCAAGGGAGGGCTCAAATCTTAAACACTACATATGGTTCCAAAACCACATTAACCGATTGAAAACTGCACAGATAGTACCATTATATCAGTTTGAGATCCAAAAACATACAGATTTATACATATACTTACAAAATATCTCATAAAACACTTTACTTAACCGTTTTATTCGTTCAAAATGGAAAATAGGAAATTGATCTCGCCATTGAATTAGCCATCAAGATGGGAAAAAAAGAAAGAAAAATGAAGGTACGTAAAATAATAAATTCCGAGTTTTGTTTTTCCCTTGCTGAAAATCATTTTTGCTAACAAGGTAGGTATCCTAACCCAGAGTAAAATTTCTAGTCTATAAAAAAATAAGTCGAGAATACATCATAATAGAAGAACCTCATTTCCAAAATTTCGTCAGCGCCCTGCAAAATATCAAAATTTGATCTCATCAACAAAAAAAAACTGGAATTTGGTACATGCTCCATTTTCTTCCTCCCGAATCAATTGAAAGTGGTTTCAAAACTTTCAAAGCCTCTAGGAAATTTTGGAATTTTCCAACACTGCAAAAAAGCTCATAAAAATGATCCATATAAATGAACTTCGACACCTATAATCGCAGATTACCCGCACTGAACTTTTTGATCGATTAAAGCACAATTTTCAATCCGCGATTGTAGATGCTAAAGTTCATATGGACCATTTTTATGGGGTTTCTCCAAGGCTGGAACATTCCAAAATTTTCTGGAGGCTCCGAAATATCTCGAAACCACTTCTAATAGATTCTGGAGGTAGAAAATTTTAAAAATGCGCCAAAATTCGAAAAATGAACTTTAGCACCTGAAGTTTTGGATATGGAGTTCTTTGATAATGTACTTTCGATTTATTTTTATTTTGGCTCAAATTTTCATTTTGAATTCGAGATGACATAATGAAATTTTCAAACTAAATTCTGTATTTTAAACCCATAGAACTCGAATGTGTTATATGAAGATATAATTGAATCATTTGTTTCCAAAACGTGTTCTGCTCAAAAAGTAAGACACAAGAACGAAACTCGACGTTCTTTCTTCAAAAACGCATTCTTCAATTTAATTAACCCAATATTGTTAAATTTTTTTAGAAAAAACACGTTTTTTTGAAAAATACACTTTAGGTCTCTTTCTTGGATCCGGCTTTCTGAGCAGAGCACGTTTTGAAAACAAACAATTCAAATTTTAGCCAAATATTGGGAACATTTACCAGTCAGGGATAGTGGATACTTACTATTTATTACCGAATAAAAAAGATAGATAGGTACCTATAAAAACATTTCACTACATACGAATTCATCATAACAGACAATGTTAAAAACAAACGTACTCGAATGTTTAGACGTAGTCTGCATTCTGTACGTAATTCACCTAGACCTACACCACGTCCATATCCATGTGCCACAGGTACACATCCACACACCGAACGTTATGTTAATATATCTCGAAGGAATATCAATATTTGAGTACCGTTACGAGCCGTTGAATTATTTCTTCAACAACTCTTAGCATATATGTCAATAAATCGGCCAACTTGAAAGATACATGGACAGATAGACAAGCTACGAAGGTACCTCTACCTAGGTCTAGTTATACCTCTTCCAAGTCAGTACTTCGTAGCATCTGTGTTACTCACATAGGCAGTTCGTCCAGAAGTACTCGTATTTCCTCCTCCTCATCTATTCTCATTTCATATACAATATACATTGCCACGTTCTCTCGCTATTCATCGCTGTGTAAACTATCAACACCCACATCGACACTGGTCAACGTTATTTGTAAGATACTCTTCAGCTCCAGCATCGTACACATTATACGCCGATCATTTCAGATATGGGATCTTATCTCGGTCAATTGTATAAACTTTCGCTTCTTTCATCTGTATCGTGAATTTTTCAATTTTTGTTAATTGACTTTAGCGGACAGTTGATATTTGTTCAACAGAATGTCTATGAGGGTAAGCCGGAAAAATAAAAAGTTTTTCAATATCGCCAATTTTTTAATATGTGAAATAACTTGAGCTAAGACTCTCCCCCCAAAAAAACTCATAGTTCCCCGCGAGGGCTGACCAAAGTAGAGCCATCGAAAAAAGCACGCTATTTTTGTATTTAAATCCTTCAAAATCTTGATTATCATTTTAGAACGCCCTTGCACTGAAAATTTATGATTCAAGATGCTGAATCTTGTGGTGAATTTATTTATTTGATTGTAGACTAGTCTTCCTCGATTTGTTTTGAAAAGTCGCAGATCAATGAACTTTCTTTTAGAACGAAAAAAATTTGAAATACTCGCTCAAATGGGTATAACTATAAAGAGGTACTCTGACCAGCTGAACACGAATGTGATATTGATTTTTTCATTTACTTATTCCATTCTTTTCTCTTTTCAAAATTTGTCGTTTCAAAATTTCAATCAAATGTTACAGGCATGGATATTACTCTGAACAAAAAATTGAATTTCAAAGGGGAAAACATGATAAAATGAAAAAACTAACAATAGATTCTTGCTCAGCCGGTCAGATAACTCCTTTACACCCCATTTGAGCGAGAATTTTGCTCAAAGTCTCAATTTTTTCATCTGAGAAAAAAATTACGTTCAACTTTTTAAACAAATTTCAAGGAGTAAATGAACTTCGATCAAAAAAAGCTAACACATCACAAGATTCAGCACCTCAAACTGCATATTTTCAGGGCTGGGGCCCTGGGGCATTCTAAATTAATGAATAGATGGAAGGATAAAATACAAAAATGACGTTTTTTTCGAAAAAGGCTCTACTTTGGGGCGTCCTAGCTAAGTTTCCAGCCATCACGCGAAGCTCAAAATTTTTTTGAGAGAGTTTCAACTCTAACTGAATTATATTTCAAAAAATTGGTGAAGTCGAAGAACTTTTCTTGTAATTTTCTGGTCCACAAGAAGGAGTTTGCATGCAACACTGCTTCACCGCAACGGTCTAGAAAGCATATCTAGTCTACAAAATATCACTTGTCGAGAAATAAATTTTTCAATTATTGTATAGTTCCTTATAGCAAAAATGACTCCTTGAAGTGACCAAAAATTAGCGATTTCGAATTGCGATTACGAAAGATACGGGTGTTATAATTTTTTTCCGGCTGCCAATTTCCACAGTTGGGAAAAAATTCAAATAATTTAAAAAAAAATATTGATAAATAAATGCACTTTTTTCTTCGAGGTGAAAACCCTGGGTCATGGATATGTTCAAAATATAATTTAGAGATGAGGCAATGTTCCTTGTTTGTGTGTAAAGAGACAAAACTTCATAACTTTTTATTAAAATGTCAATGCAGTTGAATAGATTTTTTCCATTTTTCTTTTTTTCATCATTTTCTGAAGTGTTTTTCATTTTTTTTTTTTCAAAACTTACCCTTGCTATTATTATTTTTTTGAATAAAATATATTCCATATATTGTTATACCTATTATATTACGATTAAGAAAAATAGTATTGCCAATATTAATTCAAAATTCAATAACCATACCCAGTGTTGCTAATCTTGCAAATTTAAACCACTTTTTTTGAAAATCAAAGTTTAGACTTTTTATCAAAATTTCAATGCAGTTTTATAAAATCATAACCAACATTTTCACATAATATTCTAATTTAAGCAAGCAGTGTTTCCAACAATACAAATTTAAATACCAAATTTATAATTTTTTTAAAATCATATTTAGTAACACCAAAAAAAAAATCGCAAAAACGTTGAGTACACGAAAACGTTGCACCTTTCAAAAATTAATCCCCAGGCCTAAGACATATCCACGTCAAAAATTGAAAAATTGGTTTCATTTTACAGTTGAGAATTTTTCAGAAATTGGTGATTACCAAGGTCCGGATATGTATGTAAAAACATACTAATATTTTCCTATGAGCATTCCTATCGTGCATATCCGTGGTTTCTTAACGATTCAGAAAATTCTGATTATTTTGAAATTTGAACCCTCATAATATGTTATCCCATATTTTCGCATATTGCGGGTATAAACACATATGTATTTCTATATATTTTGCCATTTTTCACGCATAATCGACCATATTTCGACCATTTTGCTCGTTTTCGGGCTTATTTTACCCATTTTGTCTTTTTTACATTTTTTTCCATCTTTATCACGCAAAATTCAATTTTTTCATTTTTTTCTGCCTAAAAAATGAAAATGCCAATTACAATTTTTTTTTTTTGAAAAAGGTCAATATTGTATAATTCACAAAAGATTATTGAAACTAGCCAAAATCTACCAAAATAAATCATATTTTAGTACTCTAAGTGGTATTTAAATGATCGGATTGAAAAAAGCAGTTTTTTGATACCATATAGGTATCCGTTCACATGCGATACCAGACCTAAAGTCGGAAATCAACTTTTCGAGCTTTCGCTAAAAATGTAAAAAGCTGTTTTTTATTAAAAATAATAATTTTTTATACAAATTTTAGACTTAGATGCTCCGCGAGGTCTCAAAATGATGAAAATTTGTCCCTCTGTCCAATTAGGCAAGAAAATCGAAATCGATTTTTCCGACTTTAGGTCTGGTATCGCTAGATACGTCAGAAGTTTACTTCCTTTATCGTGCAAAAAACGCTATAACTCCAAGAGATTTAAACTTCGGATGGTGCGGAAGATTTTAAAATGTGAGAAATTTACCCCTCAATCGAAATAGGTGAAAAAATCGAAATCGATTTTTCCGACTTTAGGTCTGGTATCGCTGGACGCGTCACATATTCTCACATATTTTGCGTTTCTCAGGACATATACATCCGCTCCTTGGTGATTGATTACATTTAAATCTTTTTTCCCTTCTTTGTTTGATTTTTTTTCAGAAATAGTTGCACAGACCTTCATTTTCTACCAAACCGAAACTGAAAAATTCTCAGTATTTTTTATAGTCATTGGCGAGAAGAGAGGAGGGTCAGAAACCTCATCGAAAAATAGAAATTTCCATCAAAAAAAAAATCAAGACACATCTATAAAATTTTCCACAATGCTAAGCATTTTCAAACCATTCGACTACCTCTACTCAACCAGACTTCACAGCTCATACCATTAAAACCTATCGATCCCGTAATATTAAAATTTCCAACATGAACCACCATCACTACCAACACAACGCCAATCATCCACCCTTTCCTCAACCAAAACCTCAATACTATTACTCCGAACCGAACGTCAATCGCCAACACGCCTCGAATCCAGCACCAGCTCACCCCGGACAACGCAACTGTTTCGCCGATTCCTATCAGCAGCCTCCCTATCACACGCCAACCGATCGAAAAGAATGCGGAGATGGTCAAAAACCAGCCATCACCGGCTGCACTTTATACGACAAAGACTGCAACGTGCCGGAGAATATATGCAAAGCTTGCCCCGACGTATGCATCAACGATTACTGGTACGAGCTGAATAATCGTCTGACCTGTAACCCGTACATGTTCGATAGATGGAAAAGCATCTACCAATTGACCACCGACCAAGTTGGCAAACAGTTACTGGAGAAGAGGGCCGACTGCCGCAGGAAACCGTTTTTCCCCAGAAGGTGTAAGCTTTGCGATATCACAGACGACATTTATATCACCGAGCAACTCTGTAAACAGTACGTTAAACCGGAGTGCCAAGAGTTGACCTGCTACGGAGACTTCACCGCTGACCTAGAACCGACCAAAATTCCACCCACGATGGTGATGACAACGCCGAGACATTGCTTCAAACACAAATCCACCGAGTGTTTCAAAAAACACGATTATAATCCGCTCGCCGATATACAAAGAGAGTTAGCCAGAGGTACGTGTCCTCAGCATCCTCACCGGCCCAGACACCCCTCGTATCCTAATCCAATGCAAAACCCATACGAACCTAGATTCTCGTGTTGAAATTTACTCTGTAGCTAAATTTTTTATCGTACGATTAATTTGTTTGTTTTTCCTATTCCTTTTGCCCGGCTGTACTTGACTTGATCTAAATTAAGGTATTTTATTCGCGTGTGCAATATATACATGTTCGTTTAAAAAAATATGTGCAAAAAAAATACAGAAGCGTTTTTTAACACGTTAATTGACTCGAATGATCATGCTGTCACGAACGCATACCGTACAGACCTCCAATTAAAAATTTAAAAAACTCGATTGTACGATATGCACGCTATACTCTTATATATCAACAAGCTAGTACAGCAATTGTTTACCATAACCAAACCCCATCTTTTATTCTACGATAAATTAACGACGTAATAAACGTTTAATAGATAGTTTGTACGAGTACGTGTTGTTTTACACGGTACCTAGCATTAAAGACCGTATCCTCCCCGAATCCCCTATTCGACTATATTTAGAAAAAAAAAAGATCAAAATTTTCCTACAGAACTGGGTAAGTAGAAGTACTTACGTAAAACAAAAATCGTACCGAATATACTTCTTTGAATTCCATGATCATCTGGATATGGGGAATAGGTAAATGTCTGTACGAAAAATGCAATTGACGAAACGCAAAAATAGTTCGAAAAATCGTACTTAATTATCTTGAACGAGCAAACACACCGCACTAATTGTATTCTTCGAATATTGTCCGATGGCACAGTGGATGTTTTCAGAGCTACTGGAAGAGATAATTCCCCGTACTGTGGTAACGACTAATCGAGATAAAATTTAGAATTTTCAAATAATGCGGAGTTTTGACGTCATTAGAAATGAGTACTATGGATTTACAATGCATATTGGTCATTTTTTCAGGAAACGGAAACGACGTAAAGGGATGAGTAACGGAGCGAAAATAAAAATAAAATGATAGTATATCTATGTAGATACATGATTGTGTAATTACCGTTACGTAAATTGTAACAATTCGAAAAACAATCCCTGACTCATTACAACACACCCCCCCCCCCCACCACTGATTCCTAAACTTTGATGGTGATTAGAAATAGATCGCCGAGTTTGATAAATTGGAATATCTGATTCTTGGATCAATTGACTACCAGAAAAGTAAAATGCTGATGGAAAATCCCGAATTTCACCAATTCGTAGGTGGTTCTTGGTGAAAAAAATGAGCTAAAGCGAAATTTCCAATGACAAAATGATGCCAAGAAGTTGAATTCTTTAAATCTTCGAATTCAATTTTTTACTTTTATGGCATTTGTTGATTCGTAACAAACGCTTTAAAAAAAATTCATTCCAAAAAAAAAGTAGAAAAAAAAGGTAAATTATTAAAAGCCATTGAAGTACTTACGAGAATTCAAACGTGGCAAAAAACTTGGAATGAAGCTGTCTTTTCAATCATTTTCAAAACACTATTAAATTCTCCTCGACTCCCCTCCCCCTCTTCACCATTACATTCATGATCATAAACCAAGATTTTCATTCACATCAGCTAATATCTTCTAGATCTCAACATATATTTCAATTACCTACGTAAATTTTCTATGCACTCAAAAAAGGCTATTCAGTTCAGAAATGGATTGTAGTTGATATATGATAGGTACGTATTACTAATAAATTGAAAAATAGAAAATATCGACTCAAATTTTCCATTTTAAAGACATCCGTCCAGCGATTAGCTAGTCTGAAATTGAAAAAAGTCGAAGGGCAGAGCCACACTGAAGCAAAACAGTTGAAAGAAAATTCTTCTCAATTTTCAATCCATGAATACCAAACATCATTCATGATCGATCACTTCGTCGTAAACTTGATGAACGTACATACAATGGCATAAATTCTTCACAGTAGTAATTGAATGTGTTACAATAAAAAGGACATACTTACTCTCTCAATTATAAATCAGTGAAAATTACCGAAAATCACTGAGAAACAGTCAGAATTGCAGCACAGGAGAAAATCAGTAAAAATTTTTTCACTGAAGACAAATCAGTGAAAGAAAATCACTGGAAATCAGTGAAAATTCACTGAAAACTCAGTGATATTTATGAAATTCACTGAAAAATCTGTGAAATTCTTTGAATAATCAGTGAAAAATCACTGAAAATCAGTGAATTTCACTGATTTTTCCTGTGCTGCAATTCTGACTGTTTATCAGTGATTTTTCACTGATTCGAAATGAGAGAGTATAGAAAAATGACGTTTTTGGGAAATCGCGATTCAAGTTTGAGTGTAATTTTTTTCATATCAAATTAAGGAATTCAGCTGGGGAAAAATGTTACCCTAAAATTTCATCCTTTTACTACAAGAAAACAGCTTGCCCATCACTTGATATCTTTTCTATATTTTTCTATATTGAAAACAAAATTTTGACCCTTTTTGCCGGAAGTGAAAATTGAAAAAATACAAAAGTTGGAGAGGATGAAAAAAGAAACATTTTCGTGAAAAAATGTTAAATTATCTCTTCATGGGGCGTATATGCGCCGTGTCATGTTTAATTTTATAATGTTCAATTTTTTCATTGTGCTGATTGTAAAATTTTAAAATTTCAATAAAATGTTTTCCTAGTCAAGTTTTCGTCATAAATTTGAAAAAAATTATAAAATTCGTCCAAAATGTATGTTGAGCATTTTTTTTGAAACCAAGAAAATGAAAATCATGCTGGCAAAAAAAGTTGTCATTTTTCAAAGTGCGATATATCCGCTCCATAAACAGATAATTTAAATTTTTTTCACGAAAATGTTCCTTTTTTCATCCTCTCCAACTTTTGTATGAAGATTTTTTTTTAATTTTCACTTCCAGCAAAATTATACGTCATCAAAGGTAGAAGGGTCAAAATGTAAATTTTGTCACATCAAAAAGGGCACTTACCTTAACTCAACTTTTTGTTTTCAATATAGAAAAGTACAGAAACGATATTAAGTGATGGGCAAGCTGTTTTCTTGTAGCAAAAGGATGAAATTTCAAGTAAAAATTTTTTCCCAGCTTAATTCCCTAATTTGGTATGAAAAAATTACACTCAAACTTCAATCGCGATTTCCCAAAAACGCCATTTTTCTATATGTTCTTTTTATTGTAACACATTCAATTGTGTTACTCTAGCAAATACATATGCAAAGACAATCAATTAACAAATAGTATTCATAATTTAGAAAGTAAGTAAAATTTTATATTTTCAATTTTTTTTTATTTGTAGCATTACGAAAAATGAAGTTGAGAAATTGAAAAACTTGACTCAAAATTCGAATTTTCTAAAAATAATGGTCTAGACTTCCATTAATTTGTCAACTCAAACCTTGAATCACACGACTCATGATGGGCCATAGATCCCCAAAAACGAGCGAAATTGGAAAAAATGAATGTTTTTGGACGAAATTTACGAACCTCTTTTTAGGAGCAAGTTCGGACAATTTTTTGAGAATCAACGATCAAAGTTTTTGTATTCACACTTTTCAACTAAGCATGTAAGTTTATTGAATCCAAGAGAAATGAAGGCAAAAATTCTTGCAAAAAAGGCATTCAAGGTAGAAAATGTATTATATTTTTTACCACCAGGCAATGTCCCCAGCCCTGTTTCCTATATCTAGATTTAAGTGTCAGGTTTAGAAAATTTGTGATTTCAAGTGATAAAGCACATTAAAAAACTCCATAGCTTTGGAGTGAAAATTTCAAAATTTATTGAATTTCCATTAGTATCTGTCTATGTATAATTCAACTAACTATACGAGAGGCAGATTTATTCGAGGAGAGAGAAAAAGGTAGCAAGGTAGGCGTAACAAGTTTGCCAACGGATCGCGAAAAATTTGAAAAATGCGATTTTCAATTCAAAGTTTAAAAAGACCTTCAAAGCGAATTTACTCGGGTTTGATTCTGAAATGATTCGTAATATAGTTGAAAAACCTTCAAAATTTACAAAATCGTAGCGAAGAGGGTAAAAATGTCAGAAAATTGAAATTTCAAACAATTCCTACGTTTACTTTTATTTAAAGACTTGGTCAATAGATATTTTCCACGGTCTCGCTTTTTCTCACTAATTCACAAAAAATATTTTTTAATTGAATACTTAGGGATATCGTGTCTGCTGGATCTGAAAAATAAAAATTATTGCTACTTTCTGAATTTTTCTAGCCATTTTCATGTAAATTTTCTTGCTTTAAATTTGCTAGAAAAAAGAACTCCTTGTATATCCTTCGATTAAAAAATTCAAGGAGAGGAAAAAATGTTGAAAATGTTTGCTTTTTGCAGTAAAATTGTTCAAATTCTTGTGATTTTTTGGGTTTTTTGCTTCTACATCGAAATTCTTGCTATTTTATGGATTTTCTTCTTTTTCTTCCCAATAAACATCATGGACATATAAACTCAAGAATACATTATGATTTCTTCGAAAAAAATCACATAATGAAAATTTTCATCTCAGATCTCAAATTCATTAACGTAAAATACGTATTTCTGCTCAGTCGAGTACGCCACAAACTAAATTTTGACAGCGAGATGAAAAAATTCCAACGTGATACGTTAATCGTACCAGTGTTGCCACAATCATGAAACTAATTCATCCCACAACAACTTCACCGAATAATGTTGTTAAATCCCGACACTCCCGGCAGTAAAAGGGGAAAATATGAATAAATGATGAGACTCGAGTCATTCATTTCCTCTTAAACTACTTAATATGACACCAGACACCTTGTATTATAGGTAGGTACTTTTACATCCTCGATACGCGAAAATGAAATCGAATTCTCGAGCGATCTAAACCATCACATGGGTCTAACAAATTATAATATTCGCCGTGGGCTGGATCTAACTGGTAGACGACCTTGATGACCGAGATGCGTCTACTTATATAGGTATTTTCGTTAAAATACGATACTCCTTTTGTCGAAATTCACCGAAGAAAAAAACTACTTGGGTATGATTCGAGTTAAAGCGATTATTTGGCGATTTAATAACGCTAATTTTCTTTTATATTAAATAAACATCAATTATACCGGAATGGAGGGACGTTTAAGCGATAAAGCCATGTTCAACCCATCTCGAAAATATAAACCTACACATCGAAAACCAATTTGGAAAATTTGTCTGGTAAAAATAATCCCAAATTTGGATAAATTCGAGCCCCTCGATGACGTATGGAGCAGATCTACCCTTCAATGGATATTTTTTTTCAAAGTTGTATCCAATTTTTAAATTTTTTCAAAAAATAAAATTTTTTAATTTAAAATTTTTTCAAAATTTTTCAAACTTTTATAAAAAAAAAAACATCAATCCGGAATGGCGAGACGTTTAAACGACAAATCCACATTCAACCCACCTCGAAAATATAAACCTACACATCGAAAACCAATTTGGAAAATTGTTCAGATAAAAACTAACTGCGATTTGGGCAAATTCGAACCCCTGAATAGCGTATGGAGCAGATCCACACTTGAGATAGATGAAAATCTATTTTTTATCTCAAAATTTCCAAACAACAACTAGTTATTACGTTGCTGAGATAATTTCACGTTCCATGAATACACACATAGGCGCATTCTTCCAAGTTCTAAGGTCACCTAGTTTTCATACCGAGTAAGACCAACTTGTACGAAGCAAGCTGGTCGAAAAATTTTTTAATCTACGATAGTCGCAGTCGAAGTCGATAGACGTCCTAATGAAAAACCACTGGCTTAGCTGGCTGCGGATGAATCGTCGTAAACACACCGCATCGTCATCGGTGTCACGAGATAATATCAAGTTCAACGTTTCACTTATGGCTACGTAGACCTGAAGGTACCTCTTGTACCAGCAGCGAATCTGCATCTTCCGCCTTAAAAGAGGTTAAAGTTTTAAATTTTTTTTACTCGCGGGTACTCGAATCGATTTCTCAATCTGGTTCTCATCCGTACCCATACCGACCGATCGAAGTTTAGATCTTTGAAATTTTTACAATGTATGTAGCGTATTTCGCAAATACCTCGGATTCGAGAGAAGCCACGGTGAAGAAAATTTCTCGTATTGGATTCGTATGCATACGTATTCTCGACTGTTTCGAAATTAGCACACAATAAAACGAGTACAAAGACACCGGACATTACATTTCCGCGCATTTAATTAAACATTTCAATATAGCCGATGCTTACGTACAGCGTAACAACCCACATCCTCTGACAGACATTTTAACAAATGCCAATTTACAAGTACATCCCTTCATTCGGACTATCATCAACCTTTCACCCGGACGAAATTTTTCGACATCGTCATTGACCCGAGTCCTCAGTCACAGATGCAAGTTTTTCGGCCGAAATGACAACGACATCGATTACCTTAATCGAATTTTATTTTATAGCTTTCAAGTATAGAGGAGCTTAAGGAGTAATGAAATGAAAAGAGGGGTAAACTAGTTTGACCATTAATTTGTTGCGGCCGCGTAATTATTCGACTGACCAAACTCGCTAATGGATAGTTCTATTCTACATACGGGTTTAATTTATATTTCTTATTTTATAAACCGACGTAAGTACGTACCTACGCTATTTTTTTTATATTTCATTTTGCAAAGCAACCCGGTATGAAGCACGAAGAACTTATCGAATCGATATAGGTAACTTAGCGACCTTGAATAAATTCGATTTCGACGAGTAAATTATATTCACGACTATCCGCCATGTATTGTAGAAAGCCTTATAAAATATCTCACTCGGAATGACAATGATCTCTCAGTATCAGCACCCGAAACGACTCAGAGTTGATTAATGTCTGCCGAAGCGAAAACCCAGTAGCGAGTACTTGTACGACACGTGTTCATGATCTATAACAAGCAATATTTGGCATGGCACGGAAATAACAACCGTTGTGGTAAAAAATATTGATTTATTGTATGTATTTCGAATTGAGACCATGCTTCAATTTCAATAGTAAAAATTTGATTAGAAAAGAATGAAAAGATTTTATTATCAGAACGATTAGCATCCTCAATTCCTCATGCTGATCATGAGAAGACTTTAATTAGAAGTAGAACTAATAAAAAAAGTTAGAACAAGATATATTTAATGCGATATGCCTCGTGGTAAAAACAAGTAAAAATTACGTTTCTTCTATAATCATTATCACGCAATTTGATACTTCATAATGTCTACTGAATCTGAAAAATTAAAATCTTGCTATTTTCTGAATTTTTATTGCCATTTTCGTACTATTTTTCTTGCTTTAAATTTACTCAAAAATGATTCCTTCCCTTAAGTATGCTCGTGAAAAAATAATACAAATTGGCAAGCGAAATAAAAACATTTAAGGTGTCTAGAAAATTCTCAAACCAAAAGGATAGATTTTAGCAGGACCTTTAAACAAATTTTGTAGGGCTTTTCTTCTCAGCTTAAAAAAAACATACTCTTTCCTACTCTCCAATAGTTTTTCAAAAAAGGTTGTTTCTCAATTCCCCTATGAATTTGGCTTCAGCAAAATCAGGACAAAAATTTCAAAAAATAAAAATTTCAAATACTTACCAAAAAATACTCTTGGAATGAATTTTATGGGGGTTTTACCGACAGGTAAGGCAAAAAATTTAATTACAAAAATCATTAAATTTTGAGAAAAAATTATCTAATACGAATGAAGAGAGGGTCAAATTTTCAAAAAAAATAGGAATTTTTAACACAAATTATACTGCACACTTGGATGAAATTTATAACATTTTTATCCAAGTATATAAATTCATCAAAATTTCATTGGCTCGAGCGAATCAAGGGCAAAAAAGTTTGAAAATCGAAATATCAAATACACACAAAAAATAGCTGAATATGAATATTTTATTCCTCGAAAAAAATCTGAAAAAGTTTTACGTGAAAATATCTCTACAAAAAATGTGATAAAATTTTTGCCCAAGTTGAAAATTAAAGACGCTTCGATACTTCAAAATTTGGAAAAAATATGTAAAAATTGGTAAAATTTTGAAATGCTGTGACTCTTTTAATTTTCAGTTTAGGCGAAATGTTTATGAAACCTTTTTTATTGCACATAAAAAGATCTAGAAGAAAGGTCATGAACAATTTTTGCCCAATACCTGAAATAAACAAAATTTGTGAATGACTTTACTAGTAGATCTTTTTATGTGCAATAAGAAAGGTTCCATAAACATTTCGCTTAAACAGAAAATTAAAAGAGTTACAGCACTCCAAAAATTCACTAATTTTAGCAATTTTTTCCCAAATTTTGAAGTATTGTAGCGTCTTCAATTTTCAACTTGGTAACAAATTTAATATGACCTTTTTTATAGATCTTTTTACGTACAATAAAAAAGGTTCTATAAATATTTAACCTAAATTGAAAATTGAAAGAGTTACGACATGTTGAAAATTTCTTAAAATCTGTGATTCATGATATATGACTTTGAGGTCATGGCGGCACGGGTAAACGTGCTTCAATCGGGTCGTAACCAAGCTTAAAATTATGTTAAGAGTAAAACTGAAAAATTTAGAGGGTATGCGCTCCAAAATTACAACTTTCACTTTGGCTAGGACATCCTAATGTTGGTACCAATACCATGAATTCAACTTTTCAAAAAAGGAGCTTCTTTTTATAAATTTCTATAAAAATAAAAATTTGAAAAATGTTCACGTAAACGAAGATTTTCTTCGCGGAGTGTAGAAATTTCTGGCAACTGAATGAACAACGGTACAACACAAATTGCTCGAAGGATCTCCTCCTTCCTCTGTTCCCTTTGAAAATTGCATCAAAATTGCGAAAAAAAAACAAACAAAATAAAAATGGAGAACAATTTTTCAGAAAAAATCATTCATGGTATCTTCACTGCTCGAGCAAAATAAATATTTCCAGACCAGCTTATATCAATACCGCAGATGGAATAAAATAGAGGGAAGAGGTCATCTTTCGATTTTGAGGAGAAAGAGGGTTGTTTTAAATTATGTACCTACTTACATTTCATTCGTGACAAATCCAATAACACCTCATAGAGTCGGTTGAAAAATTATTGCCTAAGAAGCGTTGCGTATAAGCGAATTTTTTTGATATTTGTTTCATGTTTTGAGAAATAGTTTCTTTTTTGTTTTCGTTTCTGAAAAATCAAAAAATTGAGCCAGTTTTCGTTTTTTGGTATATTTTTTTCAAAACGTCTATTTTCTTCAGAAATCACGCATTTCTTCTCAAAAATAGAGAAAAGAATAAAACTTGGAGACATTTTCAAAGAATATTCCTAAATTTGGTTTCTCTTTGATTTTTTTTGTTTAGAAAAAATTCACCATTCCTCGTGAAAATGATTATAGCAGCATGTTTGGCATGTTTGGCTGCCCAAAAATTAGCGTTTTTAAATCAGTTTTCTTGGAAGACAAATTAATTCAGAGACTTTAATTATTTGGGTGTTGTTCACCAGCAGCTGTATTCATGGCAAAATATACCAGAAGAATTCAAGAAATCACCCTTCGTTATGAAAGACAAAACTGAATATGAACCAAATGAAGCAAAGCTGTAGGGAACGTTCCTACTCAGATAAATTTCAAGAACTGAAGTTTGTGTAAGCCATCTTGACGGGTAAAAATATCCATAAAAATTACTTCAATTGACATTTTTCATTTTTTTAAAAATTCTGTGGTAAGATCGATGTCTCTAATTGAGAGCAATCTATAACTGAGAACGTGGTCTACGCAAAAACCTCTGTAATCATTTCAGGGACTTTTTTGAGGAGCTCTCAATTAAAAGGTATCTTAATTAATCTCATTGAACTTACAAAATCAAATAAAAGACTTCACATTTTACAGCCAATTTTTGATACTTGCGTGGTTGAAAAATCGAATTCTACTTACTCGAATTTTTTCGATTACAATCTGATCTTGATAGCTATTTACCGTTCAAAAATTTATGGAATGGTATATTTGTGAATCATTTACGTTCGTGGTGAAAGATTCCCGAACTATCTCATAGTGTTTTAGAGATTCGTGCCAAGACAAATTGCTGTCGTTCCAACGACGAAAATTTCACAACAATTTTGGGGATCTCGCGAGAAGTCCAGGATAACATAATGTCGTGAAATTCAAAATACAAGCCTTCACACTTTTAATTTGAATCAGTGAAAATTCACCGATGAAATAGCCAGAATCAAATTACTAAGAATCAGTGAAATTTCACTGCCAATTATTAAAAAACTACTGATTCAATTGGGGAATTTTCATTTCTGAATCAGTAATTTTTTCAATAACTACTCAAATGAATCAGTAAAAATTTACATTTATACCAATTGAATCAGTACTCTCTCATTCCCAATCAGTGAAAAGTTACTGAGAAACAGTCAGAATTGCAGCACAGAAAAAATCAGTGAAATTCACTGATTTTCAGTAATTTTTCACAGATTATTCAAAGAATTTTACAAATTTCTCAGTGAATTTCATAAATATCACTGAGTTTTCAGTGAATTATCACTGATTCTCAGTGATTTTCTTTCACAGATTTGTTTTCAGTGAAAAAATTTTCACTGATTTTCTCCTGTGCTGCAATTCTGACTGTTTCTCAGTGATTTTCGGTAATTTTCACTGATTTATAATTCAGAGAGTACAGTGATTCAAAGTTCAATTACCGAGAAAAAAAATCAAATTTTTATCTCTCAAAAAATTCCTATCTTCAATACTCAAAGGTATACATTTCTGCGAATGAACTCCACCAATTCCTCACCTCGTCCTAGTTTAGGAGTACAAACACGTGCGATAATTGCAACCTCACGGTAAAGTCTCGTGACCGACGACTATGCAGTTATTCACAATCACTTTATAGTCTATACCAATAGCAATATGAACACAGCACCTAGGCTCAGAGGCAGACACCACGAGCATGGTAATTTATAAAGAGGACACCGTATAAATAAATACCGCAGCGATAACGACCAATTGGCAATTAAGAAGAGGAATACTAAACAATAACGCAAAGTGGCAAAGTCAAATTCCTCATCGTTCGTCCGAGCGAATTGATACGTATGTCGCGGTTACCCGCCATTCTCGTACGCACGCTACATTTATTATAATTACCAAAGTAATTAAATCGGTATAGTGTACTTAAACGACCGCGACGCGACGATAATGCGCTGTACTTACTCTTAAATATGTACATATGTATATTGTATCTTACGACTCGACCAGCTTTGTCGATTTGAGGCAAAATATGGGTCTGGTATATTGGAAAAATTTCACCCGTATCGGCGGCCACGTTGAATATTTATTTAGTCTACGAGTTCCTCCGCGCTACCACCCCCAAGTACGTCATGTTTCAAAATACGATACGCGTGTTTACGTAGAGGTATTATCATTTCGTGATAGACGGAGCGAAATTGTCGTTTACCCAGAGCCCGCGTTGTGGAATCGTTTATCCGCGGCTTAACACCGTAATTAATCGTGCCACGGAACGCGAAAAGCGTTTAAAAATAAAGACGTTTTTTGTCCGATGCCGAGAGCGCATTTTGTTCGCTGTGGGTCTTCTGGCTATTGTACCCTATAATATTGTGTTTATAAATAAATATTACGAGATTCGAATGGAATTTTTTGTCGATTCGCAATACTTAGATTGCGTGTTTTTCGGTGTATTGGAAAAATATCGATTTATGTGGATGCGATCGAAAATAAAATGAAACGACTCGATGCAAACAGAATCCAGCATCCGAAGTCTAATCCAAAATTCCAATTTGATAAGTAAACTTGAATATTTCTATCTGTGAAATTTGATGGTGAAATTGGGAATCAGCGACACTGTTGTTAATGGATTACCGATTAGCGTTTCACATGGCATCAATTTAACATCAAAATATTCAATTTCGACGATCGAAAATGATATTTGGCTTCCTATATTCATTCCACAACGTGAACTATAGTTTCAAAAATAAAATAGATTCTGAAGCTTAAAACATTGAAACACTTTTTCTCAAAAGTGATCCTATTTTGAGAACAAATTGCTTTCATTACAGATGATCCACAGGAACTGGAAATTTTTCTGAAGAGTCTCCACTTGAAGTATAATCGAGGAACCTTTTTTTTTTCACTCCTCCCTCATTCTCAAGTAGTATTTGAAAATAGAAGGGTACAGCGAAAGAACCAGGTAAATCAAAAAATCGTATTTTCTCATTCCGAATCAGAGATGCAACGATTTTTAATCGATGCTACATCGATTATTTTTCAGGAATAATCGGAAATAATCGATTAAAAATCGATTAATCGGTCCTCAAAATTGAGTTTTTTGTGATTGGCCAGAGATACGTGACGTCAGTAACTCAAATTGTGTTGATTAGAAAAAAAATTGCGTCACGAATAATTTGGCCAATCAGAAAATTGAAAATTATTCTCCGATTAATCGATACTGGTCCGATATTTCAATCGGGGAATGAAAATTGATTATGATCGATTAAAATCGTAATCGCTGCATCTCTGTTCCGAATCAGTGAAAAGTTACTGATAAACAGTCAGTATTGCATCACAGGAAAAAGCAGTGAAATTCACTGAAAATCAGTAATTTTTCACTGATTCTCAGTGATTTTCTTTCACTGACTTGCTTTCAGTGAAAAAATTTTCACTGATTTACTACTGTGCTGCAATTCTGACTGTTTTTCAGTGTTTTTTTGATAAATTTAAAGAAATGTTGGCGTAAATTTAAAAAAGGTTAGGTACATCCAAGTCCCTTTTCTAATATACAATTTTATGTCTTATCTGGTTTTACTCCTGAACCCTTCGATTTGGAAAAAAAATGAAAAATGAAGACATGATCTTAAAATTATTTATATTTTTTGGGATTTATAATTAATTACGGCTAAAGTATCAGAAAAATTACAGATAGAAAATCTCCATGCAAGATTTATGAAAACTTCAGAAAGATTTCTCCAAGCAAGATGAATTTATATTTTTGAATTTTTTTTCCAAAATTTTTCGAAGAAAGGTGAATTTTTACTTTGAATTTTTTCTCCAAGATCCATTTATATCACATCAACGACTTTTCTTTCAAAGTGCAACGGTATGAATCTCATTAGAATTTTCAATTCCAAAGTCATTTTTCAAGAAGTGAATTGAACAAGTTTAATTTACATCCAGTTCAGATTTTTCTTCGAAAAGAAAATTTGAATTTTATTTTTTGAAGATTTCTGAAATGTTAGCATTACTTTTGCAAAAAAAAGCATTCAAATGGTAGAGCAAAAAATTTCTTCTGGCATGCTTCAAAATTCAATTTTGAGAGATTTTCTCGGTCATAGCGTTGAATTATATTTATGGTAGTTTTTTTCAAGTCTAATAAGATGCCAAAAAATCATTTACTCTACTTTTTCCCTTCATTAATTTGACCTTTCTAATAACGAAATAATCCAATTTTCGGGTTTATTCTCAGTAAAGCATTGAAATCAACTGTAAGTATAGTTTTCTCTTCATTTGCGAACAAAAGTAAGAAAAAAAATGCATCTTGTGTTCATTTTTCTTCGCAAAACTGAATTTTTTGAAACAAAAATCATTTTATATGGTCTTCCCCTTCTTATCATCTGGTTATATTCGCGTTCTTCTTGAAAAAGTTACATTATCTAAATGAGAAATTCCTGCAATTGGTATCAAAGAAATGACTAATGGTCGTAGAAAATCTGTTAGGTTAACGATTATCGAATTTTATTTATTATGAAACGAGGTTGAAAAAATTGAGATAAGAAAAATGGTCAGTCATTTTAGAAGAAATCCACAAGATTTTCGTGCCACAAATCAGAAAAAAAAAGAAATTAAAGAGGCTGGGTGGCTGAGAGCTGGTTCAATGGAGTACCTAATTTGTACACGAGGGTATTGGAGAAACCATACAAGACCAAGACTGCAGTGGCGTAAAGACGGGGGAGGGGACAACCCCCCCCCCCCCCAGAAGCCCTTCAAAAATGAATTTTTTATTCGAAAGTATTTGTGATCTTAAAACCATATTTTTTCGATAGCAATAACGTAAATTCTACAAAAAAATTTTGCCCTCGCTTCGCTCGGGCTGAGTTTGCTGCTTTCCTAACTTCATTAAAAATCAAAATCACCTCAATTTATCTACTTTTGAAAGATTTTCTTACAACAATTTTTTGATTTCAACGTGAGAAAACTTTCATGTCAGCTTTTCACAACCCTCTCCCTTTTGCTTTTCTTTGTTGTGTAATAAAAACTGATAATTGAACGTTGAAAAATGTACCTGTGGCGTCGGAAAATGGAGTTAAAGGAGTACGTTGTTGCGACTAGGGTACAAAATATCAAATGTACTTCCTCCCCCCCCCCCCCCAAATTACATCAGGTAGGAATTTTCAAAGCATTAAAACGCGAATAAATGTATTTTTTTGGACATTAAAAACCAAATTTTTTCAAAGCTTGGCCCTCGCTTCGCTCGGGCATGATCAGAATCACAATTATATCATCTATTTGAGACGACAGTGCGAAAAAAGACTCCCTTTACCCCCCCAATCTTTCTGGTATTCCAAGTCTCCATACCCAATTTTTACCCTCCCAAAAAAAGCTCCCGACGCTACTGTATCTCAGACACCCCCCCCTCCCCCCAGGGATGTCCAGTTACGCTACTGCAAGACTGCAGCAATTTTCGGCGATTTTCACCAATTGCTGCTTTCAAAATTTGAATTAGTCAAATTGTGGCCAAATTTTGCCTATTGCATGCAGTATCAATACTTTTTCTCTGATTTTCTTAGTCAAAAATTACTGAATTTTTGCATAAAATTGGGAAGTGACTGAAAAATCTGCCATTTTTGACTGAAAAATCACTGATTTACAATAAACTTTACTTCACTCAATGAAATAATTAGAATTTGACCCGAATTTTACAGATCCCGGTCTAGAGAGAGGGTTAAAATTCAAATTTTAGGTAATAAAAAATCCGAATTCATGTTTGAAACTAAAAAATAACATAAAAAGAATAACGAAGACAGTAAATTCGCTTCATGCAGTCATAAACTACAACTAAGCCCACGTTGCCTGATATGCAAATCTTCATGCATACTCAGTTTTGTCAAATCCCAGTTAATCCCTACAATAAACGCACATCTACTACTCTCGAGCTAGATATAAAGAATCGGCGGCGACACAATACCTGACTACCTGTAATTTTCGAGTTTTTTTTTTAGAAATTGCTTGAAAATGGCTTAAAATGACGATATTTTTTTCTTTCCCCCTGCCCCGACAATTTTCTGTGGAAAAATTGAGGTAGTCAGGTACTGTGTTCGTGACGAGTGGAATCGAACACAATACCTGACTACCTCAATTTTTTCACGTGTTTAGTGAGTAATTGTTCAGTTATCTATAAAATAAGGTACTGTAAAAGGTTTTCAACTCGTTCAGATTAAAAAAAAATGAAAAAAAGTGATGATTTTGCAAAAAATATGATTTTTTTGATGGTACATACTATGAATGTTTTGAAGAAATTTTTCGCGTAATTTGCGATGTTTGGACTGTAGACCAATGCATCGTGTTTAGATAAGTGCTAAACAGTCGGTTTCAACGTTTTTTTCATGTTTTACAGTGAAAAATTAAGGTAGTCCGGTATTGTGTTGACAGCGAATGGTATCCAGCACAGTATCTGACTACCTCGATTTTTTCAATGTCTGAAAATTCCAAATGGTGCACCAGCCTCCCTCCGCCCCACGATGTGACCCAAAATGCCCCCAATGGCGCAACGGCCCCCCTCCGCCCCGCGGTGTGTCCCGAAATGCCCGCAGGGCATTTTGGGACACACCGCGGGGCGGAGGGGGGCCGTTGCGCCATTGGGGGCATTTTGGGTCACATCGTGGGGCGGAGGGAGGCTGGTGCACCATTGGGGGCATTTTGGGACACATCGAGGTGCGGAGGAGGGTCGTCGGTGAGCCATTGAGGGCATTTTGGGACACATCGCGGTGCGGAGGGAGGCTGGTGCACCATTGGGGGCATTTTGGGACACATCGAGGTGCGGAGGAGGGTCGTCGGTGAGCCATTGAGGGCATTTTGGGACACATCGCGGTGCGGAGGGGTGCCGGTGCGCCATTGGGGGCTTTTGGGTAACATCGCGGGGCGAAGGGGGGCCGGTGCGCCATTGGGGCATTTTGTGACACTTCGTGAGGTGGGGGGGGCGGTGAACCATTTGGAATTTTCAGACATTGAAAAAATCGAGGTAGTCAGATACTGTGCTGGATACCATTCGCTGTCAACACAATACCGGACTACCTTAATTTTTCACTGTAAAACATGAAAAAAACGTTAAAACCGACTGTTTAGCACTTATCTAAACACGATGCATTGGTCTACAGCCCAAACATCGCAAATTACGCGAAAAATTTCTTCAAAACATTCATAGTATGTACCATCAAAAAAATCATATTTTTCGCAAAATCATCACTTTTTTTCATTTTTTTTAATCTGAACGAGTTGAAAACCTTTTACAGTACCTTATTTTATAGATAACTGAACAATTACTCACTAAACACGTGAAAAAATTGAGGTAGTCAGGTATTGTGTTCGATTCCACTCGTCACGAACACAGTACCTGACTACCTCAATTTTTCCACAGAAAATTGTCGGGGCAGGGGGAAAGAAAAAAATATCGTCATTTTAAGCCATTTTCAAGCAATTTCTAAAAAAAAAACTCGAAAATTGCAGGTAGTCAAGTACTGTGTTCTTACCAAAGAATCCGTATGCACAATAAAAAAGATAATGCAACCGAACCACACTCGTGACTTATCCAAAGGTCAATCCGTATCGTTGATAACGCCACATCAATGAGTTGATAACGCCAATTATAACACAAATTTTCGTATCAACCGTTCATATTCCATTTCGGGCAACAGGTAATTATACAATTCACAAATCATATCCAAAACACGTGTATCCGTCGTGTATAGCACGTCGTTTCTGCAAATCTGATGTTTCAGCACATTTGCAGTTGCACACACACAAACCAACATCAAGGCGCACAAATTGACGAATTTTGCAGCACAAAAAAATATACACTATAAATATGTAGATATAGGTGGAAATTTGTTTACATTTTGAATGGAATTACACGACACTGCTAATACTATGCACTGAGAAGTTCACTAGGACGAAATTTTATCACCGAACAACCGGCGGCGGGCAAATTACCTGCGATAATTTTGACTCGACGACACGACACGAAGAAGTTCACGCCAGAAATTTAGGATACGGCGAAAGAACACCGCGAGTCACACGTATACTTGAAAATACCGCCGCGCACACTGCGTCGATCAACAGGTCTCTTTCGTTTACAAACTGTATAATATTTAAACGATGTTTTACTCTAAGCAATTGTATACACGTACGTGTAGCGCCCCAATACTTTAAAACGTTAGCAAGCCTACAGCTGCGACCACGTTCATTACTAAATAAAAAAAAAGTGCTAAGTTGGAGGGGGCAACTGTCGGAATCAACTTTGACGTCATCAAGTTTATACACGACGACGTCATTAAATTTCATGATAACCGACGATTATGTAGACTGCAATGTGGTATGCTATGTTAAGGTATCACCGCGAACGAATCACGTCTTTACTATAATAACGTAGCGTACGAAAAAAAATTGTAACGAATTTTTTTCTTCACCGCACCGTACTCCTTGTCCTCAGTTGCCTACTTTTCGAAACCAATTTAAATTCGCTAAGTAAAGGGATTTTCTCTAATTTTATTCCGGGTACATTTTCCAACGTAATCTAGCATCTGCAGACAATGAGATTATGGGGGTCGAAAGAGGAAGGAAATATTAAAATTTCGCGCATTATAATCTCCTTGGTCGTGGTTTAATTTAAAGCCGACGACGGAGGTACATCGTGCGATAATTCCTCGCGTGGCATACTTTCCCACCTTAATCTTTTCCTCGTGGAATAATTCGCGCCAAAATAGAACAAGATTATTCTTCTCGGCATGGTCTACGAGGGTTCGTCAATGACGAGAAATTTTCGCCTGGCCAATTTCATCGTGTATTTTGTACGGATGAGAGATTTACGCGAAGGATGCTCGTTGCCTTTGTTTATTGTTAAAATTGGCTTGTACGTTGACGAACGTGTGGAATTTTTACGAGGTGTGATTTACAATCGTAGATATAGAAACGTTGTGAGAAACTAATCGATTTTCCAAGATATTTGATAGGTAAACTTTTTTATCCTCTTTTCACTTTCTCATCTTATACAAGTCGAGTCTACGAGTATCAAGAAACCTAAAACTGAATTTCTCGACCTTTGAAAATTTACATTCATAAATCTATGTGACCTCCCCTTCCCCCTCACAATAAAAAATTTGAAAATTGAAAATAATAATGTAGCCATTTTTTAAAATAATTTTCTCGACTTTTCCGCAACTTTTTACATCCTTTGCATAAAATACACAAATAAATACGCAATTATTCATGCATTTCTGCTTCGAATGAAATTTGATTCCGGATTAAATACGTATGGATCGAGGATAGAATCTAAATATTTTCATGCTTCAGAACATTCCAATTTTCTGGAAGGAAAGGGGCCATATGGTACACTATTCGTGAACATTTTTTAGCTTGGGAAACTGTTTTACTAGCATACCATGGCCTCTTTGCATCTGTGATGAGCTATGGAATTGCAATATGGGGAGGGGACCATACAAATTTACAAAAGGTATTCAAATTATAAAAAAAAGCAATTCGAATAATGTTTGGATTAGGCTATAATGAATCCTGTAGAAACACCTTTAAAGAACAAAATCTAATCACATTACCCAGCCTATACATCCTTAATATTGCAGAACTAGTTCATACCTAATAAAACAATTATATCTAAAAATCTAACCCATCCATATGAAACAAGAAAAAAAGAAAATCTAATTATTTCACAGTTCAAATCCCAAATATTTCATTCCAATATTGACACACAGGCAGCTAAAGTCTATAATAAATTACCTAACCAATTCAAAACATTGCCCCTTAAAAAATTTCGCCCAACATTGAAGAAGTGGCTTGTAGCTAATGTAATATATTCCATACCCTTGTTCTTGTCCTCTCCTATAGAAAATCACCCATCCCTCCACTTAATCAATGATCCCCTCCACCTAGTATAATATAAGAATAGTACTTAAGACATTGTAAAAATGGCTATGTCATATATTACAAATAAACTATTGATTGATTGAAATTGAAAATATTCAAATTTACCTACTACCTAGGAGAAAAAAATTTAGGACAATCTCACAATGAGAAAGCTAATTACTTAGATTTATTACTTACTTTTTTTCACTCAAACCTACACCAATTTCCTACTTCGTATAAATTTCTCATTCCTACAATTTCTCAACATCTTGGGTAAATCTCGACTTTCCAACAACTTTTCGAACCTAATTTGAAAATCGCGACGTCACTTTTTTCAACCAGGTAGAAATTAATGTGCAACGATTTTCAAATTGTTTTCGAATATTGGAGGCCCATTGCCAAAAATAGTTTTGAAATGATCTCAAAAAGACGTGGTAAAAATTTGAAATTTTATAGTTCATGTTCAACTTCCCTCTCCTCCTCTCCTCCGGCAGAGGCTCAGATATTGAGATTTTAATTATTCATGTTTTTTTGTGGATTATAGTCGTATTATGAATATTGAAGAGTAAAAAATTCCTGATTTTTTTGGGATGTTTTTTGGAACCTCACATCACATGACGTTTGTAATTATAACCAAAAATGCTAATCTCGGGTATATTTTGAGAGTAATTACAAGGAATGATTACATAAATTTTGATCGATTTTGAGAGGTTGATTTTCACTCCAGATGTACGGAAGACGACCCTCACCCTCATTTCCTTCTTTGGGAAGTATCCGAAATTATTGTGAAATAATGTCAAATTACAAGGTAATGTTTAATTACGTTAATGCAAAAAAATGTGAGCGCCTTCAAAAAAAGTGGAAATGACGTTGTGGGTTGTCCTGCGTCCATCTAGAGTGAAAACTAATCTCACAAAATCGATCAAAGTCTATGTTTTCATCTTTTGTGAACACTTCCAAAATATCTCTGAAATCATCATGGGAGCAGAGAAAAAAAAATCAAGAAGAATCAACGGTCATAATGCGACTAACCATTCGCAAAAAAGCTCAAAAATTCACTTTTTCGAAAAAATTTACAATTTTCAGACATCTCTCAGTAGGTTACTTTTTTCAAGGAAAGTCACTATTAGTTACTTTTCGTACTCAAAAGTTACTATTGATTACTTTTCATTCAAAAAAGTTACTTTTTAAAAAAATTTGAGCAAAAAATCAGTTTTTTTGGTTTTTGCTTTAAAAAAATTGGTTTAAAAAAATTTTGCTTAAAAAATCAAGCCCTATGGGGATGCGCCAGTGTGTCCAACATCAACATAATCCAGCGCTGCCAAAATGTACTGTTTCAAAAATTAGTAGGAGCTTACAGATACGAAAGAAATGAAGATATTCATCGCAACCTACAAATGAGCACAGTAGAAGAAGAAATTCGCAAACATGCAGAAAAACATGAGATTCGATTATTAAACCATCCCAACTGCACTGCGATACAGCTCCTGGACTCTTCGGAAGACCTACGCAGACTCAAAAGATATAAGCCATGCGATCTATTGGTCCATAGATTGTAAACTCAAAGCTTCAAGTATGAGAGTGCCATCAATCAATGGATGGCATCCAAAAGCATTGTGATCTAAATTAGTCAAACTCGTCGATAGATGCCGCAAATGCTGGCAGAGATCACGTTTATTTGTTTAAAAAAAAAATCAAAAATTCATCGAAGTTGCCAAATATTTGCTGCTAGATCTTCAAACTGATCTAATACATGACAAATGGAAATTACTTCAACAAGAAAGGGATACCTTTGTAATAGGTAAAAACCAATCAATTGTTTCTTTCTGGAAACCCTTTTTCAACGCCAAATTCGAGACCTGAGAATTAAAATTTCCTAACGCCACGAAATTAAGTGTGCTTCACCTTACCTCACGGAAACGCGAGTGTGGAGAGATCATTCTCTGAATCATGTGAAGTATTGACTAATGATAAAACACGTATAACAGTAAAAAGCCTGAATGCGAGAATGAATATAAGGAAGAGATCAAGTTATATGATAACAAGCCAGAATCGGTGCCAATCTCAAAAGAATTACTGACTATGGCTAAAAAAGCGCACTCGTCATACCTACTTGAATTATTGTAATGAACAAAAAAATTGCAAGAAGTTGAACTGAAGAAAACAGAAAAAAAAATTGAAGAAAGCTACAACTAAGAAAGACTTCGATGATATTGCTACAGCTCAAGAGAACTTCTGAATAGTGCTGATAAATTGAAGAAAGAGGAAAATGAATTGGCTGTGAGAAGTGACACAAGATTCAAGAAAAGCTGAATTCATTGATCGATGATATTGTGAAACAAGGTAAAAAAAAAAGTCAAAATAAAATAATGAATCTTATTATTATTTTTTTGTTAAGTTCGTTTGAGAATAAATTCTCAGTGTGACTTATTATATTCGATTACTTACTGTTACTTACATTATTTGTACCTTTTATTAAGTATGTTATAAAATGACTCATACTTGATACTTGATTTATAGTTTGTGATTTTGTTGAAATACGAGTAAAAATTCGAATGAATTTCTTGCATTTTCTAGGTGAAATCATGAATTAAAATTTAAAAAAAGGTTACTTTTTTGGTTACGTTTTCGACTGTCAGAGGTTCCTAAAGTTACTTTTTTTTCAAATTTTGGCTGGGATGTCTGAAGTTAGAAAGTTTGAGCTTCTGCTTGGGGAGGAGTAAACATGAATCAAAAAACTTTTCGATTTTTACTGCGCCTTTTCGAGGTTATTTGGCAAATATTTTCAAGTAGCATACACTGAAAAAATTGAGAAATATAAAATAAATAAGAAAAGTTGAAAAAATTATGAATTTTATCCAAAAAATAATAAGGGGCACCATTCACAAAATTATTGATAAAATTTATTCTAAAAAAATAATATTTATCGCAAAATTTAGTAATTATTTAATGCATCGAAATAAATTTTACCAAATTTCGCGACAAATATCATTTTTTCAGAATAAATTTTGCCAATTTTGTGAATGGTGTCCCGTTATTATTTTTTTGGATGAAATTTATTTATTTGTTTTTTCAGTGTAGGCTTTTCAAAATTCGAAAAAAATTTAAATGACTGCAACCTAGCAGATCCTTTATTATTCTATGTAGATATAATACAATGAATAATTATTTGTAGATAAGATACTTGAGCAATATCAACTTTAAGAACATGCAAGTTTTCATCATTCAAAGGCATTTTATCAAGTTTCAAATGTAAAAACTTGAGTATTTTTAGACTTTTTCATTAATGTCATAACCAGTGTACAAAATGGCGAATGAAAATGAAGTGAGAGGGTATTGAGACCATAAATTGATGATTATTAATTACTAAAGGCGAATACGTTACTGCCAATCTAATTATTTGTAATGAGATCATTTTCATATCCATCCAACCCGAAAAAGGATATTTTCTAGCTGCTGTTTTTATCAAATCTACCTCTCTCCTCCAACCACAACCTTAAAAACTACCATTAGTTTTTTCTAAAGCATCCATTGTTATGACATGTGGCAAGAAGAACTCCATTTACTCTCGTTAGGTGTCCAAAAAACAATCTTATACTCATTAAGACGGGAAAATATAAACTCCAAACCGAATTTTCAAAGCTATCAATTCAGAGAAGTAAGTAACTTTTCACTGTTCTTTTCAATGTTTTAAAAAAAATCACTGATCAAGTGATATTGACCCAATCACAGTTGTTTTGCATTTGATTTTTACAGAAAAATGTTGTAAAATACGGTTCTCTTCGCATGAGTTTCAAAATACATTATAACTTTTAAAGAAGCAACACCTTTTTCGATACTTTCGAGTTATGGTATGTTGAATTTGTTGCATATTTGCACGTTTGAAGGAGTCCTTTAAATATTTTTCAATTGCAAGAATGTAAGCATGCAACAAAACTAGAGCACCAATGCAAGTTATTCTCCTTACAAAACTAGAAAATAACATTCTGATATGAAGTCACATAATCTTCTTCCCTTCCTTCATCTTCCATCAGCAAAAAAAAAAATCAACCCAACGAGGATTATTACACATGTGAGCTAAATTTGTTTCGCCAATATTGACGAAAAAACAACTACCGTCGCCTGCGCCATCAATTAAAAGAGAGAAAAAAAACTGGAAACCTTACATTGTCAAATAAATTACTTTGACATCAAGTCGTAGTTATTTTAATATCGCAAATGTACACGTTCTTAACGACACGACGTAATACACTATGTGCGAGTACTCGTATTTCCGACGACAACCAGGAGGGGAAAAAATCCACCGAGTTAATTACGTCTTTTCTTCTTTCTATTGACTTGTTTTCTCTCTCTGATTCTCAATGTCTCCATACGTCTTTCTCAAATACCCTACGTACACACACGTACATGACAACAAATTTTGTATATCGTTATGCCATTATAAATCATTTATATATAGTATATTCATTTATAAAACTTATTACGGAGGTATTTTTGCAGAAAAAATGGCTAAAAGAGCGCATAAGTATGCATCGGGTAGGTCGAGTTTGACTTGTCAACAGTTACCTCACTACGGACCTCTTATCCTAATATTATAATAACAATGGAATGTTTCTGTACTTGTACTTAAATACATCATGATAAATGACGTCTCCTATCTCGTCCACTGTACTTAAGTACGTAAATAATGTACTTATATAAGTAATAGGTATATTTGAAAAAAATTCACCACCATTGTAGATCAGTAGAATACTATCAAATGGTGTCTTCATAAATATTTGCACGTTCATCGATCATTGATTAAAGTTCTCATTTAATGAAGGAAATAGCAGGCATGCCACACAGATTTTGGGGAAAAATAGTGACTTTAGTGACTGTTTATGAAACAAAAAGTGACCTATTTTTCGAAAAAAATGACCAATTTTTCATTTTTTTTCATAAATAAATACACCCTCCTCCCCACCCAAAAAATTCATAACTCAAACTGTATTTCTCTCTGCACTAGTGCTGAAAATACTTTTCTTTCTGAAAAATTTTTTCATTAAGGGTAAGGGTGCCATATTTCGACCACTTTTTTTCAAACTTCCACCAATCAAAGACTTATGGAGGTAAAAACATCAGAAATGGTTTTAAAAATACACTGATCCTTCCTCCACCACCCCCTAAAATTCTGAGCCGATACGGTCATTTTATGTGATTTTTTTTTATGAGGGAATTCAAAAATTGATTATAGAAATTTTGGGTTCCTAATTTCGACCACCAGCCCCCCCCCCCCCCCCACTTTGAGATGAGGGGTCGTTTGTATATTTTTCTTATTCTACTTAGTAATAGGATGTAAAAAAACCGCTCCTAAAACTCGATTAACCCGGTTATTGGTAATTATTTGAGGTAATGGAAAATTTTCAAAATCGATTTTTTTCTGAAGGCCCTAACTCCTCCCCATGACATCCCGAGAGAAAATGGTAAATGACAAAATTGTTCGTTTTTTTAATGCTCTACAACTTTTGTTTCAACTATTTTTTCATTAGTGCGTAATTTTGACAGTTATCGACGAAAAAACAAAATTTGAACTCCCTTACTCCCCAAAAGGAAAATTATGCACCAATTTTAGGGAAGTTCAGGAATCTTAAAATACATACCCTACTACGAAACTTTCCCTTTCTGCTAATTTTTTTTGGGTCAAACCTAAAATGACTGTACTACTATGCTATTTCGTTTTTTTCAATTTTCTCCCCTAGTTTTGCCTGTAGGGTTGTCATTTTGGTCTCAAATTGTTTATCTGTGAAAAAAGAGCTTGAAAATTTTTTTCCCCGGTAGATTGCGTCTATAGCGGCCGAAATCGGCCGGCGGTCGAAATTAGGAAGCGGTCGAGATTAGGGCATTTTACCCTTAATAAATCTTTAATTGAAGCTACGAGTTTAAAAATATGCTTCAAATAACTGAAACAAAGAATACACTTTTTTTATAATAATACATTTATAATTAATATAACTTCCGTCTAAAATAAGTTTTTACTGAAAAAAATATTAATATTCTGCATCTAAAAATTACGGGTTCTAAAAAATAAACAAGTATTTTTTTAAATTTTGTGCAAGAGCGGAAGGCCGTTTGAATGAAAAAACTAAAAGTGACTTTAGAGTGAAAAAACGGACTAATTAGTGACTTTTGGCCAAAAAACGGACTTTTAGTGACCAACCCTGAAAATAGGGGACAAGTCACTAGAAAAGGTGACTCTGTGGCATGCCTGAAATAATCGAAAGGATGAAGATAATTTGAATAAGGCGTAAGTTTTTTTTGTAGATGTGTAGTCGGGTAACCATAACCTTACTTTACGAACTGAACTACTGATAAGAAAATTTGGTCTAAATTTCGAACCTGTTAGCTAATCTCAGGGTTAACGACGACAACAATAGATAATCTTTCATTCAAGAAAATATAGCCACCTCTCTATCGCAGAATTTATAAAGAAATTTTATGGTACGGTGTTGGATGTCTCCCCTCCTAGGGTGGTTCATATTTCTTTAAAAATAAAGATTCCCAAAATTTTAGATCCAATAATATCCGTACGCTGAAAAAACATATGTAATAACTAATAAATTTTATCCAAAAAAGTAATAACGAGACAGAGGGCACCATTTACAAATTGGGAGTTGGGAAAATTTATTCTAAAAATGATAACATTTATTACATAGAAATAATGTTTATTATATAGATTAATAAATCTTACTGTAATTGAAGCATTTTTGTTGAAAGATGACTCGTTATTATATTTTTCAATGGTTATTATTTTTTAAAATATTTTTTTTTATTATTTTTTTTTTTAAATGTAATTAGTATTTAAAAAAACATCCCAGCTTGCCTTTCTTAAGTGAAAATTGTATCAACTCAACTAATGAATATTGCAGATTTCAAGATGAACAAAATTCATATTTTAGAAGAGCCGGGAAATGTATCTTTTCGGTACAAAGGGGAAAGTAGAAATGGAGAAGTGTTAAAAGGAAGGAATTCCACAGAGGGAAGTGAAACGTTCCCGAAAATTGAAGTACGTATTTATATTGGGTAATTTTTTATAAAAAATTGTTTTTTTTCTACAATTATTCTTTTTGCTTATTTCACAGGTAGATTACGAAGAGGAAAAAGAAAATCAAATGATTAATTTGGTTATATGTAAAATAATCTTTTTGTTACTTTAAAGTTTTCAAAACGAATAACATGATATATTAAAGCAAACTGGAGTAATCTGATTGAAAAATGCTTTCTAAAAACACCCATATCGATTTTGCTAATTTGTGCATATTTCGCTTTATAATGCATATTTTTACATATTTCACCCATTAAAATGCATATTCTATGTGCATATTTCGAAGTTTTTCGTGCATAAAAATCCGAGCTCTATGATTAGAGGCCATACGCTAGACTCTCTTTTTCTTATGGGATTCAACATAAGATAACATAAAACGATTTTTTTTTTTGGAGAAAACTATGTAAAATTTTCAAATAAGGTCATTTGGGGTAATTGTAAACAAGTCATGCTGTAAATACTTAAATGCATCTAGCGAGCTGGAGTTGCCAAAAATAAAAACTTTGAATATTTGGTCTTACTATAATAAAGAACTTCGGGTTCTTGGTGACAGTTGTGATGAAAAATTTCGCGATGAAAAAAACATGATACCAAATTTCGGTTTTCACACAATCTACATAATCTTCAAAATTCGAGAAAAAATAGAAAAAAGTAAAAAAGTTGGTGTTTGATGCATTAATTTAGTTCTACGGACATTCAAAAATGATGAAATTCAATTCTTATGATTTTTGAAGCTGAGAAATTAATTTTCTGCAGCATTCACAAATACCCATCTAAATTTTCAGGTGTGGGGTAATTGTAAACACGTGTTATTTAAATGGGATTCACAAATTTAAACACAAAATATCATTTTTTTTGGTTTTGATTTTTTTTTGATTTTTTTTTCACAAGTTAGTTTTTCCACACGTTTAAATATTTAATCTGTATAATTTTTTTCCAAATTATGCAAAAAAAAACCGAGAGATACGTTTTTTATGGGGTACAATGTATGCATTTACATTTACCCCATCATTGTGGGGTAAATGTAAATATTCTTGTCCAATTGTAAACGAAGTCCATAATTTCGGAATGAATTATCGAATCGATGAAAACAAACCGCCATATTACTCCTCATACATTCATTGATACATGGAAAAAATTTCAATCACTTTGCTTTCTTACTTACAGAGTAAAACGAAAAAGAGTATCACAAAATCGGTTCAATTTTCCGAAAAATTTACAATTACCCCAATTGACCTTACCCATCAAAAATTTGGAAAATTAACGCAATTTTGATTTTTAAGAATAAAATTTAAACCCAAAGAATCATCTTAGGCGGGATTCGAGAAGTCTCAAATAATATATGTACTCTCTTAATTCGAATCGGTCAAACTGACTGATTAAAAAAGGCAGAATTGAGTCATGATGAAATCAGTGAAAAATTTACTGATTCGATTAGTGAATTTTCATTTTTGAATCAGTAATTTTTTTCTTAACTACCTTACTGAAATGAATCAGTACCTAATTATTAACCGATTTAATCAGTAATAAATTGACATTTCTACTGATTCATTTCAGTAGTTGAGAAAAAAGTTACCGATTCAAAAATGAAAATCAACAAATTGAATCAATAATTTTTCACTGATTGGCAGACAAATTTCACAGATTAACATCGGAAGCAGTGGAATTTCACTGCCAATCTAGTGACTCAATTTTTTCGATTTCAATCAGTCAATCTTCAATTTTTCACTGATTCAAATTAAGAGAGTATTTCACTCATTTTTATCCAATTCGAGGGCTCCGTTGAACACCTCCCCCTGGGATGACTCTTTGGGTCCAAAGTTGATCATTGGAAATCAAAATTAAGTCATACGAACCGTTGACAAACAGCAGATTGTCAGAATATGTAATTTAATTTACGAATTGTTCGAGAACACATGGATCATCCTTTGTGACAGTTATTTAGCTAATTTGATAAAACTATCCTAAAATGATCGTATATTACTTCCCTATCAGTAAACTCGAATCAATCGAAGAACAAATTGTTCGGCAAGGACCGATTACACCAGAGGAACGAATCATTCCGAAAGATTGAATCATTCATGAATGAATTGTTTATTACTGACCGAACACGAGTATATTTTTACAAGTCGACAAATCGTTTCAAAACCATACTCTCTTATTTTGAATCAGTGAAAAGTCACTGATAAATAGTCAGAATTGCAGCACAGGGAAAATCAGCAAAACTCTTTGGATTTTCAGCGGATTTTCCCTGATTTTTTAAAGAATTTCGCTGATTTTTCAGCAAATTTCAGGAATTTTACTGAGTTTTCAGAGAATTTTCACAGATTTTCCAGTAATTTTTTTCAATGTTCGCTTCAAGTGAAATTTCTTCACGGATTTATTACTGTGCTGCAATTCTGACTGTTTTCTAGTGATTTTTAATAATTTTCACTGATTTATCAATGCGAGAGTAGAAACTAAACACACGTGGAACTGGGCACGTTATTCAAATATTAGAGACAGAATTCGGTAATTGGTTGGCTGACGTTATGTCACTCACATAATACGTCGACAAATCCTGCATTCAATTTCAAATATGAACAACTAAACTGAAAAGTGAAAAGGAGATCGAAACCATTATTTTACCAACTTTTTATCTCTGCCACAACGTCTTCATCAATCACACTTAATTTTCTCATTCTCCCAATTCGTTTATATTCAAATACAAGTTGAAATATGAATTTGAAAAAAAATTTTAATACGTACCAGATAATTAAACTAATCAGTATACATACCAAAAACTTACATGATTACCGTTTAAATCGATTTCACTACCGAATTAACATGCAATTCGGCCCAAAAGTGAAAAACTTACCTAAGGGGAAAAAATTGTAAGTACGCGATATTTAAAAGTGTAGAGTATTGGTGATGTAAACTGAATATTCTACATTGCAAACAGTATTTATAAATACGTTGAACTTCTCGTAATAAACAAGCCGTATTTGCCATTAAAATCGTAATAACTTTGTTTAAATAATTGGCATTCCTTATTGTCCTTGAATATTTCGCATTTCCGCACAACCGAAAAAATTTTCCTATAATTTTAACGGATTTGCACAAAGTATAATATACAAGTCCGTAATCATAGGTATATATCTACTTTAATACGTAGGTCGTAAGTAGAAGTACACATATGTGTAAAAAATAAAGACGAAATTCGCCAAATTAATTTTCTCATTGTGTACATAAATGTAATGCATACCAACATAAAATAATGTGTATCTGTATTAGGTAGCTATACAAATCGACCAGAGAATTTCTAAATTTACCTCGAACCGGGCTACCTTGATGGTAACTTATTACGTATATCAATAAGATGAATTTCCATTACAACATATTTTTCCCGCTCGGTATTTCGCTTCCTTTATGTATTTTGTTATGATTTATGACGTCACGTATCACTGGCCATGTGGCCAATCACAGAATCGCGAAATTTTATGAACCGATTAATCGATGCTCCTGATTTTTTTTTTTTTGAAAACACAATCGATGCAACATCAATTATAATCGTTTTTTGTTGTTTTTTTTGTTGTAAGAACTCCCTTATTTCTCTTCATGATCAAAAAGTTGGAAATGGTAAGGAATTAAAAATTTTTAATTGCACTAATTTTTTTAATGAAATTGGTTAGAGTAGTCATTTTATCAAAATTAAGTACATTTGGGTGGAGCGCGAAAAAAAAAACATACCTCGGATTCTGACCAAAGTCGGTAGGGTTGTTGGGTCACTATCGGAGACTACCCAAAAAAAATTGAGCCCCCCAGGTGGAAGTGGGGGGAGCTAGGGTCCCCAGAGGGCACCTACTTTCGAAAAAACGCGGTTTTCTGTGATTTTAGGCAAGTAAAAATGACGTGAGATTGATGAAACGGAACTAAAAAGGTGCGATTTGAGTTTCTACATCTTCCTGAACCGTTGCCACCCTTCTCGTATCAAAGCTCTTTCTGCTACCAGGAGGTCAAAAAGTTGCAGATCGCGAAATTCAAATATTGTGAAATTTTCGCTGGCTCCGAGTTATTTAATTTTGCGCCGGGTAATTTCAACTTCTTTTTCAAAATTAATTTTTGAAGATAATTTTCAAAATTTTCTCGATCAGTGTAGCCAATTGCAAATTGTGAAAGTCAAATTATTGGAATTCGCGTTGATCTGATCATCGTTGTATCTTACTATATCTTATCCCTGGAAAAATTCACAATTTTTTTTGTTTTTTCATTAATCAAAAACAAACTGAGGAGAAAATTTTTCCTACCAGTGCAGTCACTTGTAAACCACAAAACCTCTGATTTTTAATTATGAAAAAATGAATTTCGAGACTTGAAGCAAAATTATCGCGAAAAGGTTGTTAATCGGGGTATTATGACCTGCTGAACACGAATATGGGATTGGTTTTTTCATTTGGCAATTTCTTCCTTGAAAATTCGTCATTTTTTGCTCGAGATGTGAAATTTTAACTTGAAAATGACTAATTTTCAAAGAAGAAATTACCAAATGAAAAAACCAATCCCATTTATCTTTAAAAATTTATTTTGAAAAAGAAGTTGAAATTACCCGGCGCAAAATTAAATAACTCGGAGTCAGCGAAAATTTCACAATATTTGAATTTTGCGATCTGTAACTTTTCGATCTCCTGGTAGCACAAAGAGCTTTGATCCGAGAAGAGTGGCAACGGTTCAGGGAGATGTAGAAACTCAAATCGCACCTTTTTATAGTGCCGTTTCATCAATCTCACGTCATTTTTACTTGCCTAGAATCACAAAAAAACCGTGATTTTTATCAAAAATATGTGCCCTCTGGGGACCCCTAGCTCTCCCCCCACTCCCACCTGGGGGCATAAAATTTTTTTTGGATAGTCTCCGATAGTGACCCAACAACCTTACCGAGTTTGGTCAAAATCCGAGGTATTTTTTAATGCAACCTATTTTAAAAAAAGATGTTACTTCAATGTGAAATATGTAGGTACTAGGTACTTAGATTCTGATACCAATACTGCTTTTTCAGTTACGTTGAAAACGTGGAACTCACTCCACATATAAACATTGAAGACATAATAGTCTGCGAAAAAATTTACCAGATGAAAGTCTCTAAAATACGAGGTTGGTTTTTACAAAATTCGAAAAAATCTTCGTCTAATTATAAGTTTGCTCTGTTCAGGGTACCTACTAGATTAGCCTTTCGAATTTTCATGACCTTTTCTTTGGCATTTTCGTGAAAATGATAAATAATTCTCTGCAGTGGCAGTGCCCAAATAAAAAGAATCAGTGAAAATTCTTCGAATTTTTCATTAAACTTCATAACTTTCAAGACTATCATGTCTTTCATGAATTTCATAATCAATACAGCAAGAAATCAAATTACGTGTATTAGGTAAAGGATCAACTTTGTTCTAATTTTGTTATTTTCAATTGTGATTTTACAATTCTGCAGTAAAAGCAAAAGATCTTAAAATTTCAGCTTCTACTTCGAAAATATGTGAGGATCCTAAAAAACTTCAACTTCCATACCGGAATCTAAAATGTAAAAATTTTGTCCATTCTTCAGACACAATTTATAATCCTTATATATTTCATTCAAGAAGGACCTTTTTTCTTCGAATTTATACGAAAGTTGTTAAAGTTTAATTGGATTATTAAAATAATTTTTCAACATTTTTTGTTATAATATTGAAATATCAATTTTTTACCGGTTTGTAAAATTTCATAAAGATTTATAACCATTAAAAAAAAAATTGACTCCATTTTGAGGTGTTTGAATGAGCGATTTCAACATGATAAAAATCGAGAATAAATTCGCGATTCACAACTTTTCAATCCTCTTACAAAACAATAAATATGTATCTGTAGTATTCAATTTCAAGGCCAATATGTTGAAGAACTATTTCACCAATTTTCATAAAAATCCACGTTCATCTTTTTTTTTGATCCATTTAAATAAGGTGCTTTGAATTGAAAACTTTTTCAAAAATGCATTGATGATTTGAAGAATTTCGATGCAACAGTCACATAATTGCATATCGAGAAATAAATTGAATCGTTTTTGCTGTTTTTGCAGCTGGGCGATTTTTTTTCATTAATTCTTGCTCTTCTGTAGGTAATAAGTCAATTACATAGATTAATTATGAAAATTAGGTCGAATAATTTTGACTCGCCAAATTAAACAAATCTTCAAGAGTTTTGCTTACTAGTCTCTGTACCATTCGACCCACTTTCTTGGTCGATTGCATTCATTTTGTTCGAAACATTAAAAGTCAATTAAAAACCCTCTCAAAAGTTTTCAATATTTGACATTTTTCAATTGAGGACATTGCGGAAAAGGACTGATCATAATGAAAACATCTTTTGCGATACAGATACCGCTCGCGCATAAATATTATCAATATGCTAATACCATTACGGAATTTGCTTATCAATGACACAACCGACACAGAACTCGTTCTGTCGTCAATGGTCGTACGCGCGAGTATTCAATCGACAAAAATATATCACCGTCGTATAAAATTTACATTTTTTGTTTCCCTCTCCAGATTTCTACACACCACGTTTCCAAAAGGAAGAACAACAACTATTCCGTTATTACACGCTGCCTATTGTAATTTGTTAAATCAACATTTTGAAAAAAACCGATTAACACGCAAAATAACAACTTCTTCGATCACGCAGGAAGGTATAGAATTTCATCAATGAAATGAAAAATCCACTTCGACGTTTCCCAACCGCCAACCGCGGTAATTTTTCTTCAAAAATTAATGTTCCCTATACTCGGGTGTCGGGAGCTATTAAAAAACCCAACACCATAGCCGAAATAAATCGATCCATCAGACAAAAGACACTCATCATCGTCATACCATTAATTCTTACAACCTGTTCGTACATATTTCGTATACAAAACCACACGTGACTCGCAATCTTTCCTCGAGTAGGTAAATTTATCAAAATCTCGAATCACTTACATATTAACAAATATAATGCGAAAATTGGGAGGAAGAAAAATATCGCAATACGTAAAATAAAGAGAAACGTATTAATTAAACGTACCTATATTTTTCGCCAGAAAAAATTACCATTGTCCTTGATTATTCGGACAGATCTTAAGGCAAAATAGCCGCTAGCACATCGCTCGTATCACTAACGTAGGTAACCTTTTATGTAATGTAATCTACGGACAGAAGATATACCCTCTTTGAACTGACAAGTGTATTAGACCAAACAAGTTATTACTCTTTAGCTATGACTATGAGTAAATCCGTTTCAAAAAAATAATTCGAGAAGACTATTTATACATACAAAAAATTCCTTATAAAAATGATGAAATTATGAACTTCTACCAGGCTTCTACTAAAATGCTCTACCTACTAGAGTATTACCAATATGTAATGATAAAAATTCAATCGATTTTTGAATTTTTATTGACCATTTTTTATTTTACATTATGCATGATTGATTGATTAATCTGAGAAAATTTTCAGAAGAAAGGGAGAAAAAATTATTATCAAAGCGTTCCGAAATTTTCTCAAGTAAGGAGAGCTGCGTCAATCAAAGAACAAAAATCAGTGTTATTTCTAGATTTTTAGATTTTTAGGCGCTTATGATCATGATATGGCCCTCAAACTAACTTTTTGGGATAGAAATAATAGAAACGTGATTCGGAATGAAAACTTCGTGTTTTTTTTTGTTTTTTTTCAAAAATAACCTTATTTTTACGACTCTTAGCTCCATACCATTTTGCGCTAGAGAGCTGTCATTTTTCATGTTGGGTTTCCAACTCGAAATGAATTAACCCTGGAATTTAAATTCCAAGGCATTTTTAGTTTTTGATCCACCCTATTCAGCATTCTACTCAGTCTAAGATGCCAAAAACTAGAATCAACCTAAAAAATAGAACTGGAGTTTTAATCACGAAGAAATGTATCACCACAAGTTTTTTGATTTGATCCCGATTAATAAAAGTGAAAACTGCTGTACGAATGAAGTGCACTTGATGGAAACAGCTTTGGTCTATAGTGTACTTGAAACTTAAAAATTTTCACCAAAACGGTCTAAAGAAATTTTAAATACCTACATACAAAATGGACTACAAATGGCTGTTTTCACCAAATGCATTAGAAGAAATTAAATGGTCTATTTCGAATTTATATTCGTTCTAAACCGTAATAAATTGACTTAAGGAAGCCTCAATTAAGTAAGTGCTGCACGTGCACAACTAATAGATATTCGGAAAATCGGAATCGGAATCGGATAGTATCCGGTTAATCGAATTAATCTGATTTTAGTCCCCTTCCAGATTGTAGACGAAATAAAAAACAAGTTTTTTTATTGTATTAATGCTTATAATGTTATACAAATTTTTTTTGAAAATAAAGCAAATGTACCAAATTATAAACATTAATACGACGGAAAAAATTGTTTTTTAAAATCCTGTCTACAATCTGAAGAGAGGCCGAAATCAAATAGATACCTTGAAAATAAAATTGTTTAGAAATGATATTACTGACAATTAATCGGTTTGAACCAATTGACCGGTTACGAACTTTCCGATTATCCAATTTTCCAGAATAATCGATAATTGAGCAGCACTATTTCAAGTCCTCCATGAACTAAATATGTCTAAAATCGCAGGCAAAATGACATTTAACAACGACGAATGTAGTGAAATGAAATAATAATGCACTTCTACTACATAAAGCAGTTGAATGTAAAAGTAAATTTGGGGAGTAGAATGAGAAGACAACAAAAAAAATTCCAAGGAATTTGATGAAGTAAGAAATTGTTTTCTCATTTTTAGGGTTTTAATAAATTTTCGCCTCAGTCATCCGTGAACCTGACAATTTTGCAGGGTGACTTTTTTGAAATAGTCTCAGAGGATACAGCAACTGGAAAAATCAAAGCACGCTGCAAGCTTTGTTTGCCTTTAAATCATTAAAGAAAATTATAGGTACATAATTGAACTTTTGGTATTGCAATTTTAGCTATACATAAGTAGAAGTACCTATTGAAAAAAAAAAAATTGAGAGCGAATTTAGCATTAATTGAAAATATATAATATAATAGGTAGTGTTTTTTGATTATTAAAAAGTAAAATTTACTTGAAATTTTGAAAAATATTCGTCAAATTCAAAAAATTATAAAAATGGAATTCGATCTCCGAAAATATTAATTTTACTTTCAATATTTCTATTTTTATAATTTTTTTCTTTAAAAATAATACTTATTCAAAATATATATTAATTGAATATAAAATGAATTTTAAAATTATAATTTTGTATAAAAATAAGTTGACACGTGAAACTGAATCGCTATATAAATGGCAAAATTAAACTTTCAACTAGTGCAAGTCTATTCGATTAGTAAGTACATAAAAATCCTTGTACAGAGGTCCGAAAAAGAATACATCTTGACAAAAACTCTTCGAGTATTTAAAGTCCGATTCCCCGGCTCTTCCTCCAATCTCAGTATTTACCTTAACAACTTCGAAACATCGAATTCATTAATAAAATTTCAACACATTATACGCTGTAATTAACACGACAACACGATGTTTCTTCAAGTACGCGACACGACAACTTGTATTAAAACACATCACTTCCTTTCGTATATTCTATTTCGAGTCAATTTCAAGTTTATTTTTGGACATTAATATACGGTAAGTGAGATTTCAAGGTATAGAGTTCATCGACTGACATCGATTGTCAGCAAGAATACCTCTACGAACTTTTTTCACCTTCCCATCCGCCTCTTCTTATCAAATCTATGCGCCTGGTTATTGGTTTTCTGTCCAATAAATGATATTTTAATGGCGGTTATTGATCATACGGTAACAATAACTCATTTGTAATGACTATCTGTTCTTTATACGGATGACGTTTATTATAAAAGAAGTCACGCACCGCTAGGAATGTGGTTCGGAGTTCCAATCGTGCATAGTGTCATGCTTCATACTTATAAACCTATAATGTACCGGTATTATTATGCAAAAGATACGTATGCAATAGAATAAACATCACTGGCGAATGCGACGAAAATATCTGCAATGGTATTATGCGTCGAATGCGGTTACAATTATTCCTTCGTAGACAAGTGTATGCAACCTATATGACATATTTAGTGAGAACACCAGGGGAACCGTTTTTCAGCCAAGGTAATTACTAATTAGTAATTACCTTTGAGGATTCGTCGATCCAAGCATGGCATATCGTACTCATCGAAGAGGCAAAAAGTAATATTGAAGGTTCCCTATTGACAGACTTGGAAGAAAATTTTTTTCTCCTGCCATTGAAAAGAGAATTAAAAAAAAAATTTCGACACTAAACGTCTTTATTCTGAGACAGTCGCGTATGGTAGGGTGTACATATGTTTTCAAACGTTGGAAATTTTCCGACATTTCAAAGCGAGCAATTTACTAGAAAAATTGCTAGTAATACGCTAGGAGATGCAATGCTAACAAAACGCTAGCACACCTCGCTATTTTGCTAGCATTTTTTTCATTTTTTTTGGTCAATAGGGTTATGGGACCATTCTCCCGAAGCCGAAATCCGGAATGGACATTTTCCCGAATAGGATTTTTCACGAAAAAAATGTTCACGAATCCGTTTTCCCGAATACCGATATCCCGAATCCTTTATTTCCCGAATAAAAAAAAATCAATGTACTATTGAATAAAGTTTATTTTAGTTTTGCTAAAGACTACCGAAATCGTCGGTAGTTTTTTTGTCCTTCAGTAGTCGAAAACTACCGGTAGTTTTATTTTGTTGCAATAAATAAAATAAAATAGTAAAAAAGTTGAAAATTATAAAAAAAATCAATGAAAATCAAGTGCAATATAGTACAAATAAAAGAAAACACATTCAAGAAATCAGTTTTCTCAATTTTAGCCAAGTTTTTGAAAAAGTTTGTTTTATTTCATGCCATTTCTGAGTAGTTTTACCACCTGAAAAACTACCAGTAGAACTGCCGGTAGTTTTTCAATACTACCGAAAACCTCCGGAGAATGAAAAAAAACTACTGTTCCACCACTATGCAATAGGCATTCCATAGAAATAATAAAAAAGGTGATTCGTGAAATGCTAGGTAAGTACATATATTCGGAATTTTTATAATCGGGATTTTTGCATTCAGGGAAAAAGGTAATTCGAGAATTGTATTCGGGATTTCGGTATTCGGGAAAACGGATTCGTGAAAATTTATTTCGTGAAAAATCTTATTCGGGAAAATGTTCGTTCGGGATTTCGGCTTCGGGAAAATAACCGTGAACAATATTAAATGGGACTTATTGACCCTGCATAATTTTTCGGTAAAGAAATTATTTTTGTAATTTTTAAGCCTGTAATGGGCATTGATGAAAAGAGATGACAATTCTCTTACTTTTTTCTCAGGAGCTTCCCAGTTTATACCTTATAGAGGAGAGGGGGAATCACGCTGATCAAAGAATACAGAGATAGAACGAGAACATACCATTACATTTTAAGGTGCCTTGTTACAGGTATTTCGACTCGGGAGTTCATAAAAATTTACAAGAAGGGTTTTATTTACGAAATTTCCTTATCAGGGGTACCTAATCTTAATAATTGACAAAATTTCGTCATTATTTTACATTTTTGTCATTTGTTAAAGTCTCTAATTTATGTACATATGTAATAAAATGTATCTAGTGCACTCTGTTTCATTCCATCGCTTTTTTATTGAAATTTTCATCTATGTATTTGGAAAAAAGGAGTTATTACATTTTTTTTCTGAGTTTAAAAAGCAACCATGATCAAATGATTGAAAAATTTTGTTCAAAAAACATCCACAATCCGTATAAAAATTGAAGAGGTATTCAAACGTGAAACTCACTCTGTAGGCTATCAGTCCACATTTCGAGATTAACACATACACCGGACTTAATTTTCAATCTTAGAAACGTTCCGTAGATACTACTTTACTCGCTTATAAAATTCCACTTTTAGACTATGTAGTCGGTTTTTAAAATTGACGCTTCACCAGAAATAAACGTGAAAAATCGATTTTCAGGAGAATTAAATCACACCCCCGGAGTAGAAATAGGTAGTGAAATTATTTTTTGAGCTACATCAAATTATGTATTAAAAACAAAAATACAAAAAAAATGGAGGGACTAGATTTTTTTCAAAAAAATTTCCGCGTTCTTGAATTTTAAAGATTTCAACATTTTTTCAAAATATTTTCAAGTTCCAATTTTCTCCAAATGTTTTCCAACTTTCAAGTTCGAAAATTTTTCAACATTTTTCAACATATTTTTATTAAGTTTTGCAAGCTCCAAAATTGTTTCCAACTCGACAATCACTCTCGTTCCAACTGGAAATGAAACGACGTCCAAAGAAAATGAATAGATATAAAAAACGTTTTTTCTATATTGACGTCCTTTCAAAATGAAATGAGAGTTCGTCGAGTAACAAATTTTCAAGACGGAAGAACTCGGAGAAAATATCGTCGCGCTATAATTAAAACCAGCTAAGTGCCATTTTTTTCAAAATTGAGTTTTTTACAATTTCGAGTTATCTGAATCAAGCTGCATCGATTAAAATTTAAAAAACGTAAATTATTTAATTTAGACCTGAAAAAAATGAGATTGAAATTTGCGAAGTCCATAAGCGTAATGCAAATTTTGTTACGTTTTTTGGCTCTCCTGTGAAAAACAGAATTTGGCACTTAGCTGGTTTTAATTATAGCGCGACGATATGCTCAATTTGACGGAAAAATTAACGCAAAAAGTATGTGTAGAAAAACCGAACATACAAAAAAATTAAATAAAATTTGAAAATAGTAAGTAAATTTAATTTTTTCAACTTGCAGCCACTTAATCAGGTTCAACAACCTTTCGAGAAACATTTACAAATTCATTCATGCCTCTTTAAAAAATTCATAAAGCTAAAAATAAAATTAAAAAAATCAACTCACAAAATCATGGACACCGCTGAGGAAAATTCTAGAAACTCACCTGAAAAAAAAAAAGAAAATTTCGGAATCAGTAAAATTACCAACAAAATAAATCAATCAATCACCCAAGAGCGAAAATGAGCTCAGTTGAATTTAAAGCGTTAATCAAGGCTACATAGCGAAGAATTTCACCGCAATGGAAAAACAATAAATGCATAAGCAAAAAAATTGAAGGCATGAATTATCGAATTGAAAAATAAAACCACGTGTATCAGAACAACTGAACCTAAACCGGTTCGAACCATTTTCACGATCGCCGTAAATATTAAAAAAACGCAATTTTATAAACACGTTTGTAATCAATGGATAGGCTATCAAGTTACAGGCAAACTTGAACGGTGTTTTTAAAATAGCATAACCTGTTTCTGAAGGCATTTAAGCATCCAAATCCAGAACATAGGAGATAGTATTCATTCCATTGCATCTACATCCAGGCTCATACAGAGGGGGGGAGAAGGTTTCTCTCGGGTCCGCGTTTCTTGGGGCCCCTGGGAGTCCACGAAGGCTCGTTAGGGCAAAATAGGTTGTTTTCACAATGTCGGCCCTTCCAAACAGAAAATTTGGCTCAACAGGTACTTATAATTCTTACATTTTAGTCATTAAAAATCGAGTATAATAAACGTGGAGTGTTGAATAAAAATACATTCTTCCTCTTCTAGAGAATTTTTTTTTCTCATTTACGGTTTTTTTTTTTTTTACAAAAAATGTATTCGCAAGAAGCGCCCTTTTTTTACCATTTTAAACTATCCATTAACTTTATTTGCTGATGATGCTACTGTTTTAATGAAGACTAAAAATAATATCTTCACTCATATTATTAAAGATGTTCTAGATGATCTCAATACTTGGTTTGAAACAAATAAAATGGAAAGAATGTATAAAAAACAGTTTTACTCCCCTTTACATCAAAGTGTGATTATAACTTATCTAATGACACCACATCCCCTTACATTTATCCAAAAGTAGGAGATGAAACAAAATTTCTGGGACTAACTATTACCAGTAGCCTAAAATGGGATGTACATAATAAATTTATTATCAAAAAAATTAGCATCTTACAATTTCTTGATATTCTAACTAAAAAAAAATCACTCCCCTCAGCACTCTCAAACTCTCTTATTACAGACTCTTTCAATCTACTATGATTTATGGTCTGCCAATCTGGGGTGGAAATAAGGTTCTTCTTAATCGTATTTTTATCATACAAAAAAGAGTTATTAGAACCATATATAACTTAGGATATGTGAGTCATACAGACAACATATCTCTATATCTCACAAGTATGCCTAATGGTTAAAAAAAAAGAAGATTAACACGACTATCCTGACCCATGTTTATGAAACAAGGGGGAAAAATACTCTAATTTCTGATCAAAATAGAACCAAGGCAAATAGAGAAGGTATTGATTCAATGTCAGTTAAAATTTATAATATGCTCCTTCTGAATTTCAAAAATTCACAAAATTTAAAAACATTCAAAATTGAATTAAATAAATGGCTCTTAAGGAAAGCATTCTATAATGTTGATGAATATCTGGATGGAGGTGGTAACATGCGTGATACATAGTTAAGTTCCTTTTTGTTAATTTATTACATAATATTACGTTTAACGATGTAAGGTGGTTGTGGTCATGGACCACAATTACAAATAAAAGAATTGAATTGAATTGAATTGAAATGGTCTCGCGTTAGTCTCCATGATCGTTGGTTTACAATTTTTAACAAGTTATTCTTGCTTTGAGGGCGACAAAATTACCAAGAATTTTCCCCAACCCTCAAGGAGGAAGTTGAAAATTTTCCAAAAAAAGAAAAATACTGTGTGACATATCATTTGTTATGATTTCGAGGTTGCTGATTCCAAATTTCGACTCAGTTTTTCGATTTGACCCCTTAACACCCACCCCATGCCCCAAATTTGGGCCAAAATTAAAAAAAAAACATGTCAACATCACCTTGTGACGTATCGTTTGTAATGTTTTCGAGGGTGCTGAGTTCAAATTTCTACTCAGTTTCAAAATTCAACTCATTTAGCCCCCGCACCCTATAATTTAGGGCAAAAGAAGAGGGTACGCGAGTATAGGGCTGTTACTTTTGACGTCATAAAGAGTTGTTATCAGTCTTATCACATCTCACTGGTGGAAAACATTCAGTATTTTTAAGAATAACTGAGTATCTCACGTTTATGAACTTTCTAAACATCATTCTAAGCTTCAATAATCAACAAAAAATAATATTATCTCCAGAAACACGAAATAAAACGAAATTAAAATTTGTGATTTCAATGTTTTCCACCAGTGAGATGAATGAAACAATAGAAAATGCAGGGTTACCACTACAAAATTCCAAAAAATGCCGAAAACAGTAACAGCCCTATAGAAGCTAAGGGAGGGTCACGACCCGAACTGGACGGTCCGAGGAAGGTCTACTCTTAAAACTAAGTGTGAATTTGAACTCAGCACCCTAGAAAACATTACAAATGATATGTCACAAGGTGATGTTGAAATTTTTTAAAAAAATTTTCCCTAAATTTGGGGCATGGGATGGGTGTTAAGGGGTCAAATCGAAAAACAGAATCGAATTTGGAATATGTAACCTCGAAATCATAACAAATGATACGTCACACAGTATTTTTCTTTTTAGAAATTTTTTAACCTCCTCAGTGGACTCCTTGAGGGTTGGGAAAAATTCTTGGTATAATTTTCTCGCTCTCAAAGCAAGAATAATCTGTTGAAAATTGTAAATCAACGATCGTGAGGACTAACGCGAGGCCAATTGATAGTAATTTTAAGACGTCCACTTAAAAAATTGTGAAAAAGGGGCGCTTTTTGCGAATACATTTTTGGTAAAAAAAATAAGCCCCGTAAATGATAGGAAGAAAATATTTTCTAAAGGAGGAAGAATAGCCCTATTTGAAAATCGCGATTTCCCCGTAAGAATACATGTGAAGTAAAACTTTATCATGTTTTCGTTTCCGTAGGCTCAGCGCCCTCTACTGGAGCTGTCAACCATGAAACTATATAAATTAATAATTAACCACCAATACCACAACCAAGCGTGTTGTAAGTCTTTTTAATAAGCAAACCGTCCTATACCTTTTTACGTCGAATTTGCTGCGAAGAGTCAATACTGAGATCGGCAATACCCAGCAGACAATCGTCGCATTTGCAATAATCACTCCCCAACGAAGAAGTAGAAGTGAAGGAACTAGTAGACCCCAATGAATCAGTCCTCATGAGACTTTTGCTGCCCGGAGAAACGTATCCGTTGATGAGCGACGTCGTCGACCCAGCTACCGTCGCTTTTTCCATCTTAGCGATGAGTATACTCTCCATCAACGATCTCGGTCTGGTATTTTGCGTCAAGGAGGACATCGACAACGAAGGCGATAACGAAAAATGATGCTTGTGATCGTGTTTCGATAATATCCTCCGATGCCTGTCGTGCTGCTGAAGATTGGACATAGATAGAGACGGACTCAACACCGCGTGCTCCGGGGTACCAGGGAGTGAGCTCGTATGGCTGAGTTCTTCTTGATTCAGCGACGACATTGACAAACAAGGCGACAGAGATCGATCGCTGCTGAAGGGGCTGAGAGGCGAAAAATCAAATTCGGCGCCACCCAGAGGTGTCGGTGGCATACTCAGAGACAAAATCGGTTTCGGTTTCCGATCCATTGGTACGTTTTCTTTGAAGCAGGTTTCAATCGAACCGGCGTCCGGTTTCGGTTTCGAGTGATTTTCCTCGGTCATCGCGCTCGTTGCTGAGGCTATCGAGCGTTAATCAATTAGATAATTACACGTTCGAGCGGCGAGTCGGATTAGTCTACGGGGAGACGCGGTTGTAGGTAAAATACCGTCCGTTTAATCGTCATAATTATAACGATGACTGGAGCGCCGCCGATAAATGCGTAATACAATGTTTTTTCTTTGCTGCGCCTCTTTCGTTCGATACGAGAGAAGGCTGGTAGGTACCTAAACGCTGTCAAAGTGCGATGGTATTTATGATCATGATCGCTCGAGAAATACGTATACTTTTAAGAACTTAGTAAACTCGTTTATTTTACACTTCAATTGCGTTAATTGCATTCTGCATCGTTCGGCTAATAGGCCATAACGTTCCCCTCTCACCTTCGCCAATATTTACCAATACTCCCTTCGCGTTCGAGCTCATTCTTTCGGACTAGATTTTTTCTGCTCTTCGTTCTCCTCTCGCAAATTGCATTCATTCTTCACCACCGTTACGTCGCCTCGCGCTAATGCCATTAATTAAATTTGACAGTAATTTACGTACGTAGGTACGTACATCTTCGAGGAATATTTTCTCTCGAGCATCTCTGGCGGCAGCGTCGCCACGCCGGTGTTTATTGAATTATTTATCGAAACTCGATACAGATATAATAAAGTAACAATTATGAAAAAAAAAATACTATCGTACTTATCCCACAGCCTAGATTACCCAATATCGCCATTTTAGGTTAAAAAGAAACTCCTCTTAAGATCAGCTTCATCTGCTTTCAAAGTACACAGATACGTAAGTTTACAAGTTCATTAAAACGATCCCTCTTTATTCCCTATCTACATTCGTCCACTGCGTAGATCAACTCCGGCGACAATTTTTCGTCAAAATTTTACTCCGCAAAGAACGCGGCGTTGGCGAAGAGTATTTTGTCATTCGTGGCATGCTAACAATGCAATTTCCATGCGCCTTATACGGAAATAGATTTATTTACCATACTCGTTATTTGTATCTGTGATAACGATACAACAAATCGATTGTACAGCAATATTGATAAAATTTGCATAACAGCCTATCATCGATTTTTTTTCAGTATTTATGCGGGTACATGTCGACGTCGTCGTCGTTGTAAATGTAAAAAACCGGTAGCACCTGTTGTGACTATCGATACGAGTACGTATACCTGCATTTATTCAGTACACGAATCGGGTTGCCTTTTACAGATGCAGTTTTTTTACTCTATTCGCGACCCCACAAGGGTTGTATAATAATTTTACACAAATGTGGGTTACAACGTTGGTGAATTTATTGGTGATAAATTTTCAACGAGGTGGATATGTGTTTAGTGTTTTTGATCTAAAAGGATCGCAGATGCGGGATGCGAAATTTTTTTCATTTATCCTCTCTCTGCAGCTGTTGAAGTTTTTCAGCTTCATTTTTTGGAAAAGGTTCCCCGAATGGATATCAAAATGAGTATCGTTGATATTACCTATGCAATAGCTGAGGAAACCATAATCCAGGACCATTAGTACCCAAACAACTTTAACATTAAGTTGATCGATAAATAATTCTCAACTTTGAAATTATTGTGAAGGATCAAATAAAAATGCAATACCTACGTTTACACAAGGATGTAAGTTATTAAAAAACATTTCCTAGATTTCCATAGCCGAATTATATACAAATTGATCTTCAATTTTTACATTCAGTATTACAATTTTGAAATATCGATTCAGTGGCGTAACTAAAAATTGTGAAAACTGACGAGGCATAAAGGATGCTAAAGTATTAGCAGGTCTCAATCGTACAAAAAAAGGCTTCCGCGCGATATTCCTGTTTAAATTGATTTTATGATTGATTCTTGTTCTGGACACTAAAATAAAGAAATTAACCCCGCATGCCTCTTTTTCCCTTCCCTCTTTCCTCAGGGTTCACTCCAACATTTCAAACGCGTGTATCGCCTTATCTATGGGTCGCAATGAAAAAATTTCCAAACAAAAGTTGTTCTTCAGCATGTAATGTACATTTTCATTTCTTATCAAAATCCATTTTGGAGCAACTCCTGTCCCTCAAATTTGGAAATAAAACATGTTTTGAGAAAACTACTTCAAAATCACGTTTTCGTCATTTCCAACGAAAAGTTTCGGAGACACGGCAAAATTTGTAACCACCAAAAGTATTCAGAATTGAATTTCCTCCTTTCTAATGAGCTTTATCACGAACATTTTCAATGGGTGCAACTTTTGTGATACAGGTGAAGGTGGAGAGGTCCACTTTGTCGGGAAAAGTTCATTGGAAAGGAAATTCAATTCTGAATACTTTTGGTGATTACACATTTTTCCGTATCTCCGAAACTTTTCGTTTAAAATGAAGAAAACGTGAAACATTTGTATGTTTTATTTTCAAATGGGGGAGGGAGGGAGGGGGGTGTAAGAATTGCTTCAAAATTGATTTTGATGAGAAATGAAAATGTAGATTAGATGCTGAGGAACAACTTTTGTTTGACAATTTTTTCATTATGACCCATAGATAAGGCGATACACGGGTTTAAAATGTTGGGGTGGACCTTGGGGAAAAGGGGGAGAGGAAAAAAAGGGCATACAAGCTTAATTTTTTTGTTTTAGTGTCCAGAACAAGAATCAATCACAAACCCAATTTTAACAGGAATAGTGCGCGGATGTACGATTGAGACCTAACTATATGCATAGATAATTTGATATGGAGATTTCCAAATGAAATAATTATGTTTTTTTTTCAAGAGATCAGGTTGTTATAATTCGCCTATTTCACCATATGTGTACCTTTGATTATATATATAATCAAAGCCATTTTGTCGATCCAGGAAACGGAGATAGGGGTGTCGGAGGGTCAAGTGGAACGATTTTTCTTTGAAGTGAAATTGTGAGCTCCTTATTATAGATAGAAAGTTCGTATTAGGCTCATTAGAAAGCCTCATCTTTTGGCAACAAATCCCCCCCTCCCTTTTCCATTTCGGTCCAAAAACTTCCGCGCTATGAATTTTTTTCTGACACGGGAGAAATCGTTCCACTTGCCCCGACTGTAGGGTCAAGTGGAATCGTATGTAGGGGCAAGTGGAACTTGGAATTTTCCATAAGGAAAAACAAAAAAACATCGCTTGAATCGTTTTTATTATAGCTTAGTTAGCCACACAAAAATCGCACATATAGTCTTCGGGGGTGTCCCAACCCGAGCACAAGGCATGGGACCATTTACCACACGATCTGCATCTATACCAAAGCTGTCTGCCTTTTCCAACAGGTTCTGGATCGTCTTAAATATCTCATTGTACCAGGCAAGCGTTCTATTTTAACCTAAGCTTATCGATTTCTAATAAAAATTAAATGCAACCGAGTAATTAATTTTTTTTCAAAAAAATGGTGGTGCGGGTCAAGTGAAACGATGATTTGTGGGGCAAGTGGAACGCGATTTTGTGATATCAATGTTGAAGTAATGAACTTTGAATTCGTTTCAGGATGGCAAGGAAAAGTAGTTCGTTTCCTTGCCATCCTGAAACGAATTCAAAGTTCATTACTTCAACATTGATATCACAAAATCGCGTTCCACTTGCCCCACAAATCATCGTTCCACTTGACCCGCACCACCATTTTTTTGAAAAAAAATTAATTACTCGGTTGCATTTAATTTTTATTAGAAATCGATAAGCTTAGGTTAAAATAGAACGCTTACCTGATACAATGAGATATTTAAGACGATCCGGAACCTTTTTTAATATATATTTTTTTGACTCGAAACATAAGACTGAAAGTTACTGGAGCATAGTGATTTTATTTTTTTACTTCTGAGATAAAACCAAACACGTACGCAGGGTTACCAACTCACTTCACTGATTCAAATATTACTTATACACATCCTAATCCCACAACCAAGTCCTACCAACCAATACTTTTCGAGTTATCGCCGTCGTTCCACTTGCCCCAACGTTCCACTTGACCCTCCGACACCCCTACAGCCGTTTTTGTGAAAAGTGGTCAAAAATTTCAAAAAAAATTTTTTTCGTGTTTTGTATACCTGAAGGCCTCTTCTATCAGCTGGTTTTGAAAATTTTTCGTTTTCGCGGTTTTTCCGCGAGATATCGCGAAAATGAGTCGCGGATGAGAAAGGGCCCACTTTGTCGATAGGTACCATGTTTTCAACGCATTTTCCTCTGTACGACTGAAATCCGCGAGAATTGAAAGGGCCCACTTTGTCGGTACACGTATTTCACTGCATTAAAAAAAAAAAAAATCTGGACCACTTTACATAGTGATCAGTCAAAAAATTTCATTAACCCCCCAAAAAAAGGTTTTATCCGCAAAAAACATTTCTGGAACTTTAAAATGTGTTTTTCTCGAAATTTTGATTTTTCAACTTTTTAGTTTATCAATTTTTAAAAATTCATAAAAAAATCAAGATTTTCACCTAAAGACCTCGGATTTGCAGCATTGTGACCGGAATTCATCCTACTATTGCCCACTGGTCTTAACTCCATACCGACAGAATGGGCCCTTTCGATACGGAGGTACTATGTCACCCCTCTATTTTGGCTATTTTTACCTCTAGTAGCATATGGTCTAACCATATGCTTCCGAAATTGAGACGTTTGGCGACAGTCATAAATATCTCGATGACAAGAGCCATAACTGTCAATCTTTTCGGCGTCTCATAATTTATTGCCTCCAATGGCCATTCGAAAATGTAACAACTACCTTAATTTTTCCAATTCATTTCCGGCTATTTCCCTTATTCCTTTTCTTAGAATCAATTAAGTATGCATACAGCCTTACACATACGATTGATTCTTCTTCTTCTTCAATTTTTTATGGCCTTTTAGATGATTGAATCTAAAAGCTGTTTTTTTTTGGAAACAGGGTGGGAAAATTAAGAAACTGAGGGATCCTCTCACTGAGAAACTCATGAGAGGATCAGTCCTTTGCAAATTCAGTCCGACTCCGGTAGTTGCCTCTGTGCTATCGTCAGATTTTTTACTTACATTGTAAACTAACATTGAACAATCAAAATTCGTGTACGTGTGTGTCGTGTGTGTTGTGCCAATTTCTTCATTATAATTAATCATTAATAAAATGTAAGTTCATCAATTGCATGTATTTTTGTATTTTTAATTGCATGTATTCTCAATTAAATATAGCTCAGTTAATTTTCATTTTCTCAAATTTATTCATTGAGGGAACATAACAAGGTTTTCTCGGACCTCTCTTTAATGACGCTTCTGACTTGGCTGGCATTCGTATAATTTATATTTCAATTTTTTTTTAAATCACGGATTTTTTTTCAAATTTAGACAAATAAAAAATTGATCAAAAAATTATAAAATAAGGGAAGGTAGAGCAGGAATAGCAGGATGCACCAGTGGGCAAGATGCAAATTGGCTCATTGTCGTCAGTGATGTTATTGAAAAAAATTTTCTGGGCAATTAATTGGTGAATGGGTAATTGGGTATCCATTCGATACAAACAGAAAAAAATTATTGACCTGACGGATTGCTTGTCTATGAGTATAATCAATAATGTGATTTTACGTGATTTTCGTAAAATTATTGAAATTAAATTTTGTTAATATCATGTTTTCAAGTTTTGAAAAAAAATTCAGGTAATTTTTTTTGTAATCTGCATCAAATTACCTATATAGAATGATGTATTTGATTGGCACTTCCAACTTTATTTTCTTCACAGCACATTGCGTTAAAGAAAAACAGTGCCAGTGGGGCAAGATGCAAATTGAAAATTGGGCAGGATGCAAACATTGTTTTTAAATACGAATTTTTCGAAAAAGTCACTGTACTAAAGATGGTCCAATTGATATTTTTGTGATATTTTTTCCAGGATATCACATTTTTGCTTTCATTTTTAGATAAAATATCAAAAATATCAAAAATTTGCCTAAAAATCAGAAAATCAATTAACAGCATAAATTATGAATACAAAGGTTTTAGAACTCCTCTTTACAAAAATTACGCTTCTATTTAAATCTGTAGTATCCACCTCAAATGTATGTACTTGAGTAAATTTTACAAAAAAATTCGCGATTTTTCATCATGTCCTCACTGTTTGCATCTTGCCCCATGGTATTTTGCATCCCCCCACCCATGGGACAGGATGCAAAAAAAGTGAAAAAAAAATCAAAAAATTCTGCAGAGTTGAGGTATATGCGCCAAAATGGAATTTTTTTTATTTGTTGCAAGAATCAGACGATTTAACCAATTTGAATAGATTTGGCAGAACATTTGGCCTAGGTTGGTGCATCCTGCCCCACCTTCCCTTATACATACGCGTAAGAAAGTACATCGTCCCACTAATATTAAAAAGACGTACCTCTATTTGCTACTTGAGACCATTGTAAACGGCTTTTTTCAGCCCGACTCAAGTTTTACTCGGATCGTTGGTCTCATTAATATCCATCTTCATTAGGCACTAGTCCATATTAGGCACCCCCTATCCCTAACCGTTATCCATTTTTTAAAAGTAAAAAATCTCATGTGGAGTCTATTTTATTCACTTTTTTTTCATTACAAGCTCAATTATTTCCATAAGTTGAATGTAGAGTTTAAGAATTGTATGAAAATTTCATTGAGGTCGGAAAAGCCAATTCCTACCCTAATTGAGAATTGCTTCGTCTGACTTCCGACTCAACCCTTACCTTTTTTCTTAAATTATTACTTTCAAAATCTGACCAAATTTAGAAAAATTTGAAAATTTGAGAAACATTTTTTTAAAAAATGCAGGCATGCCACGCAGATTTTGGGGAAAAATAGTGACTTTAGTGACTTTTTCTGAGGCAAAAAGTGACCAATTTTTCAATTTTTTTCATAAATAAATACCCCCCCCCCCCCAACAAAAAAAAATCATAATTCAAACTGCATTTCTTTCTGCGACAATGCTGAAAATACTTTTTTTCTGACAAATTTTTTTATTAATAAATCTTTACTTGAAGCTACGAGTTTAAGAAATATGCTTCAGATAACTGAAAAAAAGAATAAACTTTATTTATAATAGGTTTGTTCGAGCGCTCCGAAATTATGAAAAAAAATTGTGAAATTCATAATTTTTTTGTTTACATTAGTGGTTACCTATTATTATTTTCTAAAACTTCACATTTTTTAGTGTAAAACTGATAAAAATTAGAAGGTGTCGTTTCGTGTATTACGTTTAAGCACTAATTTTATCATCATTAAACAAATTTTGCAAGAACTTATCCATTATCATCGAAAAAATGGTAATGAAATTTTACATGTATAAAAATCAATGGTAATGGGTGACCCTTGTTAGTGGAAAGGCACCCTCACGATTTTCTGAAAATTATGAATTTCCTAATTTCTTCTCTGCAGTGTGCGACGAAGCTTGTAAATTTTCGATGCCCTTTTTACGAATTTTTAGCAGGGAGAGGTTTTCTTCCGTTCGTTTTTTCGCTGCCAATATCTCTTCTTGCCGTTTATCTTCGTCTTCCTTCTTTTTTCGTTCAGCAATCAGATATAGTTCATGAGAACTTCTGGCTTGCCTTCCCAATAATAAGAGCCGTTTACTCATCGGTGGTAAGCCAGAAATAAGAACAGAGCTTTTTCTCAAAGAACGAACATTTTAAAAAAAAATTTAAAAGAACAGAGAACAACAGAAAGAACAGAAATTTCAGTTGCGGTTCACGAACAAAAGAACGAGAACTGTTCTCTCTGCTCTTCAGGTTCATTCTCGTTCTTGTAAATTTTTGTTAAAAATCCGAATTTTTCATGTTTTTTTTCTTAAATTTTTTTTTTTTTTAATTTTATTGGTTTGAAGTTGATTTTACGCAACTCTACCTACAAAATTATTGAAAAAACACCAAAAGAACGGGAACGGGAACAAGAACAGAAGAACAAGCTTTTTGAAAAGAACAAGAACGAGAACGGAGAACAAATAGAACAACTAGGAAGAACGAACGAACGAAAGAGCACATCACTTTTCTTTAATTTTGGGACCAAAAGACCTGGGGACGAGAACGAATTTTCCTTGTTCTCGCAGCCCTGATGTCAAAGTATCAATCAACAAGGCTGGTGCACTATTAAGTAGTTAAAAAAATATTTTTGATAGGAAAGGAATTTTTTTAAATTAGTATTTAAAAAAAAAAAATAGTATTTTTTTTAGAAATTTAGTATTTTTTTTAATTTTATGCAAGAGCGGAAGGCCCTTTGAATGAAAAAAGTGACTTCGGAGTGAAATAGGGACTTTTAGTGACTTTTGGTCAAAAAAGGGACTTTTAGTGACCAACCCTGAAAATAGGGGACAAGTCACTAAAAAAGTGACTCCGTGGCATGCCTGAAAATGCGATCCAAAATTATCAATTACAGTTCAAATGCAGATCAGTGGCAATTTTTCATCGCTGCCTTCAATTCAAACAAAAATACATATAAATAAATGCATTTTTCATCATTTATGAAAAATCACCTGGATGAAAAGTAAGGTTGAAAAATCACCCAATGATCTTTTTGGGTAAAAAAAGTATTATTTATCAAGACCTTTTCAGGAAAAAAATTAACAAGAATTTTCCCACATTTTTTACAGGAGATTTTAGAAGACATAAAAAAGGACTTTTTCAAAACGACCATGAGAATTTTTCAAGTATTCGGGATAATTCGGGAGATGAAATTTTTACGAAGTGATTGCCAAGGTCCAAACATAACTTTAGCACTCGGTCGCCATACTTGAAAAAAAAAATTAGAACAATCCGATACAAACTAACCGGTGTTATAAAATAGTCGCTTTAAACAAATTACTGAATTTACCGATCAACGTAGTTCTTTAAAACCTATATTGGTACAGCAAATCACATAAGCTAATTTTTACTCTACCTCATCGGTGAAAATATATATGGTTTAAATTTACGTACTTCGTTAAAAAAACGACGACGCGACGTATTGACGTCATGATCTGAAGATAGCAGTCTAAAAAAATTGAAGACCGACTATAACGAGATAAGCGAGTTATTTTCATTTACTCATTTTCAGCAATGAAAAAATTCTATCAACAAGATTATTCAAAGATGAAAAATTTATTATTCTCACGTGACATTTTTGAATTTTTAACGTCTCAAGTGGAAGAAAAGGTCATTTTGAAAGGAAAAAACAGAAGGCCAGATTTGTGTTCCAAAAAAACACTTTTATAATTTTATAGACACACTTTTCGCTGTAGTTCTACTTGAAGTTTGAACTCGGAAAATTCCTTTTTTTCACTGATTTTTCAACAATGATTGAGAAACTAAGGCAAAACAGTTTCACATGGTTCAGTTTCATCTCGAATGATACTACATAATATGTATACTCGTAGGTACCTATCATAAAATAGTGAATTTTGACACTTTCGAATTGTTCCAATCCACTCCACTGGAAACTGCATTAAATAAAACAAAAATAATTTTCTAACCAGGCCGTATTTAGGCACAGGCGACATAGGCGCGAGCCTCGGGCGGCAGATATCACGGGCGGAAGATTTTGAAAAGCGATTTTTTTCGTAATTTTCCTCATTTGCCATTTTACATTACAAAAATACCGTCTCTTCAATTGCACAGCAGTCTCAAATTGTAGCGCTGAAAGGAGCTTCTCTTGTTTAAAACGAATTAAAAACTACCTCAGCACAACCACAACACAGGATCGCCTAAACTGCCAAATGATTTTAGCAATCGAGTCTGAATTGGCATCGAATATCGACTTCAACATCATAATTGAGTAATTTGCAGAGCAGAAGGCGAGGCAGAAGGTTTTAGATACGAAAGCACTGAAAGCACGCCCAAGTATTGATTCTTAATTTTATTTTTGTTTATTTGTTTATTTTTTTTTATATAACTAATCAAATAAAAAAGACGAAAAATAACATTTTTATGGGGGGGGGGTGTGGGTGGTACAGTTTACGTTTTCAAAGGGGCGGCAATTTCTATCCTGCCTCTGAGCGCCGTGAGGTTAAATCCGGCTCTGGATGAAAGTTTTTCTAAAAATTGAGCACATGACGTCAAAGCAAGAAACGAATTAAGACTATAAAAAGAAGCCTCATGCACCGTCAAAGCAAGCAAATAATTGGATCAAAAGGAAACCTCATGCATTTAGAGTTTCAGCTTTCGAGTTGTCTCCAGAAATTTTTATTATTACCTTCTGGATAGAAACTTTACTCTCTCATTTCTGAATCAGTGAAATTTATCAAAAATCACTGAAAAACAATCGGAATTGTAGCACAGTAATAAATCAGTGAAATTTTTTCACTAAAAGCGAATCAGTGAAAGAAAATCACTGGAAATCAATGAAAATTCACTGAAAACGCAGTGCTATTTATGAAATTTATATCCCTTGTACGTATAGATGCATTAACTCGAACGTTAAATTCCTACGTTTTTTTACATTTCTTTCTTAATTATTATTACGTTTTTTAACATTTCTTTCTTAATTATTATTACGTTTTTTAACATTTCTTTCTTAATTTTTACGCAATTGGAAAATTCTTTATTAACGATGGCTGCGAGACGAAATTGTATGAACCTCAATGCTCCTTACCGAATTCAACTGAAAAATCTGTGAAATTTTTTGAATAATCAGTGAAAAATCGCTGAAAATCAGTGAATTTCACTGATTTTTCCTGTCCTGCAATTCTGACTGTTTATCAGTGATTTTTCACTGATTCGGAATGAGAGAGTAGATAGACTTGAGGAACAAGCAATAATCTCAACGAAGATCAGATCCATTCTGAAACTCACTGGAGACATAAAAACACTGGCACTGCACCAGCACGTGCTCATCCGCTAATAGATCTGCTTTCATCGATGAACATCAAGTGTCTACCACTTGTCATTCGTTTGAAGGACTTGATCAATAATTACTTCAAAACAAATTCCGTAAGTCTGAAAGACAATTTTGAGACTGCGAACTTCTCACATCGAAGTTCGGCTCCTTCAATCACGGACGAATAACGTCATTCAATTTTTAAATGAAGAAGACACACTCGAAGATGATTTTGGCACCGTTGCGTCGCGACGACGATACCGAGATACATTATCGCCTCGGATTTCATCCAAAGACTTTTTCTCGTCGTCGAATTCGACTGATTCGGATGACGTAAACGCGAGTAACAATAAAATACCAGAAATTAAAACCGAATCCGTTTGTTATTTATCATTGTACCTAAAACGCGAATGAAAACCTACTCGACTTGAATGTGATGAAAACGAGTTAGCGATTGCGCGCCGATTACCGAGAAAAAAATGGTATAAAAATTCGTCAACTCGAAACCAAACAGAAACACACACACGCGTGTAACGACCGCGAGATAATTCCCAACCATTCGAATCAATTCGTATATTAAAACGAGATTTGGCCGATTGGAAAATACATATGCATGTACCTAACCCAACCTACCTACGACAACTGCGATATTGTAAATTTCCAAAGCCTTTATTTCTCTTTTTAAATTCGAAGACGAAGCGAATCGCAAACGAGTATTGAAAATAAACAACCGGCTGTTGAGGTAGTTACTCGTACGTTCCATTCCGTAGGATAATACCGTGGCGTTAATATTGTTTAATTTATGATTTAATAAAATGTTGTTTGCATAATTTACTGGCAAATGACTTTGTACAATTGCTTCGAGGTGTATCTTAATGACGACGTTTTGGTACATAGTATACCTACTTTAGCATCGGCTATAATCTCGCTTCTCTCTCCGCCACTGAGGTGTTTTTTTTTCATTATGCGAATTGTTGTAAGTGTACGCGTGAAAAAAAAATTGAAAAGTTCAACTGGTTCGTATATCATGTTTAAATTACATATATACAAATTCCACCTCTTATCATTCGGCACTCGGATTTGACTTTAATGTGAAACAATAATTTCAAAGCGGTTGGTTGCTTTATTTTACTACTCTGTAATGAGTAAATTCACGCAGCAACCGAGCCACCCGGACAAGCCGATAAGTAGTTTTGTTAACTATTCAACTCGTTCCCTTCGCGGCGTCGCCGTCACCGCTGCTTCTCCCTCCGCTCAGAACGTAATTATAATTACGAATCGTAAAAGTAATTTACATAATAAACTACCAATTAATCCAACATGTGTGTGGTCAGTGCCGAATTTCAACCTCGAATTTGATTTACCTATAGATCTTATAACGTGTAAGTTCGATGAAATCGCAGAAGCGGATGTGTAAGGAAGAGATTTCGAAAAAAATTTGAAAACTTCCGCAGAGAACTGAATTGTTTTATCAAGCAAAACAAAAGACACGGTCGATTAATAATCAAAAAATGGCACTCAACCAGGGAATAGGAGCCAGTAAAAAAGTTGACTCTTGACTCCACTTTGACTCCACAGTCAAGCTCACACCCTGACTTCTGACTCTTCCTTGACTCCTATTCCCTGCACTCAACACAAAAATTCTGATCGAAAATCTTCAACTACACATACATATCTCGAGTATATTTTGGCTTTTTGATACAGGAACATTTTACCAAAAACTCTCATGATCATGAATATCTCCTGAAAATTCTATTTTTTCTAATCAAAATTGATCAAAGTATAGTCCTTGAAAAATGAAACCACGCACTGTGGATGAGAAGACCCCAAAAATATCTATAATTCTATTCTCTCATATTGAATTAGTGCTGAAAAGTCACTGATACATAGTCATAATTGCAGCCCAGGGAAAATCAGTAAAAATCTTTGATGTTCAGCGGATTTTCGCAGATTTTTCAAAGAATTTCAGAGATTTTACAGACTTTCCAATGAATTTTCGCTTATTTTCCAGAAATTTTTTTCACTGTTTGATTTCAGTGAATTTTTTTACTCATTTATTACTGTGCTGCAATTCTGACTGTTTTCCAGTGGCAGTGATTTTCGATAATTTTCACTGATTTATAAATGAGGGAGTATAATTCAGTACTGGTGTAGAAACATTTGTGAAAACAAATCATTCATTATGTATTTTAAACCGCAGAATCCGAATTTGGCAGGGGATGGGCGTGAGAGACAAACATTTTTATAAATTAAGTAAAAGTAAAATTACATTTTTCGATGAAGTAAGATCCGCGTTTCCACAGTATATTATATTTGTTGGGATGCTGAACACGAATTGGAAGTTAGATTTTGCACCCACCTGCCCCCCTGAGAAGAGGTGAAGATACAGGTGAGGAGGAGGTGAAAAAATTTCATACAGCATGAAATATGTACTCTCTCATTCCGAATCAGTGAAAAGTCACTGAATACCAGTCAGAATTGCTGCACAGGAAAAATCAGCAAAATTCATTGATTTTCAGCGAATTTTCACTGATTTTCCAGTGATTTTTCTCACACGCATGCCGCACTCTAAGCCAATTCCATCTCCTTATTTTTTATAATTATTAAGCCAATTTCATCTCCTTATTTTTTATAATTATGTGGGGAAAGATCAGATCGAAAAATTAAATCGATATTAGAATTAAGTGGCCTCAAATCAGTAAGAATCGATGTGCCACACGCTATTTTCATTTTTTTGCGCGTGTTTTTTCAAAATTGGGGGCTAAGAAGGCATTGAAGGTTGAAATCCAAAAAACACGCATTGCAAATACATAGGTATTATGTCGAATCCAGCTATTAAAAAAACACTGATGTAAGGGTCAGCACGCTCAACCAGTAACCAATGGATCATAGCATTTTTACATATGAACAGTGACGACATTTCAGATGCTTAACCTGTCTCCTTATTCTACAATTTCAATTCGAAAGACCCAAACACGGTGATAGTAGTTTTATGAGATGAATATGGAGTCGAATTTAAAACAACACAAATAATTTTTAAAAGAAGGCGTGAAATGAAATCTTATTAATTTTTTATTGTAAAATTCAAATTATTATTAAGTATAGCTTTTTTTTCATTTTATTAGGTAAATATTTCTTATACATGAATAATGTAGGAATATAATTTTTTTCATCAACACTTCTAGGAGGAAAGCGTTTTGATAATACACACAGTGGTCCAGGAGACTCCTCAAAACGCGCGAAATTCAGTATCATAAAAAAAGAGCAATAAAAGTGGGTAAAAAATAGTGTATATATAGTTTTTTTGGTCGTAGATTACGAATTTGACAGAAAAAAATTGATTCGGGGCAATGAGGAGGGAGTAGGGGAGGTGCTGAAATCGAAATTCACCTAAAATATCGTGTAATATATCGAAAACTAGGTTTTCGAGGTCGTAGATTAAGAATATGACAATAAAAAAATTTTTAGAGGTCATGAGTGGGGAGTAGGGGGTGCTCAAATCAAAATTCACCATAATATCGCGTAGCATATCGAAATCTTGGGTTTTGAGGTCGTAGATTACGAATCCGACAAAAATTTTTTGTGAAAGTAAGAGGGAAGGGGTGGGGGTGCTGAAATTGGAGTTAAACCAAAATATCGTGTAGTAGATCGAAATCTAAGGTATTTTTGCGATTTTAGTAATATAAATTAGACCAAAAGTATATGTGCCACGCCTCAGCACGAAAAATGTTATAGGTAAAGTGGTAGTTTCAAGTGCCCTGAACACGATTTTCCAAATAGTTTTTGCGTCCGTCTGCATTATAAGCAAAAATGTGCCTTTTTCAACGATTTTCCCCCATTTTTAGTAATTTTTTTCCAGCATTGTCATTATTTACAAACCATTTACATTCCCGGCATGTAAATAATGACATTGATAGATAAAAAAAACTACTAAAAACGGGAAAAATCATTGAAAAAGGCACATTTTTGCTTATAATGCACACGGACGCAGACGGGCGCAAAAACTAATTGGAAAATCGTGTTCAGGGCACTTGAAACTACCACTTTACCTATAACATTTTTCATGCTGAGGCGTGGCACTTATACTTTTGGTCTAATTTATATTACTAAAATCGCAAAAATACCTTGGATTTCGATCTACTACACGATATTTTGGTTTAACTCCAATTTCAGCACCCCCACCCCTTCCCTCTTACTTTCACAAAAAAAATTTGTCGGATTCGTAACCTACGACCTCGAAACCCAAGATTCCGATATGCTACGCGATATTATGGTGAATTTTGATTTGAGCACCCCCTACTCCCCACTCATGACCTCTAAAAATTTTTTTATTGTCATATTCTTAATCTACGACCTCGAAAACCTAGTTTTCGATATATTACACGATATTTTAGGTGAATTTCGATTTCAGCACCTCCCCTACCCCCTTACCCTACCCGCTCCACATTGCCCCGAATCAATTTTTTTCTGTCAGATTCGTAATCTACGATCAAAAAAACTATATGTGACCTTCCAGGAAGAAACCGACCTTCGGTCCGAAAAAAAATTTAAAATAAAAGTTTCTCAATCAATCCAAAACAATGATTATCATTTGTTTTGGATTGATTGAGAAACTTTTTTTTAAATTTTTTTTTCGGACCGAAGGTCGGTTTCTTCCTGGAAGGTCACATATGTACACTATTTTTTACCCACTTTTATTGCTCTTTTTTTATGGTACTGAATTTCGCGCGTTTAGAGGGGTCTCCTGGACCACTGTGATACGTACATATGTAAAGGTAAGCAGAACTTGAAAAAATCGTTCTTTAGGTTTAGTTTTGAAACAAGAGCAAACATGAAAACCATTTTTTTCTAGTTTCAAACTTCGCCAAATACCTTTAAAATGGTCCCAAACTTGTAATAAAAAAAATACACAGTTGACTCTATTCTTTTCTCGTGCTCTCAGGGTGTCTACCAATTGTTAAAAATCAAATTTCGCGACTTTTTCGCGACCTTTTTCTAAGATATCTAGTATCTACCTCACAATTTGACACCCCCCCCCCCCCAAAAAAATCAACGAGATCAAATTTATTATAGAAAAAAGTTTATACACGGAAGAAAATACGTCTTTAATTTTGAAAAAATACAACTTTTCACAAAAATTTTCCATAAGTGAGTTATTTTATGGTAAAGAAGAGAAGTAGTTACTGCCCAAGCGAAGCGAGGGTGAAAATTTTACGAAAAATCATGTTAGAACCGATAAAAATTTTTAAATGACTATTGAGAAATAAATTCATGGAAAGTTTGAAACATTAGCAGATTTGGCCCGAGCGAAGTGAGGGCGAAATTTTTTTGAAGAATTTATTTAAAAACAGCAAAAAAAGACATATTTCCAAATAGTTTTCTCCTTCAAAACATCCCTTAGAAAATTCCAAAATCCTCCAATTATTTTAGATTTTCCTGACAATGGACACAATATTACCTTTGAAATTCCTAATCGTGATCGCTACTTAAGTCTCCCACAAGAACATATTTTTCCGCTTCAAAATATTCAATTGTCTGAAATAGAAGGGAAGAGGACGAAGAGGTATATAATTTAAGAATGGGTTTTTAAAATTTATGAACCCGAGCGAAGCGAGGGCGAAAATTTTTAGAAAAAATGTTCAAAAAGGTGAAATTTCTTTACTTTTTCTGTTTTGTAAAAGGCGAAAAAAATGGAAGTAAGTAATTTCGGAAAAATTCGCGACTTTTGATGAATTTTGGGTCAATTTCGCGACTTTTTCGCGACTTCAGCGACCTAAATCTAAATTCGCGACTTATTCGCGACTTCCGCGACTTTCGCGACCGGTAGACACCCTGGCTCTTCAATTTGAATTATTTCCAAAAAGCTAAACACTGCAAAAAAAACTGTACAACTGCCTTAAAAACCTTTTTACAACTAGCACCAATAAAAAAGTAAGACACCGATATCCTACCTAAGCTTACGAAAGTGCTCTCCTAATATAAAATACGTTCGTAATATGTACTTCGCTACTCACTATACACAGATTATGGATATAAATTTGAAAAATCGCCGACAGTTTTCCGAGCCCATTTTTGCGCTCGCATAAAGCACACCTTACAAAATTGATAAACTACGGCTGGCACGCGTAAACGAGTTATTCTTCGCGTGAATAATTTAAATCGTGTAAAATATCCGACGCGTATATATCAAACTCGAGTATGTAAATTATTCGAATTAGATATACACTGCAGTTCGCCTCAATCTGCTGTGCACTTGGTATACTTAAATGCACCGATCATAACGTACCACTTTGAATATAGGCATATTTAGAGAGGCTTTTTGTAAAATTATTTAAATATATTGGCGATTGGATTGTCGCTCTCAATCTTATGAAAATCTTTACTAACGTGATTTCCGGATTAGCGTTGTTGGCAAGATCAGCTTGATTTTGCATAAATGCATTTTATATAAATGTATTTATACCTAATGCTTTATAGATATGTGCATCCGGTGCTGCAATGTGTCCAAGGGATTATGCATGTATTGCACATATCCCAGTACATTGGTTCTCTTTGTATGTAGTAAGAACACTACATGTATTGCGGCTTACACATGGCAGATAGTAGATAATTGTCGATCTGGGTGGATTTACGTATCATTGGTTACTTTTATCATAAGTAAATAAGAAAGCGCAGCAGGATCTTATTAAAAGAACTCAGACGAAAGTGCAGAGAAGAAAATGCAAAACTTGGTAGAATTCACAAACTTGGAACGAAACCAACCAAAGGAAAGTATTAATAAATAATTTCTGAATTGTGCAACATTTCAAAACTTGGAAAAATATTAAATATGTACAAGGGGGTGCATTCACTTTGGGTTTGAAATTATGTTTACACAATTTGAAATTGTGTATAAACATGATTTCCTCGTCGTTCCTGAATGATTTGAATCGATCATTTTATCACCTTGCCAAAATTAAATGGCTATTTCATAGTAAATCAAATGACAAAAAAGTGCTAACCAGCAGTTTCTGAATTCAAATGAACGAATTTGCACATGATAAAAGTTTATACACAATTTCAAATTGTGTAAACATAATTTCAAACCCAAAGTGAATGCACCCCAGGGGTGCGTTCACTTTGGTAAAAAAATAAGGTTGGCGCTAATCAAATAAGGTATAAACAAAGAGCTGATGTGCAAAATCGTTCATAAAATTCAAAAATCGATGGTTAGCACATTTTTAATTCCATTTTGATTCATCATGAAATAGCCATATAATTTTAATAAGGTGCAAAAATGATCGATCAAAATCTGTCAGGAACGAAAAAATCTGATTGTTTATACCTTATTCAACTAAGGTCAACCTTATTTTTTCCAAAGTGAACGCACCCAGGAGTGCGTTCAGATATAACACAGAACGACGCAGACTGCGTTGTTTACCCAGAGTAAACCATTCAGAAATCACTCCGGGTTTTACATCGCGTTTCCCCCCATGCGTTCAGAAACGTTGAGATTACACTCTGCGTTGGGTAGTTTACACCGGTCTCGGAACTGCCGAGTAAAAAACACAGAGTGATCTGATTGGTCGATAGATGTGTGGACGAGAGTAGGGGATGTTGATAATACGTTAGTGTGTTTGTGTGAGTGTACAATGTGTAGTTTTTCGTTACGTCGTTCATTTATGAAACGGAACACTCTGTAAAATATGACGTCACAGTACTTTGGGTTTACTCTGTGTTGTTTTTTCTTCCCAGAGTAAATCTGAACGCCCTCCAGGGCTGCATTCACTTTGGGATTTTGTGTATGTATACATATACCTGACTAAGGTATAAACAAACAAAATGAGGAGCAAATTCATTCAAATGTGAAAAACGCTGGTTATAAAATTTATTATTATGATCTATGATTGGACAAATGTGATATTTGTCCCATCATCATCCAGGATCTTTCTAATTGGAATGTTGAAGAAGGAGAAAATGAAGCAGGCATTTCTATTTGCCGAAAATGAGAATTCGGAGCTTTCCAGTCCTCCTGCAAGAAAGAAGATTCTGAATATTTTTTTGACTATCAAAATGATGAAAATAGTAAAGAATGAAACAGTATTCGACGAGATCCGGAGATCTAGAAATTTTAAGAGGAAAACTTGATGTGAAAGAGAAAATGACTGAGGATATTGAAAAAGAGTTGACTGAAATAGAAGGACGCGATCGAAAAAGGAATCGATAGGCCATGGGAGCATACTTTAAAATCCATCGACGACCTAACACCTGTAGAAGCCCACTGCCAAAGTTCTGAATTGCCCACCAAACGAAGCTGATTCCATTGGAAGCAAATGTATTGGAACCTCCCTTACTCTATGCTCCTATGTTTCCTGAAAAGTGGGCGATTTCAGTGCCTGTGCTTCATATCTAAGAGGAGTATCCAGAGCTGGAAGCTCAACTCTACGAGTTTCTTGAACTATATGTAAACCCCCACTTGGAACATGTCAATTTACTATTTTATTCACTAAATGTACTTACCATCAACAGACATTATTTACACATTTGCAGTTTTGACCCACACAGCGGTATAGTTTAAAGTTGTGATTTTGAAGTGATTTTTTCGTGTTTTTTTTTAAATATAAACTGAATTTTTAAATTTTCATACAATTATTTACTTGTTGATATTTCGTTTTTTATAATTTTGCTTATTAAAAAAATAAAACTTGTGCAAGTTGTACCATTTTTTAAAAATAAATATTAAGATGAATCCTGATCAGCTACAAAAGAATTTGAAGGATTATCGTGTCACTGGTGCTGAAGGATCCCTAGACTCCCATAATACCCCCACACCTGGTAAGTAAACAAAAAAATTTTAATAATTAGGAAAATACCTAGGTTTAAAGAGAGGGTTAGTTGGTTATAATGGGAAATTATTTTTACAGGTTTATTAAATTTATCACCAGAGACTATTGAACTTATTATCAATTTTTTACCCATCGAATCAATTTATGCATTGGCACAAAGTCATAAAAAATTTTCTGATATAGCTGCAAATAAATTTAGAATAACTTTTAATTATTCAGACCTTTGTGGGAAAAATTATACAAAATTGGAAATTAAGAAAATTGTGAAACGTATCTTAAGCGGGGTCCACACGCTTCAATCTTTTTCAATTTTGCTGGAACTAGTGTGATCAAGTAGCTGAATCAAATTTTTATCAGTTCAAAAGAATTGTTTGTTTATTTCTAATTTGTTTCTATTTTTTAATAAATCAACCAATCAAAATTAACTGTGCCAAAACATAGCCAAATATTTCTCACAAAATCTTTATCCTATTGGTTAAAATGCAGTCAAGTTGAATCAAGTGCCAAATAAAGTTGAAAATTTTCAACTTTTACTTGCCGCTGGCCACCACTTGATTCCAGTACGAAAAATTTGTACTACACACTAGTCAAGTACATATGTTCAAGTTTACTTGATTCAAGCTATTTGATCATACTGGTTCCAGTAAAATTGAAGCGTGTGGACCCCACATTATACAACCTTCTGAATAAGGAAATTAAAATTAATACCAAAAATAAATCAATTAATTTAAGTACCAAGGTGGTTGAAGTGTTTAAAAGGGAATGTGACGAATTTTTTAAAAGCTTTATTACAGATTGGTTAAATATTTGGGAGGAATTTAACAATTTGAATAAAAAGTTGAAGGCGGATCCTGTATTATTACATAAATTTCTTGAACTGTCTATGGTTTTTGCAAAAAAAAAAAAAAAGTAAAATAGGGAATCCTACACCAAAAAAGTTCCTAACTTATTACGAGAAATGGCGTAGGCAACGAATTTGAAAATTGAAAAGATAATTGTCCAGTAAAAGTATGGAAAACACATGTTTGGGCAGATTAAAGGTAGGATTTTTTCAAAACAAAATATTTATTTGAATTAAGCCGGGTCCACACGATCAATAAAGATTTGTCAATTAAACTGGAACGTGTGGACGTGTTAAATACCCATCAATATTTTGATTGGAGTGATTGAGAAGCAATTATATCGGGTTGATGGAATTCAAGCTTGTTTGAATTTTTTTGAAGTTTGATGAAATTTGTACATTGAGCGCAAGCGCGAAATTGCTCTGGCTGCGAAAATCTTGGCATTTTCTTATCACTTTTTTTGATTTATCAAATTTCTTTGATATGATATTTGTGATTCGTAATTTCATATTTCAATTTTCAAATATGTGACCCGTGCAGGGAAAAGGTACCTAAAGTCGGATTTTTCAAAAATGAGTTTTTTTGGTTTAAATGATAGGGGAGACTATGCGGAACATTTTAAGACCTGGATGAGCATCCTAAGTCAATTTTTTGGTGAGATAGAGACATTTAAAAATTAGAAAAAATCATGACTTTCAAAAAAAAAATAATCGAAAAAACACGTTTAAAGCTACGTAGAGGTCTGAACTACCTAAAAAAGCAAAAAAAAAAATTTGAAAAAAATTTCCCATTTTTCATATTTTTGTCTCTAACTCAAAATTATGTTTTCCGACTTTAGGTACCCTGTCCCTGCACGGGTCACATATAATAAATAATGTCCCGTAAAGAGGTTTGGACCATAGAATTCATAGAATTGTACCAAACCTTTCCTTCCTTAATATGGAAAATAAAGGCCAAAGAATATCATGATCGGAATTTGAAATTATCGTGTTATATATAAAGAACTGCAAAAAAAAAAATGGAGGAAATGGTTGAAAACGCTACAATCGAAGATGTGAAAAAAAAAATCAACAGCTCGAGGACAAATTGGAGGAAGCAGGAGACAAAATTTAATTTAAAAAAAGTTATTTCAGAGCAAATAATTATCAATACCTAGTCAATAGATAACAATGTTAACAATGTATTTTCATTTTGTTTGACCACTCGTCATTTCAAAATTTGATCGTGTGGACGAATGACAGGTGCTCAAACTTCAAACCAAAAGTTTGTTGTGTAGGTTGACAATCCACGGTTTGTCAATCTAAATTGATTGTGTGGACCCGGCTTTAGGGATAAAAAAATTGATGAGATACATAAACTAGTTTTATTATTAGGTCCACGTCTGTACCTATATGTCATAGATTGTAAGGACATTAGATCAAATAATGTGATAGATACCTATTACCCTCCATTTGAATCCCACCACCCTAAGTAATGTTCAAACTTTTTTCTAAAGTAATCTATTATGTTATACAACCATGAATTTAAATGTTTCTAATTTTTTTTGAAAATATTTTTTAAAATTGAAACAATTTAAGGTAATTATTCATTTTTTTCACAGGGTTTGACAATTTAAACGAATTTCTCATAGAAGAAATAATCAAAAAGTTACCATGGAAGGATATCTTTCGCATACTCCCTACCGGGTGCTCGATTAATTATGGCTCCCCCCGATACTTTTTATGTCAAAAATCGTAAGTTGGCAATACTTCTTTAAATTAAACAAATCGAACGAAGTGTAGCCAACTTACGATTTTTGACCTAAAAAGTATCGGGGGGAGCCAGAATTAATCGAGCACCCGGTACATCAACACCACGTGTAAAAAAGTTGCCACCAGGATGATTTTTAATGCCAGAAAAAAAGGATCAACACAGGAGTATTCAAAGAAAGAAAATGTGTAAGGAAATCGCCTTCATCAGAGTGTATTATAGATCGTAAAATGTGCCCATTTTTTGATTCTGATTCAGAAACTGATGATATGCTATGCAAAGTATTGCTTTTTTTACCATAACAGTAAAATGTCCTAATTTTGACTGCTGCCTAAAGTGGGCAAATTCAGTGCCTGTGCTCCATATCGAAGAAAAGGATCCGGAGCTGGAAGCTCAACTCTACGAGTTTCTTGAACTATGTGTTAATAGAGACAAATACAATTCAATGCTACAGGAAGTTCGTAATCCAAAGAAGCAGTGGGGTAAAAACTCTAGAAAGACTTGTAGGAAACATTGTGCTCAAATTAAAAAGCCTATGGTAGTAGCCTCTAAGGCTGGCCAATTTATGGTACATATATTTTTTAAGATGTTTATTTAACGTTTTGTGTGTACAGTTTCGCACTAAAATCCGCTTGCGTATATCATTGCGAAAGGGGCAAAATCTGTCAGAGAAAATTTTTTTTAATCGAATGATTGATAGCAAATGTCAAGCAAATCAATGCATATTGACATCTTTTAGCTCCTCAGGAGTTTGAATTTTTTTGAAAAATCTGTTCAAATTGTTTCAGAAAACGGCAGAAGAAAGCACTACAAAATTATAAACGGCAAACTGTGGTAGAAGGGAATAAAGGCGTTGAGGAATTTGGTTTAATCAAGGACGTTCCTGTAAGTTGTTTGAATTTAGATAACGTGTTTTTTGTATGGTAATTTAAAGTAAAGTTATAAAATTTAATTTTTCAGACAATGAAAAATAAACCACTTATCAATGATCGAGGAAGATGTTGATGGGGATTTGGCATATTATTATTTGAAAGATGATGGAGTGACTGAGGTAGTGAGGTACCACTACCACCGCAGCCGCAGCTTTTTTAGGCCTTCATTCTATCTCTCAAAATTCAGACACGAATTCTATATCTCAAAATCCAGACACGAATCCTATCTCTCAAAATCCAGGCACGAGTTCTATCTATCAAAATCCTCAACACAGTCCTCAAGCACCTCCTCCCGAAATGCAGGCTGTAAATTTTTCAGAAAATCAGCCGAAAAATCCGCAAAAAAATCAGACAGTAACTCCAAAGCCTCGGAACCGAAAACGAACTAGACAGATGCTGAGTGATGGTTAGGAGTAAAACTTCTAACTAAACACATAGGTTAATAAATTTTGATTACATTTTTTGGTTCTTATGTACGATGTAGATATCGAACAGTTGACCAAACTACAATCTGAACAAATTGCAATGCAAGAGAGAATGCAATTAGAACAAATGGCGATGCAAACAGTGTTGGCAAGTTGTTTAAAACACTTTCGTTTAAAACGTTTAAAACATGTTTAAAACCAAGAAAAAAAACAAAATCTTGTTTTATACAAAAAAATGTTTTAAACTGTTTTTTTTTGTTTTAAACATGTTTTTTTTTATCTGGTTGTTTTTTTTCAAAAATGTGTTTTTTTTATATAAAATTGAATAAAAATTTTGGCTCTCAAGTTTCGACATCATTATTCAGGTGATATGTATACTACAGTACAGCTTGTCGCACCCCTAGTGTAATAACAACAAACAACACATCTCAAAAAAATTTGACCTTTGTATTTTTTCCTGAAACGTGCTCATCTTTGATCAGTTTTCAATTTAAATCAAAAATAAAGAAGTTCATTTTTTTTTGAAATGTGTTGTTATTGCACTGGAGGTGCGTTGTGTCCTGTGTATAGTGTACACCGATAACTTCTTTTATTTCCTATATTGGAAAACCTAAGATCAGTTTTATTTTTCCGAAGATATTTCAGATTTGCCAAAAAGTTGAGAGTATCTCACAAAATTCTCATTTCTATTTCTACTTCTCACCCTTCCCTCCCCTCCCCTCCCCTCCCCTCCAAAAAATCAAAAAGAACTGTAATAGTTTATGATGAACAAATTTGCTCAAATTCTTTTTAAAAATTTATCAAATTCCATAAAAAATTAACAATGTGAAAAAATCTTGAAAGAAAAAATTTTTGTATTTCGAACATGTTTTTTTTTTCGTTTAAATCGTTTTTTTTGTGTTTAAAACACGTTTTTTTTGTTCCTAATTAAAACATGTTTTAAACAAAAAAACGTTTTAAACAAAAAAAAACATCCCAACATGTTTTTTTTAAAAAAAAACTGTTTTTTACCCAACCCTGTGATGCAAAAGAGAATTGCTGAGGCTGAAGAAAAAAAAGCGGAATCGATGATGCAGATTGGAAATGCAATTTTATCGTTGATTGGCCGAAAAAAAGACTGATGTTTTATCTCATGTTTAATCATTTGTTCAATATTGTTCAAGTTTTAATATTATCGTTTTTTTAAGCTATATAAGGTGCCTAATCTTACGAATTTCGAATGAATAATTCGATAATTTTTTATTTGTTCCTGTTTGTTCTATTTTAAGATAGGAATTTGAACGAATATGTTGATGTTTTTTGTTTAATTTTAATCATTTGTTTAATATTGTTCAAGTTTTAATATTATCGTTTTTTTAAGCTTTATAAGGTGCCTAATCTTACGAATTTCGAATGAATAATTCGATAATTTTTTATTTGTTCCTGTTTGTTCTATTTTAAGATAGGAATTTGAACGAATATGTTGATGTTTTTTGTTTAATTTTAATCATTTGTTTAATATTGTTCAAGTTTTAATATTATCGTTTTTTTAAGCTTTATAAGGTGCCTAATCTTACGAATTTCGAATGAATAATTCGATAATTTTTTATTTGTTCATGTTTGTTCTATTTTAAGATAGAAATTCGAATGAATAATTCGATGATTTTTTTATATTATTGCTCATGTTTGCTCTATTTTAAGATATTTTCAAACACGAAAATTATACATTCCATTGAAGTCTTTTTTTGTTCAAATTCTTGATACGTAATTCATTTCCCGAAGTTTCACATTGAGTAACATTAGCATGAGAAAACTGAGAAAACTTACAGATTCATTTCAACAATATATTTCTACACAAAGGATGTTTCAACTGCTGTATCCTCAACCAAATTCGTAAATTATGTGATAATTTGTATTTTAAAAAATACAAGAAAACAATTCACTTTGAGTGAAACTTTATTCATGAATAAAAAATATATCAATCACAAAATAATTATCCGAGGGCCAGAAAATGAATTATTTACACAAATTTACCAGAAATTTTCCACTGATGAACAATTTTATGCCATAATAAAAAAATCGATTTTACCACAAGGTCCCTTATCGCATAATGTTTCTTTTTGGTAACAATACACTCAACAACAAAAAAGCAAAAAATATTGAACTTATTTGATTTTTTGAAAATTTGAAATTTCATTTGAAAATTTACAAGTCCGAGATCTAAAATTTTCATCACGTTTTTCTGACGTTCTTCCATCACAACGCATTCCAATACCCTCAACTCCCCATTCATGAGAACATGAACTAATTTTTACAGATATCGAAATTAACCTACAATCAGGGATTACTTTGAATTGAAGAATGATTGAAAAAGTCTGAGACTGAACAAAAAACGAAAAACCGTCAAGTTCACAACAGCCAGAGCCAGAACTGATGTTGAAAGTTGAATCAACAGTAATACGCTAAGGCTTCAACGTTGCTTAAATAATGAATTATTTATTTGTTACAATGGGGATCGGTACCGTTCAAATCAGTGAAACGGGTCGAAGAAGTTATAAAAATTCAAAAAAATTGTAATATTAAATTTGGCAAACATTGATTCAGACATTCGAGGTTTGTAACATTGCTGACAATGACGACAAAAATATTAAATTTTGAGGGTTGAAATCAATTATTCGCTCTTCTTTCATAATAAACTGATAAATAGGGAAAACCGAAGAAAATTTTGACGATCTATTCGAGGATGATCCAATTTTTGAAGTTCAGTCAACAACGGCGACGTGAATTATCAACTTCGGATCTTTTTGTGATTTGTTTTTCTCGAGAGAATCACTGATCGATAATAATTCCCTTCAAATTACCCATACACGTATATTAAAATACCTAAAATCGACGATCGAACTTTCAATCACATTCTGCCATCTCGATATCGTCAAAATAACGTCGATAAAACCGCCTGCGTGAAAATTTCGATTCAATTCGAATCCACACCCTGCCATATGTTCGACAGACAATCGAAATAATACAAACGTTTTGCAAAATTTTCCACTTTAAATTACGATAGAAGAATACACGCTTTTCGTACACGTAATGCATTCGTTATTTCAAGAATCGTAAAACTCCTTGCCGAAATTCTTTTGTTCTCATTCCAACGCTCGGTTAATTAGCAAATTAACACGTCAATTTGAGTTATGCGAGATTTAACGCTCGATGACATGACGCCAAAGTTGACAGGAATTTTTCCCCTTTGTTTTGCAGGTCATAAGTTTTACTTTTAAGTTTCCTTCTTCGCCCTGTTCCTCGTTCCGCAGATATTTAATCCGCAATTCTGCGGATTCGTAACGCAACGTTTGGTAAGAAAAGAAAAGCACTACTTGTTCAAATCGAGCTACTCGATTGTAAAGCTTTACCATTACCTACGAATGAGGTAACCTTGAAAATTGGAGGACACCGTGAGAATGTACGAAACAATACTACGAGTATATAGATACGTTAAACTCGACGCTGTCAAAATGTAGTATAATGTTTTATAACTTCGCAGTAACCGAATTACCTACGTAGAAATACGTACATATATCGGCCAAGTCTATGTAGAGTCTCGAAAAATTCAGGTAGCTCTCTATACGTCGATATATTTTTTACCCTACAACAGACGCGAAATCGTAAAATATTACAACCTTAGCAGGTACAACATAGACATACGTTTTCTGCGTCTGCTTCTATACAATTTCGAGTGTGTGTTTGTTGATATAGGTACTTGTACGTATACGTACACAGACGACGTCGGCGGTGGCGTCGACGCGACAGCAACAGGCACAGGCACACCTATACCTATCGACGTACTAATGAAACGTGAATTATGGAACGGATTCACGTAATCATTAAATTATGATAAAATTTGGGACGAGAGCAACGTGCGTATATACGCGTTGCATGATGTAAGTTGTACTACGACCGTAATGAAGAGTAAAATGGGTGTCCAAAATATACCTATGCCGATAATTCGTGCGAAACGAAATTATAGCATTAACATGCAACAGGATACCTACAGCCTTGATATTGTTTCACGTAATATCATCTTTCGATATGTAGAACTAAGCTCTATGCGAAACACAGATGAAACGTATGAGAAAGATGAGAGAATACTTGGAGATATAAAAGAACTAGCTTTTAATTAATTTTGCCGCGATCTAAGGTCCAAATTTTTAAATTGAAGCGGTCAAAAGTAAACGGGGGTCAAGTCCATTTTTAGCATTTTTCAGAAAACGAAAAAAACTGTTTTATTTGAAAACTACAAATCGGTGAAAAACATGTGTTAGGCCACTGAAAGAGGACCACAAGACACGATTTTCAAGACCATTGTGGAAAAAATTTTTTCACATGTACCGGAGAAATGGTCGACAAACGCGTTCCGTTTAGCAGTGGACTGATGACCAAATTTTGAAATTAAGACTCGAAATTGGGTGGGACTTGTTCCTACACTCAATTACATTATTTTAGAGTTAATCCCATGTCAAAAGACCGAGATCCGCCCAAGCTGTGGACAACAATGTGAAACGAAACAAAAAAAAAAGATTCATGGCCATTTTTTTGGTCAAAACTGCATTATGAAGAGAAAAATTTTTTCCACTTTATAACATGATTTTGATTCAAAAATAGGCAATTTTCAAAAAAAACATCGATTTTTCGTTCAATATTTCCCATTTTTGGTTCTCAACGCGATGGTGCGACGTTGCCAAATACCATATTCCCGACACATCAGCGAAAATCTGACAACACCAGTCGATCCGCCGCCGTACTCAATATCTTCATTCCCGTCATAAACTCAAAAATGCCAAAAATGGACTTTTTCCGTTTAGTTCTGACTGCTTCAATTATAAGTTCAAATTCTTTCGACTCTTCAATTTTTTCAATTACTTACTTCAACTCTAAATTCTGTTCAAATCTGTATCCAATTTTATCAAAATTAACCAGTAAATTTTTTTTCATTTTTTAAAAATTTCTTCTAATCATTGAGGTGAAAGAAATTTAAAAAAACATGAAGTTGAAATTTTCTTTTCAATTCAATGAAAAAAAACTAGAGAAAAAATTTTAAATTTTAACTTTATTTCTTCAATTTTTTAACTTGATAGTTTTAAAAAATTTTTCAATTTCTATTTGGCGCCCGAACAGGGACAATCCCTACCATCACAAAACAATGGAACTATAGATAACAAAATTTTCATTAGACGTACAATTCTTGTTCAAGGTAAGTTTTCCTATCATTTTCAGCACAAAATTTTCCCAATGCTGAAATCAGCTTGACAATGAGTGCAGATTCATTGATAAAATATTGATAATAAATGTAGCTATAAGGGTTGTCCCCGAAGTCGTGCACAAAACCCCTTTATGCCGAGAGAAATGTAGCTACACCAATCGCCAACATATATGTATTGTTGGAATCGTTGAAGTCTTGGCTACAATTTGGTATATGGATAATTCTGATACGGCGATTAGTTTTTTGGTGATAGCGATTCAAAAAGAGTGAGAAAAAGTCCTCGAGTCAACCGATTTTTCATTTGATTTAAGCTTTAAGTTCAAGTCACACAGACTCAAGTCCAGACTGTTGATGTGGGTATTCCATGGTTTCCCATCCAGTAACAAGTGAACTGGTTTGGCGATACCCGGCAGCACATTTGTGTATTGATTTCTTCTCTCGATAAGAAGTTCAAGACAAAGTTTCCGTAGCTTTCATGGCAAAAACTTTTGTAAGAGGCTTGTGTACACATAACCTATTACTGTAATATGATTAGGCACTCGTGCAAACAAAATAATTATAAATTTTATTGATGGTACAATTTGTGGAGGACTGGTCTTCTTCTACAATCCTATCTTTGACATCTGTATAGTCAGTTTCTAATGTGGAGAATCATTTGGACACTGTAGAATAGTAGTAGGCAATTAGGCATCACCACTACAAATTTTCATGGACATCATACATTAATCTAGAGTCCCCACTCAAGGTAGTTGAGGGACTGGGAAGCGTGCCAAAAAGTGTAGTAAGAGGAATGGTAAAGCCACACTCATGATGGTATTGGAATGCATTGCATATATGGGAGAAATGAGGGTTTTCAGATTTTTCAGAAAAACTAGGTTTTTGTAAAATTTTGTTAAGACATGAACTGAAAAAAATAAAATTTCCTATCCATTGGGGTAAAAATTTTTAAATTTTATTCAGCATTTACCATTTTAGGAAAATTTATTTTCAATTGTTTTTAGTATATTATGTCAACTTAAATTATACTGCTTGAAAAATAAAAATATTCACTTAATAAATAAACAATACCGTTGAAAAAATTGAAAAATTCTACTTATTCCCATTACGTTATGTGCTTAACTAAAAGAATGTTTACCATTATGGGCGGAGCTTGTCTTCCCTTCAACCTCCACTTTTGGCACTCTCCATTTATCCACAGTGAAGAGTCCAGATTAATGTATGACGTCTGTGCAAATTTCACATAGGTAGCTCAGAATTCATTTCTTCAAAGATTTTCCTTTGTAAAATTTAAATTTTTGATTAAATTATTTGCTGCATTTCAAGAGCCCGCCCTATTGAGAACATTTTCTCATTTCTCACTCTCTTTGAATCACTGTCACCAAAAAACTAATCACCGTATCAAAATCATCAATACATCAATATACCAAATTGTAGCCAAAACTTCAACAATATGTCGGCGATTGCTGTAGCTACATTTCTCTCAGTGTGAGGGAATTTTGTGCAGGACTTTGCGGATAATCGATTTGCCAGGTCGAAAGTACGGTATATACCAAATTTAAGATTTTTTCATTGATAAGATCAAATTTTTATATTTTGCAGGGCGATGAGGCAATTTCGAAATTTCCAAAATCACCCTCGATTCGAGAAATGAACTTCATCACCTGAAATTTTGGATATGGAGTCCGATTATGATGTACTTCCGATTTTTTTTGTTTGGGTCCAAAATTTCACTTTGAGTGGGTACCTCCATTGTCAGCTTACAGTTGGGCCGAAAAATGAGGAAGAGACAGTTGCCTTCTCCATCGCAGCGGTAAAATTGCACAAATAATATTTTAGTTTACAGTTACTATAAAATGATTACCTTTTTGGGGTCTCTTCCTTTATACTCTCAGTAAATATCAAAATTTACCACTTTTCTTCTCAGGGGGAAGGGGTAACCAAACATTCTATAACCGATTTCTTTTTTTCATTGGGGTCGAAGCTTGAACGTCACAGAACAGCAAAAACAATAAATTCAAAGAAGATTTAAAATGCAGTAAGTTTTCTTTTTTAATTCACGATTTCAAATTTTTGGAATACCTGGACGATTCGAGTCAGATCAAAGTTATTCAAAAATGACTCCCATTTATCCACTTATACAACTTCTCAAGTTTGTATATCATACATTGACCGCCTCACAAAGCTGCTAAACAGAAAAAAAGAACCCAATACGAAAACCAGGAAGACCTCTTAAATCGACATCGTACTAGTGCTTACACGAATTTCGAAACAAAAACATCTCCTGAATTGGATAATTACCAAATTTACACGATTTTTAACCATGTATTCGGGTAAACCAACGTACACTCGAGTATCTGGTCTGATAATCAGATCGCGTGTATTAGTGTTTCCATATAAAAAGGATACTATTTAGGCAAACACTTTAACAACAAACACCATGCTCCTCTAAAAGTATTAATTATAAATACGTGGTGGAAACCGATCGACGAGGGAGCCTCAAACACGTACAATTAAATTACCTACTATACTACAGTATTCGGCGTAAACGATTTCATAACAGGCTACTACGTTATAGTTATACATCGAATTCTCAGCATAACAAATAAGATCTCTACTCGTCGTGTAAGTTTATTTTTTAATTAGACATTCGCATCGAGCCGGCCATAATTTAACGCATTCTTCAAAAATTCATCGAGTAGCTGGACCAAGCAACGTTCTTGATAATTAAATGGTAATAAAGGTGGCACGCGAGAGGGAGACAGGGGGGGATCCGAATAATTCGGCGGCTTTAAAGGACACACACGTATAAAATATACACGTAGACCTGGCTCTGCTAATGCATCTCGTAAGAATTTTTGATTACATTGTTATTCGTATACGTACATAGGTCCGTATTACATAGATAAGACGAAGCGTAGGCTAAGAAACTGGTCATCGGAGAGGTTTGTTGAACTGCACAGAGGTACTCGTCGTCTGCGTCTCGTCATCTCTATCAAACAATTAATACTCGAGTTTAATTATTTATTCCTTTTGAATGTTTACCGCTGATAAAATAATTTATCCGGTAATTCGTGTCTCTCCGCGGTGGAGAGAAATTACTCGAGTAGATTTGTAACGTGGATCACGCGAACTCGAACTCTGGTACCAAGGTCCGTGCGAGTACTACGTAGTTACAGACAAAAAAAAAAACATAACAACAACGTTGAGACATTGCCGAAAATATACCAGAGTGAAATTTCCACCGAGTTTGGAACGCCTGGTCACGAATTTTGTACCGGTATAATCGCCTTATATATTCCAAATCATAATGTATAAGAGAACTGGAGACTATATGGTTATAATAATTCAACATATAAAATAATTACTCATACACAATATCTAATTAAAAATCGATCGGGCTGCCTCGATTGGCGGGATTTATTCAATTACACGTTCATTAACCATTATCCATGGTATATTTGGGTATACCTCTCCGTAGACCTACGTTATTTAGAGAGGCTCGCGCCACCGCAGATTGGTCCTGGTCGTAGATGGTCGCGTCGGATAAACCACGCTAACAGTCTTTTAACGAGAACCGTGCTCGAACGATAATTAAACAAGATAAAGTTCCAATAGCAATACGCCCCCGTCAATAAGACACTGGCACACCATTCGATCATTTCAAAGCTCAAAGTAGCCGTTGAAACTGCATATTATAAATATTAATCAACGTTTCCTTGGTACCGGTTGACTTAAGTATTCTCCAGATACTCTGTTTTATATTATCGTACGCAGTTTCGTGCCATTCAACGCCTCGCTGCAATCGTTCCTTTTGGTCTTCCACTGACCCCTCCTCCAAACTCGAGCTTTCTTTCGATTTATTCTTTACGACGCAATTAGATCGCTAATCGTTCTTTTATAGACCCGAGTTACACAAACATACCCGAGAGATGTTACATGTCGATATGCGAATCGCCAGCATAACAGAGCTGCTGTTTCGACGATATAAATTCACATCCACCTTGAGCATTTTAGCGCCTTACGACGCCTCGAACAAATCTATGGCAGTTCTGGGTACACAAAGACTAGTAAATTTTTATTACGGTTAAATTATCGTGTGTATACGACTGCACCGGGGCAGCTTCCTCGAATGAGTTACGCGTTTATAAAAGCCTTTCTCCGCGAAGATGACGTGCCCATAAAATTATACCGAATTAAAAACCATTACCGGTCTAGGTCTGACGGTGAGCCGAATACCGATTAGGTAACGGATGAGCATCTTCGGCTGGAGATGCAAGTTTGTAGGGGGCCCCGAGATGTTTGAATAATTGGTTCGGCAGAATCTCAGCAGAATAACGGTTAGATGGAGAAGATTGCGAATAGAGGACGTTTGGGAGCTAATTGTGTTTGCTGAATTTTTGAGCATTGTATACGTATGATTTTCTAAATAAAAGTTTCGAAGATTTTTGAATACAAATATCCTTTGAGGAATATTTTATTTCTACTATCCCTTTCTTGGAAAACATTCTAATAAATTGAATTTGAGGAAACTTTAATATTAATGTTATTTTAATTAATCGGCGGTTTACTATTAATTTTTTAATACCAATAATTTCAACATTATCAATTTTTATTCATTTAAATAATCTTCACTTAATAAAATCCAGTAATCCTCTGGGAGGAGGTTGTAGCAAAATCGGGGTTTATGGGGTATTTTGCGATTCGGAAAATCGTTTTGTCAATTAAATGCAAACCTGAATCGCTCAAAATAAAATTCACTTTGATTACTGAAGAAGACGTTGAAACCTTTGTTAAAATTGTTTCAAATAATTAGAATCAAAATAAAGTAAATTTGGCTAGAAAATAAGTAAGTATAATAAATTATAAAATGTGGTTTTTTTGTTCTTATTTTTGTTATGAAATTATAACAATCTTATTTTGTTTATTTTTATTTTTATAATATGTGTACGTGAATCTAAAAAGGTCCCACTTTGTCGGGATTGAGTTATGACCGGAGCGTAATACTAGATAAAATTTCGGATCATTTAAGACCACTACGAGGCTCCATGGTGCAAATCTCTCAGAGATACGCGCATTTGAAGTTGAAAGTTCAAAAAACACGATTTCGAGAAAAACGTGTTTAAAGTTTTTGAAAAAAAAAAAGTAATAAAGTTTCAACTTCAAATCCGAATATCTCTGAGAGATTTGCTCCATAGAGACTCGGAAAGGTCTCATTCGATTAGAAATTTGATAGATTTTCAATAAAAATGTATGCCGAAACAATTTTTACTCGATGTAGATCATGAACAATTCGAAAACTTTGAAGTAAAAATAATACAAAATTGTAGGCTGACGTTTCTCTCCATAGAAGCGAAACGCAAGGTCGGATCGAGATGCGGTTTGCGGCATTCGAAAGAGCAGGGTTGCCACTATCAGAAACGTCAAAAATCCCAAAAACGTCATTTTCGACCCAACTTCAGAAAAATCGCTATAACTCCGTAAATAATCCCGACAAAGTGGGACCTTTTTAGATTCACGTACACATATAAGTTTGTTTTCTAGTCATTTAGGTATGTTTAATAGGATATATAACTTTTCATTTCACTTGCGATATTCTTTTTCAAAGAAGTAATTGGCATTTTTTTTTTATGTACTTAATTATATTATATCTACCGTTTTTCGTTTTCAATAATAATTTTCAATATTGCATAGAAAAAGATATTGATTCATTTCATCATTTTTTATTTTGAGCCCAAACAAAAAAAAATCGAAAGTATATCCTAACAGGACCCCGTGTCCAAAATTTCAGGTACTGAAGTTCATTTCTCGATTTTTGGCGAATTTTTAAAATTTCAAAATTACCTTCGCCTTGGGAAATATGAAAATTTGATCTAATCAACGGAAAAAGCAGAAAATTTGGTATATATACCCTATTTTGGACCTCCCAAATCGATTGGAAGCGGTTTCGAGACGTTTCGGAGCCACTAAAAATTTTTGGAATTTTCCAGCGCGCTGGAGAAAAGCCCATAAAAATGGCTCATATGCACTTCAGGACCTACAATCGCGGATTATGCATATTGGTGACCTATTTGAGGGTAAGAAATTTTCCTGAAAAAAATTAAAAATTCGCCTAATGCACCTAATGCGCATACATCGAGGTAAAAAGTTGAAACTTGGTATATACCCTATTTTCAGCCTCCCGAATCGATGAGAAATGGTTTCGAGACGTTTCGGAGGTACCAGAAAATTTTGGAATTTTCCAGCACAGAGAAAAAATTTTTTGCCCAAAAATGCTAATTTGAACACAAATTTACGAATTTTGTAAAATTGTGTTTTAATCGATTAAATAGGTCACCAATATGGATAATCCGCGATTGTAGGTGCTGAAGTGCATATGGGCCATTTTTATGGGCTTTTCTCCAGCGCTGTAAAATTCCAAAATTTTTTGGGGCTCTGAAACTTCTCGGAACCGCTTCCAATCAATTCAGGAGGTCGAAAATAGTGTATATACCAAATTTCAGCTTTTTTCGTTGATTAGATCAATTTTTCATATTTCTCAGGGCAGAGGTAGTTTTGAAATTTCAAAAATTCGTCAAAAATCGAGAAATGAACTTCAGCACTTGAAATTTTGGATACGGGGTCCGGGTCCTGTTATGGTGTACTTCGATTTTTTTTTGTTTGGGCTCAAAATTTCACTTTGAGTTGGGATACCTCCCTGTAAGGTTTTTTTCCCTTGAAATTTACCCAACACTTTCATTACCCATCCAAAGAAAGAAGTTTTTGGATATGTTTTTCTTATTCATTAAAAAATTTCCAAACCCAATTTGTACATGAACGAAAAATGGAAGATACTACGTATTTTGTTTTTTTATGTAAAAGCCTGCGTCCGTTGACTTTTGAGCGACAAAATGTAAGGTAATTCGTCACGGAGTACCCAATTATAAAACCACGGCATACTTCATCAAAATAATATTAAATAACCACGTCCTAAAAATCTTAAATACAAATACCTGCGTACAAAAATTAAAGTAGGTACTTCGCGAAGGTACATAAGTACTAACTACTAAGTACATACAAAAACAGCGTGTTGGGTAACAATTTTAAACTCCTATAACATCGCGTAAGACATAATAATAAGGGGAACAAAAAATTCTGGAAAATCTCCAGGGACTAAACGATCCTTTCCGCAAACTGTCAATTGTCTGGATCTAAGAAATATGCCCGATAAAAATTTCACCACTCCTACAGATCAGTCAACCCTCACACCGCTGTCCAACTGCGGTACAGGACAGCCTTTTTTCGTACTGTCGTCTCAGATATAGATCATAGAATTGTAATTTTGTTTATGCCCCAGCGAAGCGTAGAAAAATTGAATTTTTAATGTTCAAAGACATTTTTTTATGTTTTAGTGTTTTGAAAATCCCTAATAAGTAATAACTAATGTAATCAATCGGGGGGGGGGGGGGGTGTAGGGTGACGATGAAAATGGACTTTTCATTTTCAAAAATGCTCACCCACCAAAAATGTTCATTTGTATGAAAAAAATTATTCCCAAAATTTCACTCCTCTGAGTTGACGTTAACCACCCGTGCCATGCCGCCAGACATTTGATACTTTATACCTCGTTTGTCGATAGGAATACAATGAACCCTTATACCCAACTTTTCAACGCCACTGTCTAAAGTAATAAAATCAAATACTCGGTTCAAATTGACCAGATTGGTTGCCAAATATTCTCGCATTTATGAATCAGTAAAAATTATCGAAAATCACTCGAAAACGGTCAGAATTGCAGCACAGTACTAAATCAATGAAAACAATTTCACTGAAAGCAAACAGTGAAAAAAACAGCTGCTGTAAAATCAGTAAAACCTCTGAAACTCGCTGAAAAATCAACGAAAATCCGCTGAAAATCACAGAATTTTGCTGATTTTCCCAGGGTGATGCAATTTTGACCATTTATCAGTGACTTTTCACTGATTCAAAATAAGAGAGTAAATTGAAAGATCGAACAAAGAATTTTCAATGATTTTCCAGCATTTTTTCACTGTTTCATTACTGTGCTGCAATTTTGACTGCTTCCAGCAATTTTTGATAATTTTCATTGATTCATAAATGAGACAGTAGTGTTTTAAAGATCAGTTATTGTACAATGTCGTTGTAGTCATAAGAGTATTAGATGAAATAATTATATCAAAAAAAAACATCCCATTTTGCCTTTTTTACATGACAATTCCACTAAATCAACTACTGAATATTGCAGATTTTAAAATGAACGCCAAACTCTCCGAAATTGAAATTTTAAAACAGCCGAAGAACACGAGGTTCCGAATTAAATGCCGGGAGAACGGGAGGTGTAATACGAGCGGGCAATAACACTACAGAAAATAGTACGTGGCCAAAAATTCGGGTACGTATTTATCTCGGGTAATTTTTTTATAAAAAATTGTTCCTCTTGATAATTTTTTCCTTTCTTATTCTACAAATCAAATGTTGTACAACCCATATATCACAGAAGATTACACGTTTTTCAGTGTAAATATTTTTCAATTAATTTCGCATTTTCATGTAATCGAAAACTATGCGATGAAACTCCATGCATAATTGTAATATTTTTGAAGGCATTTCAAGATATCTATGATATCCTACCCCTATTCAAAGTCTACTCTCTCATTTCGAATCAGTGAAAAATCACTGATAAACAGTCAGAATTGCAGCACAGGAAAAATCAGCGAAATTCACTGATTTTCAGTGATTTTTCACTGATTATTCAAAGAATTTCACAGATTTTTCAGTGAATTTCATAAATATCACTGAGTTTTCAGTGAATTTTCACTGATTTTCAGTGATTTTCTTTCACTGATTTGTTTTCAGTGGAAAAAATTTCACTGATTTTCTCCTGTGCTGCAATTCTGACTGTTTCTCAATGATTTTCGGTAATTTTCACTGATTTATAATTGAGAGAGTAGATCATAAAATTTCAACCACGTGTGACTCAACTCGAACAAACTATAAACAGATGCAATTTACATTCATAGGAAGTATCCAGAAAGAAAAAAGTACGACTATGTACTCTAATCACAAAAGGGATAAAACGTAAAAAGGCGGGATCGTAGACCCATCACCATCTTCATTCATCACAACACGACCAATTCATCCGTACTTCTACCTGATTTCCCACCATTAACGAGGTGAAATTTATACAATCGATACGCCTTCGATCGTAAATTCGTATCTAATTTACCAAACACAGCCTCTTAATGGCAAAACGCCCCTGATAATTTTTTCGCGTTTAAAAAATCCTAACGACGATTTACGACCGAGAAGTAAAAAAACGCTCGAGTCAAAGGTATACGTACTTGCGAGGTACGAAATACACCCGGAGAGACATCGTTATAGCGAAAAAATAGTAAACGAGAAAATGATACCAGTTGCTTGATTGAACGGTGAACTCGTTTAACGGGCCTGTCGAATCGACATGTGTTATTTACTTTTCATTCGTACGAACGTATGTATTTTTTCGATAAATATGCGCATACGAATTCGTATTTCGACGTTATATGGTTATGAATATGGGATCTAGATGCTATAAAAATACACACCCGGACGCCCCTAATCATATCGTGTGTCCAGATTTATTACACATTTGGTCCCATAATCACGTAATTATTTTCATTTCAACTCTTTTTTAAAAGTAATTTTATCGTGATTTTTTACGACAACGTCTTAGCTTTCTCCTAATTACATAGGGTTGCCTATATAAATAAACTTCGATTGTGCATTTTAGCAATTTATTGCACTTGAACGATGAAATCGGTAAAATATTGGGAGAAAAAACAGTTTGATATTATAGGTATACGATATCCACTGGATCTATAAAAATGTCCCAATTTTTCATCTTCAGAATAAAATAACGGATTCTATCAATCCAATAATCCAAATGCCTCCTCTTCATTTCTCCATTTAGTCTCATTCTAATTAACACGAACCATTTATCATCTCTTTTCTGCGAAAAAATATACCGCCAGGTAGCAATATATTTCTATTCGATCGACGCCAATGAACCCGACCGATACGATATAAAATTTAAAATCGACCAGAAAAAACCACAAGTTTACCTACCGCGCTCGTTAATCGAATTCAAGCACGAGCGAAATTCAAATTAATTACATACTATCAATTATCCACAAGGACTGTATTTTTTTAACGCTCGGTGCACTGTTAATGTCAATTTCAAAATTATCTTTTATTAAAATATAAAGTACTACATAATCAATATGATAAACACGCCGGTAGATAAATATTAACGACCGTAAAATGGCGATAATTGTTTTCGAATCAGGAAAAAACAAACTTTTTTTACAGTTTTCGTCGAGCTCGACTTGAGTATATTGGGCATACGCACGCGAATGTTCAAATATATGCATTAGGTTATCTTGAAAAACAAACTGAACCAAAAATGAGTGTTTTGGACAGATGGTCGATTTCACATATTTGCCATAAACGTTCGACTAAGCTAAATCAGGGTGTCTAACAAAATCTGTTGAGCAAAAAGCTTGACTTAGCATGACTTTTCCGAGCGACCCTCCCCCCCCCCCCGTTGTATGAGTCTGTACGCCAGTACTTCCGCTCCCCACCCAAAAAAAATCTATAGATTTGTGTGCTTGTAGCTATTTATAGAAAATTAAAATTTTAACAAACACATTATAAATTCAAAAAAAACGTAATGTTTAATAGCTATATTTTTGAAAAAAACTTGACCTTTTGAGTAAATCAGGGTAAATTGGTTAAAAAGCTTGACTTTTCAGGACCGGCATGACCTTTTTGAAAACCCCTTGACTTATCAGGACAACTTAACCTGTTAGAAGTTTAGAAGTGTTAGACACTCTGTAAATCCTTACTCAGATGAAATGGATCAAGAATAAATTGATTGATGAATCGAAGAATAAATTAATAAAAACGAGCTGAGAACAAGTTCCTTTTTTGCCATATACAAGCTTGGAAAAACTTGAAATCGACTATGATTCAATTACACCCCAAAAAAATTATGAGGGGTATTTATTATTTTATACATGCTATAAATACCAACAACCGGAATTTGAAAAAAAGAAGACAAAATTCATAAACTGGTGCATTGGTCAACATTTTCTCTTTATTGGTAAAAATTACTGCAAGATATTCAACCACAAGGATTGGATTTAGATTTTTCAAATCTAATTTGGAATATAAAAATGAAATGATTTTTCTATACCAGTCCCTCAATCTAACCTTTCCTAATAGGAAAATAATCCTATTAAAAATAGTTCAACTTTTTAAAGTGAGCAACAGAAGGACTTTCAAGTCTAGCCTCACATTTTTAAAAAGTGGTAGAATATTAAAATTGAAAAAATCTGAGATTTCAAAGATGTTTGCCAGATTTAAAAAGTGTAAAAATTGTTATTTTCTTGCTCATTCATTCCATTTTTCATTTTTAAAAATTGGTTCAAAACAGTACTTCACCTTTGAGTACATCTACTCGTTTCTTAGGAAATTTCAAGCTCTTTTTTGACAATTCCATCACTCAAGAGTTACACACAAGCAGATTGTTGAACAGCAAAATGAATGTGAAATTACTTTACTTCCTTTTTTTTCAAAAAAGAATTCTAAAAGGAAAGTTTTCAAAAAATGGTGTTATTACAATATTTAAATTGTTAAATGTCTTGATATTTCCTAGATTTTTTGAATAAAAGCTTGTTGAGAGAAGAAAGCCCAGTATTTTATTCAAATATCTGCATAGGTGAAAAAAGAAAGGAATTTAATTAAAATACTACCTCGAGTCGTATCCATCGAGCCACAGAGAGCCGCACGAATAAAAAGAAGAGAAGGAAAATTTCTCAAAGAAATATAATTCGGTTAATGTTGATAAATGAATTAACGTCCGAAAATGCAATCCCACCGTACTCGAACAATATATCATAGATTATTATTAAAGTGTTTCAACGTCGACGTGCCTAGATTCGTGTAAGCATTTATAAATTATTCTTAATAACCTTAAAGTTAGCTGTCAAATTGAACGTTGTTTTGAATTAAATCTATTAAAAGGCTGCTGCGATGCACTACAAACACACCAGAATACGCAACCGCGCGTTCGGCGTTTATGGGGCCAACGCATGTAACAGGTTGGGGAATAAATCAGGCTCGAGGTGTTATTAATTTCGTCTTCCTGCCGCATGCGATGATATTTAAAAACCTATGTTAAAAAACGCGAGATTAATTAATAGAAATGGTTTATTATTGTTACGATGGAAATGATCGTGTACTGCAGATTATCGTTCATGCGTAGAATTCACGTTTGAATAGTTTCATCATTTTTCGAGCTTTGCGTACTCCAAATATTTTTCAAATTTTGGGTTTAAAATTGCAGTTTTTGATCTCTTAAATGGAATCCTCAATTTATGATTTGGCTAAGTCATTCGAATTTATGTGGGAAGTGAGGGTGGATTTTCTCACTTTTATTCATCCTCCTACAAGCGACTGTATAGTAGGATGGATCGAAACAAATTCCAAAAATTTGACAAAATTGGTGACATAGTTTGCTTGTGGGATAACTACAAAAAAAAAGAAAAAAAATAGCGCCTATATGCTCAAAAAGGGACGGAGCTAGGGAGCCTAAAAAATGAGAGTTATTTACAGAATAAAAACATGTTTTTTAAAATCATTTTTGGCTGGTGCCACCTGTTGGGTCAACCCCCCCCCCCCCCCATGCGATTTGAAGTTCTACACTTCCATAAGCCATTCAACTCGAAATTGGACACCATTTTCGACCTTCTACGGGAGGTTAAAAAGTTACAGATTGCGAATTTAACGAATTTTTTATTTTTACCAAATTCAAATCTCACACTCAAACACCTCAAAATGGAGCAAAAAATTTCATAGCAGGGCTACCATCGGCATTTTGATTTACCTACGAAATTTTCGTAAAGTATCAGTTGGCTGAACTAGTACAAACAATTTTCAAAAAAAATCATTGAATTTTATTGACCGAACATTTTTTGGCTTATTTCTCAAGTCACAGCATGAATGAACAACTAAAATTTTTAAAAAATTGCGAAAATCAAAATGCAGTTGGCAGCACCGTCATAATATTTTTTTGAAAACCCCATCAAAACCGATTTTGAGTGACTCAAAAAACTTCTTTGCTCGATTTTAAGTAGTTGAGTGAGCAATTTGAATTTGGTACAAATCTAAAATTCGTCAAGTTTGGAATTTGCAATTTTTCAGCCCCTTTGTAGAGAATAAAACGCAGTAAATTATTTCGAGGTCAATAAATCGCACTTTCAAGGGGAGGGACCAGGGTTTCTAGCAGATGACACTGTTCAGAAATTGCAAAAACAGTGTTTTTTCAAAAATGGTCAACTTTGAGGCCCTCTACTTCGTCCCTCATTGGGTTAGCGAGCTCAAATTTTTTTTGTAAGGTCTCTCACTCAAAATTAACTACCTCGCCAATTTTCGTCAAAATTCAAGATAATTATGTTTTTTGGATGCACCCTACTACATAGTCCTACAAAAAAAAACATGAATAAACGTATTCCAAAAAGATTTCGAAACAGATTTTATCGTTATTTTACTGATTTTTTTTCTGTCTTACATCTACACTTGAATTAATCCAATTTTGTAAAAACAAGAAACTCCGAGTAAAAAGTTACATTTCCTTCTATTGTGACGAGTTTTGCGATGGATAGGGGACCTAGGGTGAAAAAATTGAAACGAACTTTTTGATGGATTCCGATAAGGAACTTCGTGCTGAATACGATGTCACAAACCGAAAATGTTGATCTCAAAAACTCGTCGAGTTTTTCACATTGTAAAATGCGCACCCATGAAAAAAACGTTCAAAAATCTTGTAATAAAAGTCCTTATTGGCAGATAATTTTCCACTTTCAATTTGTTCTGAAGTAACACCGTAATCGTAAACCTACAACAAGATTTTATTCCACGTTCTAGGAAAATTCTCAAAGAATTTCTGGAATAATTACAATACATTTCGTTCATTACAACTACGAAATGAATGGATGGATATTGTCCGTCCAAAATAGCTTGAGCCAAATTGTGTCAGTTTCCTGATCAAAAAGCAAACAAAATTTTGATTTTTTCCCATTTAACTACAGCAATTTTATTTTGGGCTTTCGGAAAATGAAACTGACACAATTTGGCTCAAGCTATTTTGGACGGACAATATTCAAGAAGATTTTTTTCAAGTAGTTTACTTTGAATAGTAAAAAATTGAGACTATTTTTTGGGTGACGACCAAAAATTTCAAAGAATTATGAGTTTGATTTAATAGTTACTCGAAACAATTGGAAAATTGAATGTTTGTCACTTCAGCATATTAATCCAAATTTGTGATTAGTTCGATTAGAAACTCAGTCTTCGAACTTCCTGATAAAAAGTATGACTCTGCTGTGTTTATAGCAGAAATTGAAAAGCGTTCAACAATTGGTATAAAAAAAAAAAAAAAAAAAAAAAACATAAAAGAATATAGGTACTTAATTCGATTACATTGTTGGTATAAATGCGGTAAATTGGAAAATTGCAATTTTTAATTTAGGCGATGACTTGAATTGACTACAGTTGAAAATAGTGAACAATCGTGGAATAAATATAAATGATGTAAAGGTACATTTAAAAAATGAGAATTGAATTCATACGTATGAAAGTGTCAATCATCCGGATGCTGAATTATTTGTTAAATTCAATTCATTTGCTCATAAAAATAACAACGTATTTTAAAATGGGCTCAATACAATTTTGTACGGCTTCGTCGATCCAACAATGAGAAGATATCGAAGAAGACACCTTCAAAACATCAAAATATACTCAGACCATTGGCTGTAGGTGAGTTGATTCCCAAAAAAATATTTGTGTAAGAACACAGGGGAATTGATTCCCATTTTTTTTTTTTTTTTTTTTTTTTTTTGGAGATGTACGAATTGATTCTCCCTTTTTCAAGAGTGAATGTGCGAATTGATTCCCATTTCTTTGGCAGGATATGTATGAATTGATTCCCACTTTATTTTTCAAAAAAGGAATTTTTCAGGAGAGTGAATTAATATGCACAAAACGTTTCTACGACTTCTAATTAGGTTCAGCAAATGTTGGTTTGTTTCAAAATGTGGATTTGGGGCCTACAGAGCAGGTTTCACTCCAGTTCTCAAGAATAGAAATGAAAAATTTTCCCATCTGGGTGCGCTTATGTTTGGGAATTTTTTAATCGCAGTTTCGGAAATAAAATTTTATAAAAAAACAATGGTGTTATTTATTTTGGATTTAAAACATTATTTCAACATCTTTTTTGTGTTTTTTAAATAAAAAGCTCGAAAACTTCGAAGATCTGCGATTTAGAAACATATGGGAAAATTTTTCATTTCAATTCTTGAGAACTGGAGTGAAACCTGCTCTGTAGGCCCCAAATCCACATTTTGAAACAAGCCAACATTTGCTGAACCTAATTTCAAGTCGTAGAAACGTTTTGTGCATATTAATTCGCTCTCCTGAAAAATTCCTTTGTTGAAAGAGGTTGGGAATCAATTCGTATATACGCCTGAAAAAAAGGGGGAATCAATTCGCACATACCACTAAAAAAAAGTGGGAATCAATTCGGACATTTCAAAAAAAAAAATGGGAATCAATTACAACCTTTTTCAAAGCTGGGAATCAACTCACTAACTCCCAGACCAAATATATGGTACTTCTACATTGTTACCACATAAGTGCTCATTTATGAACAATTTCTACTAATTTTTCGATTTAATAAGTCTAACGCACTAAAAATCAAAAGCACGTACCTCGCTATAAATTTATCATCTACAAAGAACATCGAACCAAAATTGAATGTCAGAGATTGTACACAGTTTCAACGACCTCCGAGAATATATCTTATCAGCAGAAAAATTTCGAATCGCGTTTACAAAGTCATTTGCGCCAAAAAAAATGATAGATGTAATTACCACTGCTATTCATAACATTATTTTTCAACATTTGAAATACTTTGGAGAATTTTGTTCGGAAATTGAAAAAAATATCATTGCTTGAGGAGAAATTTTCAACAAAAGCGTATATTTTGTCAAAACCACGAATAGGTATATTCACATCTACCTTCCAATCCCCACTTCATACGAGTAAAAAATTTATCTCTCAAAATTTCACGCAAAACGTAGAAAATGTAACATGACGTAGAAGCTCGTATCTGACAACGTTGCCAGATGACATCAGCGTCAAAAAATGATTCATCAATCTTTTTTCAAATCGGAAAATCTACACATTTTGACAATATTCGACATATTTCATCAATTTTACAATCATTCCTTCATTTTATAAGTTTCTTACATCATATATTTTTATTCGCTGGTTTTTCAGAGCAGAGCAAAGACATAAAAGGCACTTTTGTAAGTAAATTCCACTCTTTCAATTTTTTCAACAATTTTTTTTACCCAAATTTCAGTTTTTCCTTCCAAAAATTTCACTGGTTAAATCATAGTTTCCTGGGCCAATTAGGTTCAAAAAATGTAAAATAAAAACAAAAATTCAGGTAAGTAAATAAAATATTTTTTTTGTGTTATTGCAAAAACGATCAAGATTTTTGAAATACAATTTTGAACGATTTTCAAAATATCTTCAAAATGAAACAGAATAATAGGTACAGTTACAAAGTAAAAAAAAATGTACGCAGTCTAAGAAAAACGAGTTTGAAAAAAATTATAATTTCAACAAAAAAAATGAAATTCTTTATCAAAAATATATTTTTTATAAAATTCAAAAATCACCAAAATCATCAGAAAATTGAAACTCAACAATAATCAAGAAGTAAATAGAAAATCACCAGGTCAGGCAACACTGTTATCTAATAAAAATTCATATTTTGATCGCATTTGCTTCTCAAGTCATGATTCTGAATTTTTGGCCTGATACACAATCATCGATAATTTTTCATTACGATGAACCACAACAAGAATACTGAAAGGTACCTACTAATTTATTTTCATAAGTGGTATTTTTGAGACCTCTACGATACCCATTGCACTTGATAAAATCATGCAAATGAGACATGAAGAAGATTAATTTGAAGTACAAATCAAGAATGATAATTTGAAGCATTGCTTAAAAGTAGGTAAATCATTATCTTTTTTTTTCAAAACAATTTAGAAGTATTTTTGACTGACGAAAATCATGATTTCTATGGCAATTTTTCAAAAACTCACTAAAGCAGAACCATATTCCTTCTCAATATTGATCTGTATACTATACGTAACGAAATACAACTTTCATTATCATTCGCTACACATCCATTAGTTGATTATTTCGCGGTTAAACACTTCGTTGCTTACAAAAGGCCATCCTCACGAAACAAATCCTTTTCAAAGTTACCACAAACCAACCACACGAATTGAGCCTCTCGATAAGCTCTCAATCCCCACCTACAATCACATTACGTCATTCTCTGGCCTCAGCCAACCCCTAAACTCAATCTCGAGCGATCATATCAAAATACTCTTTTGAAAATCATTACCGTTACTTCAAAGGATCCACGGCGAAATACCAAAAAATCCCGATATTCAAAGCATAACAAAAGTAAGGGCTTCACTATCACAACACTGATTCACCAATTCCGAAATCAAATTCACCAACGCACACGTGACCACGTCGCGTCGCGATCGCTACCTTCAAGCCGCGCGAAAAAAGCTCATCGTCGCGAACATTTTCACCACCGTTATCACGTCAAGACGCGCACACACTGTAAACAAGACGAAAAAACCCCGCCAGTTTGAGCCGATTAGATTAGATCGCGGTAATGAATGAAAAGAGCAATACGACGAGTTTGCGCGGCGACGGCGGCTGTGACAATTACGCATGCGCAGAATATTATAGGGCCGAGTCTCTTTGCAACCGATACCAGATCCCAGATCCCAGATCACTTAGTTAGAAGTACACGTTTTTCAGGTGTATGCTGAGATAATCATATGAGAATAGCATATCATCGTAGAACCAATACTGCAGCTTAAGTTTTCGTAAGTACTTTGGTTAGAGAGAGTCGAGAGATAAAACCTAAAAAAAAAAATTGAAAAAAAAACTATAACCTAACCCTTCGGGGCGTATTTCGTATATATCGAGAATATAATGGAATAATGAAGCGATTGTGATTTTGACCCATTCTAAACAATGAAGGTTATCTGCGGTAATATTTATCTGAATAGAGGATTGACAGAATACGCGTAGGCAATACGTCGTCGTCGTAGTCGTACGTCCCTGTACGATACCGCCGCCGCCGCCACAAAAAAGCCCCGTTTTAAATAAACATTAATGTACATGTACATTCTTACGTCATCAACGTGCACACTTAACTTCATGACGTCTATGACTTAATTATCGTACGAATGGTAGAAAAAAAAACTAAATAAATAAAATAAAACCAAACAGCAACGTAACCGTCTCGAATATATAATATATTCAAATACAAACGATACAGTTTTTTTCGCCTCCTCCCGGTCTTCTTCACCCATCTTACACACGATGCAAATACTCCATCGTCGTGGAATACATGCTACGGTTGTTTGAACGCGTTCAAGGCAATTCACCTACCGAATAGGGGCTCTGTTTTGAAAATTTATTTCCGAAATTTGACGACTCGATTTTCACTCCATGGTTTGACCGTGGGAATATAAAAAGGATATGGACTGTCAAAGATTCGGATTGCTTTTCGCCAGTTCATTCACAATCATGGAGAGGAAATTCATCATACTCTCTTGATTTGAATCAGTCAAAAACTGAAGATTGACTGATTGAAATCGACAAAATTGAGTCACTGGATTGGCAGTGAAATTCCACTTATTCCACTGTTTATCAGTGAAATTTGACTGCTAACCCATTTTGATGCTGAAAAAGAGTCAATAAGAACAGAATCCCTTTGATAAGTTAGTGTACGTTCTTCAAAAAATGTTTGAGCCCCTTCTTCAAACAAGAAGAGAAATATCCTCGATAGTATAGATGGTAAATATCCCCATTGTTTCTGAAGAAGGTCCAATAAAAATTAAAGTCTTTGATGGCATAATGATAGCCTAGAATAGGGAACTGAAGCGTGATCAAAAAGATTGTCATGTTGTTATTGATTTGCATGAGGCTCAAGTTTGTAAACAGTATCATTTGGTCCCAACCAAAAATGTCTCCACTTAATCAAATGAGAAAATGCCAAGTTTCACTTTCAATTTTTTTTTTCAATTCAACACAGCGATAATATTGAAAAAAATGATACGTTGAAGAGGAATGTTTCTTCTCCAACATATTCATGTTTCGAATAAATCGCTGCGTTGAATGTGAAAAAAAATTGAATTTCAAAATCTGCAGTTTCTCATTTGATCCAATTGGAAAGACATTGTAGTTGGGACCAAATGAGATTGTTTACTTACGCACACAGTCATGGTTGTAACGCACACAAACATCCGCTTCAGTTCCCTATACTGTATGTCCTCTAATTATCCATCAAAAAATTTTTGAGCCACTTCTTCAAGCAAGAAAACAATTGAAGCGTCCGTTTAAAAAAGAACCATAGTCCAGAATCTGTATATGAGAAAGGGGACATAGGTGTATCGAAAAAAAGGTTGCACCTGGGTCCCTTTTCTCATTTATATAGATTCTGGACTATGGTTCTTTTTTAAACGGACGCTTCAATTAATCTCGGTAGTATAGATGGTAAGTACCCCCAATGTTGATGAAGAGAGGTCCCAGTAAAAGTCATGCTGGCAAGATGATAGCCATGTGTTTTCATTAGCCATCAAAAATTTGTTGGACCACTTCTTCAAACAAAATGTAAAATTCCTCGGTAGTATGAGTAGTAAGTATCCCCATTGTTGTTAAAGGTTCAAAAGGAACAAAAGTCTATGATGGCATAATGAGAAGTCAGTATAATTATGAGCTTTCATTAGCCATCAAAAATTTTTTGGACCACTTCTTTGCATCAAAAACATAAAAACCTTCGTTAGTATAATATATGAATGGTAAAGTAAGTATCCCAATTTTTGGTGAAAAATTCGATATGAGATACAATTTTATTAGTAACAATTTTTTTCTGGAAATGGCGCCTCGAATTTTCATTCCGCTTTTTTCTCATAACTTTTTTAAAAAAATAGACAAGTTTTCCTTCCGAGTAACTAATATATTCAATTCCATCCACTTAGGAAAGGATAATAAAATTATTACGTTGATTCTTGATTTTTAGACGAGACTTTGGATTTAGTAAAACCAAAGAACCAAAAAACCGCAACAACAAAAAATTGCTAACAATAATTATTACATTTTTTAAGAAAATGGTTCATGCATTATAATGATGTTTAATGGTATTTTGGATTTGATAAGTCGTCCTCGATATCGATGATCCTCAGAGACGAAACAATGGAACGGCTTGTATGTAGATCCAGAATCGCGCATCTTTCAAATAATTGAGCAGCCCTTTACCAAGGCACGTTTTAGGATGATTCTAGAGTATTAATTAATCAGAAACTCTTGAAACCAATTTGCCTAAAACGGGTTCACAACAGGACTATTTTCTCACAACCATAAGCGCACTCAAAAATTGTATAAGGGAGGGGCTCAGATTTCGTGAAAAATGGGGGGGGGGGGGGTAAAAATTCAATGAAAAAATGAAGCAACCTGCTATTTCAATGGAGCTGGAGTAGTTGAGGTATTTTCAGTAGGCGGATAATACATACCTACAGATTTGAGCGAAGAAAAATGTAAGAATGACGAGATATTCTGATTTTTTTAGCCAAAATTACTGATTTTTTTGATAAATGGAGTAATTGACCGAGAATCAGTAATCTTTGACCGAAAAATAAGTGAGAAATCATTAATTTTCAATGAAAATTATTTCACTGATTTAAAAAATACAGGATTTCTGTAAATTCAACTGATATGATTCAAATTTAGAGAGTGGCATATTTATTCAAGAAACATCTACTAAAAATTAAAATACTGCACTGAGAAAAAAAAGTATGGCGATATTGACCACAAATTGTGGAAAAACTTATCCAGTCCGAGTTTATGATGCTTTTCACCTCAACTGTGGTACTTTTTTAAATTTTAATCACAAAGCTGTGGCAAAAAAAAGTACCACAACTGTGGTAAAAAGCATCATAAACTCGAACTGGATAAGTTTTTCCACAATTTGTAGTCAATTTTACCACACATTTTTCTCAAGTGTGCCCAAGCGAAACGAGAGCGAAAATTCATTTAAAAATCATTATTTTCTTTGACATTTTCATGATAAAAAAAATCTCCTTGCCGAGCTCAAGGGGGAGGAGCACTCGAGCCCCCTGAGCCCCCCCCCCGGTGCGCTTATGCTCAAGACCCAAGAACACTAAAAATTAATTCAGGTCATTGAATTAAAAATTAGTGAAACATTATCTTTGGAAGAACGAAAGTTGATAAGAATTTTAAAATTATCAAGCCAAACGCGTTTCGAGCCGGGGCAACATGATTACGAATGTAGAGATGACTTAAAAGTTACAGACACAGAGTGACATTGTAGTAATTTTACAAACTTTCTATGAAAACTGATCTGGGCTGGTTTCGAAAACTTCAACCGGTAAATCAACATTGCAAACTTGACCAATTTTTTTCAATACTGTTTTGCACATTTTATTCAAAAACTTTCTATGGTTTCTATAGTTTATTTTACATACGGATACAATTTTTTTCACTTTTTCTTCAATTTTATTAAGCCAAGTATTTGTCAGAGTTTTCCCCTGTGTATTCTACAGATTTTTCCATTTGTAAAACTCAAGCTCGTTTTTGTAGTAAATGAAAAGAAAACGTTACGAATTTATGCGTATGCATCATCACACACTATACCTTGAATTCTTTTACCTTTTTTTTTTTTTTTTTTTTTTTTTTTTTTTTTTTTTTAATAGGGACTCTCTATTTAACACATTCCAGAAGAGGATGTGAATAGGTACTTTATGAATATGAGAGTAAAAAAAATATTCAGCTTCTTAATTCCTTACACGGGACAAAAGATTCACGACAGCATTTAATATCGTGTTGTTGAAAAATAAAGATGTTCAAAGGCTACAGTCACTTTGGTACGTGTAACGTCGACGATGTTGAAATTTTAGGTATTACTCACAAAATCGAATTACCCAGCCAATTCCCAAGAGTAAGGATGCCAAGCCAACTGTTACTCTAAAATGATGAAGTCTGAGCAAGTTTATTTCATCAATAGGTATCATATTTAGCAAAAGCTGCAAATGGGTAATTCTACCAAAAACACACTTTTCAAAATGATTTTTTCTTTGAAAAAAAAAGTGTTTTTTTAAAAAAATTTTTAGGGGGAATTGCTTGGATACCAACCCAAGACCTCATAAATAATGTTGGGTCAAATTCATATTCACATAAAAAAGGGCCTTATGTAAAAGCCATGTTAATCAACCACGGTGAAGGAAAAGAAATTTGTAGCCACGGTGATGGAAAAAAGCTAAATAAATGATTATAATAATCACTCAACATACTTTAAAAAAAAAATTTCAACATAATTAGAACCAATACTTGCCAAACGATTTTTTTTTTGTATTTTTTTGATCTCATCAGCTCATAGTTTCTTCAGTTGATGACCCACGGTGATGGAACGAAAAAAAGTAATTTCGGCATTTTTTATTGATTTATCTTGATATAAGGAACAGGGTAACTCAGGTTTGATTTTTCATCAGTGGATGAGATTTTGGACCAGCATCCAAAGAAATGTTAACTCATGCATCCGCAAAAAATATTTACAGTAAGCCATACATGAGCAATGAAAATTGACCACGGTGAAGGAACAAAACTCGTGCTACAGAGCTTCAAGGCCACCTCAGAGCTTGAGATTGTCACTAAAATGAATTTTGTTTAGACCTTGATCTGCGTACAGGTGTAAGGAACAGAGGAAACCCAGTCGCGAGAACAGAACTTCCATCACTCTTTGCTGGTCGTAAAAATAACTTTGAAAAACGAGGTGTGCTACAGCCACGGTGATGGAAATTTTGCCCACTAAGGGGGCTCTACGTCAGAAGGGGGAGGGGGTGGACACATTACAATTTATAAAATTGGTAGAGGGGGTCACTATGATTGACCCAGCTATATTCAAACATTTCATTAATGTGCTGTACACGAAATTTTTTGCATGTACGCCAAAATGTGTGTTTTTGATAGAATTACCCAAATGCAATTCATTGCAGCCATGTTAAATGTTGAGCGAAACCACAGCTGTAAAGTCTAATATATTCTATCGTTAATTCAATAACAGCTTGGTAACTTCTTAGTTTATGAAATGAATGTCATTCAATAATCCATTAGTAATTCATTAATACCCATTGCATATATGTACCAAGCAGTTAGGTACTTAGTGCGTGAAATAATGCCAATTGAAAAACCTTTGGCAATTCAAGAATAATAATTGCACGTTAATAATATCATATAAATCGACACCGAGCTATATCCCATTTACATTCAGGGAAAAGCTCAAAATCTGGTAATTACACAAGCTTTAAATTGTAATAGTGTGCAATCGTGCAATTTACTATCAAGTTCAAGTTATACCCTTATGTTTGGCTCAAGCTTCATCCATCAGCTTAGCATCCTTGCTGTTTCTTTCCTCCACTTATGACTTTTTATAAGTGGCGGAAAGAAAGGAAAAATTGAGAAAATCTCTTCTCCACCCACGATATGTTTTAAAGTGGTGAAGAGATGAGTAAATGAAGAAAACACATCAAGTCGAATGAACACGTTTACCAAAGGACGGCTTACCGGGGGGAGTTTGCCTGGGAGGAGGGAAGAGGTCCGAAATTCAGAACCACTGTCAAAGAGAAGGAGTCAGTCTTTCCCACATTTTCGAATTTGAGGTAATTTTCGAATCACCAAAGTAGAGTACATATCAAAATTACCTCCATTCTAAAATCCCAAAAAAATTGTCAAAACGTACGCAGAAGACAATCTTGTACTAACTTCGAAAAATTCCATGACGAATACGAATAGCAGTTGTGTATTTCAATCTACACTTTTTATCAAGTAAGATGGCCTTCATTTTCGCAATAATTCAAATTTGTGTTGCATTCATAACCTATACTCTTAGGTAGGTAAATGTGTGGACTGTGCATACGCATACTTTTCGTTTTCTAAATCACCTCAGTAAATAAGATGTTCTCGTCATTATACTCATTCTTATGTTGAATGTATCATTGATTAATAATTGAACGAGAAGACTACTACCTACATATGCAGGTGTATTTTTTTCGAGGCGAACTTCGTTCGCGAGATGAATTTCGGCAAAGCAAACGATGGATCCGCAACAAGGTTATTATTCCATCGCTTAATTGTGTACTTTTTGAAAACCGGTTGAAAAAAAATTTTGTTCATTGATAACAGTAATTTTACAAAAAGAAAAAAACTTGGGCACGATCCCATACTTGAACGATGCGTAATTGTTGCCGCCAAACTCTAATGAAACGCTGTCTGTTTGAATGAGATAAATAGATACATAAGTAAACAACGTTGAATCAAGTGTTGGAAAGCTTTTGTAACTTTTTTTTGGAATCGAAACAATTTAAGAAAGATAAGATAAAAAATGGAATAATGCAAATGACGGTAAAAACCGAAATGCTAGTAGTCTGCCAAGATTCAGCAGCACATTCAAAAATCGCACATAACCGAAAATTCAGGTACGTTACTAAATTGCCAGTCGAGACTCTCGCGAAAATAAAAAAATGGACCAATAAAAATTATAAATAGAAAATTAATTTTTATTAAACAATTTTTTCAATTATTTAAAATTTAGTGTAATTTTTTTAATGTTAAAAATTTAATTTAATTTTTATAAAAAAAAACTCCTACCTACTTATATTCATTAAATTTAATAAGCATTACGATTTTTTATACCAAAATGATCACTCTTTATCCCCAGCTAAAATTACTCCTCCTAATTTTCAGACGAATTTTTTACAAAGGATACCATCGAGAAATCGAGTCGTGAGCTTCAGAATGATTTTCAAATCGAGCTAATAACGGATTGGCGAAATACTTCGCGTTCAAACACATCGAAAAAAATATCGGACGAGGTGTTAATTTCCACGTCGCGTCGGCTCAATCTGACGCAGGGGTGCGGCGAACCCCCTGAGTCAACGACGAGGACCCCCCCAAATTTTCCAAGTAGGCCCCCCCCATTTTCACAAATTTCTTCATTTTTTTACGAACTTTAAGGTGGTGATGGTGGGGTGGGGGTACAAAAAAATACAATATCACCAAACGATTAGGGCTTAATGCGACGTTCCAACGTTTATATGTGATATGAGACATTGAGAAAAGTAGGTATAGCATAGGTAAATATAAAAACATCTTTAAAATAGAACAAGCGAGAACATTAAGAGCGATAAGCTTTAAGAATCAGCAAATATCAATAAACTTGATTAAATATAAACATTTGACATCTGTCCCCTAAAAAATCAGCCATGTCTGCATCTCTTTTATCTTCATCCATCTGAAATCTGAATTGGTAAAAGTTGTCTGCTTGAATCAGTGGAATGACTTCAACTGAAAATCAGTGTTTTTTCACCGATCTTTCAGTCAAGTCGTCAAGTCAAAATAATTATTGATTTTTCCTGACAAATGGGAATTGATTGAGAAATCAATAAAAATATTATTAATTTCCAAAGATAATCATTTTACTGATTCTCAAAGGCAGAATTTCATCATAGACTGATTCAGATTAGTTTTAGAAAATATGATTAAAATATTGCCCGAGCGAAGCGAGGGCGAAAACTTTTCGAAAAATCATGTTTAATACCAAAAAATGCACTTTTTTCACATTTTTGTAAAAAATCTCCTTTCCGAGAGGGGGGGAGGAGCTCGAGCCTATTGTGTCTCCCCCTTGGGTGCGCCTTATGGACGAAATGAATTTGAAGTATAATTTTCGTTTCATAGAATGGTGTGGCAAAGTGTGCAGTGACGTACCGAAGTCAGGATATTGAATTGAGGGGGCAAGGTCTCAGAATTTCCATCTTGATTTTTGAAAAAATTTGAAAATCAAATCATTTAAGCGCGAAACAGACCGACTTTTTTGGAGGGCGGGAATGGATGGCAAAAATTTTCAGACTGAATTAAATTTTTTAACCACTTCTCCCTCTCATTCAATTTATTGCTTTTCCCTGCCTAATTTCAATGGAAAAATCAGCGAAATTGTCAATTTGTCCCGAAAAAAGAAAGAGTGGAAAAGTTCGAGAAAAATTATAATTTATTTCAAAAATTTTGTAATTTCAATGGAAATGCGAGCGAAATGAATTTGGCCCGAACGAAACGAGGACGGAAAATTTTAGAAAACCTCAAGTTCAAGGCGAAATAAATTTGAATAAAACAATGTTTTAGAATAAAAAACTTGAATAAAAAATTGACCACTATTACTATGAAATTATTGAGAGAGAAGTATGACGAGGCCGAGCGCAGCGAGGCCAAAGCTTTTAAAAAAATGCATTCTCAAACATCGAACATGAGTTTTGAGGAAAAAAAATATATAGGTATGTAATAAAAATTAGGTGAATACTGGAATAATTTTGAGGAAAAATACGAAAAAAACCACTTTTGTATGAAGTAGATGAAATACATACTCGTACATGTACAATAAGGCCGAGCGCAGCGAGGCAAAGTTTTTGAAAATTTTAGAATTGGGAGGTATAATTTCAGAGTTGGACTGTAATTTCTGAAGAAGCGATGTTTACCCCCAAAATTTTATTGTTATTGGTCAAATTTGCCAAATTTTCCTCATTTTGAGACGAATTTGCCAACTTTTTCTATACTAGCATTTCTGGGGGGTGAGTCACCCCCCCCGATTCGCTACGCCCCTGCATCTAAGTTATATTCAAAGATGTTACTTAGAAAATAAATATAATCTTTTTTTGCATTTTTCTAAAAAATAAATATTTATCTACTTTTTTTTGCATTTTTTATAAAATTAATACCTATCCTTTTTTATGTGTTTTTTTTTTAGAAAATAAATACCTACACTTTTTTTTTAATAATGTACTTTGATATTATATATTTTTTACCTACTACAAAAAAGAAGAACAGAACATAAAAACTTTTCAATGAAAGCAATGTTTTTGAAAAAAAATGAAAATTCATCTTAGAAATTTTTATTGAGTAAGAAATGCGCAAAATTGGCATAAATTGATGGGGGGGGGGGGGGTCGTCGCTGAAAACAATGAAAATTCACCTGATTACTAGTCCATATTTTTACGTTCCCAAGAAAATTTTGGCAATTTTTATTGAGTTTAAAAATGAGCAAAATTTGGGTGAAATTGATTTTTTTAGAGGGGTCCAGTCTATCGATGGGGGGAGGGGGTCATTTCTGAAAATAATGAAAATTTATCTGATTACTAGTCCATATTTTTACGTTCCCAAGAAAATTTTGGCAATTTTTATTGAGTTTGAAAATGAGCGAAATTTGGGTGAAATTGATTTTTTTAGAGGGGGTCCAGTCTATCGATTGGGGGGGTCTATTATATTGATTTAGGGGGGGTCATTTCTGAAAAAAATGAAAATTTACCTGTTTACTAGTACATGTTTTTACGTTTCCAAGAAAATTTTTGCCATTATTGAGTTAAAAATGAGCGAAATTAGCGTCAAATTGATGAACTTTTGTTTTGGGGGGGGGGGGGTCCGTCCATTGATGGGAGGGGGGTCGTCTATTGATAGGGGGTCCTGTAATTATAGGGGGGTTTGTTTTTAATTATTTTCTAGAATATTTATTGTTAATTTTTTTCTCTTTAAAATTTAAATTTGTAATTTTTTTCCCCATTTTTTTTCGGCCCCCCCAAAATTTTCAACGACGAGTTGCTCGTCAAGAATACCCCTTCGCAGCACCCCTGATCTGACGGATGATTAATTCGGCAACATGCTGATGGTATCCTTCAGCGATGAACAGGCATAAATATACAACGAATAAACAAATCCATCATTCTTATCAGTATAAATACACTCGACTAAACGGAGGCAATATATTTTCGAAAAATATGTGTACTCGACGCTAGAGATATCCACTAGGGGAAAAAATCACTTATATTGTTTCGATTTAGTTTCGATAGATGATACAGGTACCTACAATCTACATAATTTATTCAGCAAAAATGTATACAGAGTACACTTAATTTTGAGAGTGTTTTTCGCGCTAAAAACTCGTCGTAAAATCGGACGCCTTTAGGTAAGAGATTTTATTGTATGTTCATCATAGGTATCGGATATCAAAGAATTTTTTTCTTTTTACTTTTTTAAATAATTATTTTTTTATCTGATTAGCGCGCGGTAAGTTATGACAGCCCACAGTGTAATGAGTAACGAGTGGGGACGAAAGGCTTGTAGTAAGCTAAAGCCCAGTTCGCAATTTATCTTTCTCATCTTACATAATGAAGTTATTAAAGTACCGTACCAGGTAATAACAGCTGTCAACCGAGGATTAGACGTATAGAAGAAAAAAACATTTGGGTATTGGGTATATTAATTATAATACCAACAATGAGGAAATAAAATCGTTATTTTTTCCAATTCTATTCAGGTTTTTGGTAAGAGTTCATTTTAGCATTCACAAAAATGGAAAATTATTGAAGAATATATGTAAGATAACAGATGAGTGTTCAGAAAAAATTATTTACTGTACCATGCTCAAGAGTGCAGAACAGCTTCAAGTTCATAAGTTACAAAATCACTTGAGATTGTTCCTGGCAAAATAAATTCATTAAACTTCAATTTAATAATTTTTTGATTGAATATTTGGATATATTTTTTTAGGGGTTTGACTCTTAATTTTTCAAACTTTAATTTAATATATTTTTTATAATTAATTTTTTGAGGATTTTTATTTTATAGTAGTACGTTTTATAAAAATTTTATTTAAATTTGATTCCAACAATTTTCCGCAAAATTTAAATAAAAAAGCATCACTCATTGAACCAGTCCTGGCATAATTTCTATCGTTTATTGTATTGTTTTGAAATTTTTAAAAACGCGGAGTAAAAAAAAAACGTCTATTGTGTAGTACCTGAAGAGCGGATGACAATTTGTCAATCCTCAAATTCCTCAATATTCACACTTGAAATTATAAAACAGAACTGGACGAACGAGTTGCCCATTTTTAAAATTGAAGGAGCGAACATTCTTTGAAACAAGATCGATCACAGAGTCTGATCCGTGCCCAAAAAACTTTTCGCCTCATCACTGATTATCTGATTATGGATTAGGTAGCTTGTTTCCAAGTTTTTCAACTCAAAACCTCAATATGAAAAGACGTAATTTCATTTTGAGTTAGAGAATTTGAAAAAATTCTGTACTCTCTCAATTATAAATCAGTGAAATTATCGAAAATCACTGAAAAACAGTCAGAATTGCAGCACAGTAATAAATCAGTGAAAGAAAAACACTGGAAATCAGTGAAAATTCACTGAAAACTCAGTGATATTTATGAATTTCACTGAATAATCAGTGAGAAATCGCTGAAATTCAGTGAAGTTCACCGATTTTTCCTGTTCTGCAGTTCTGACTGTTCATCAGTGATTTTTCACTGATTCGGAATGAAAGGGTAACGTCGCTGTTCTTAAGAAAGCTTGTAAGTCTTTTCCATTTTTTCAGGAAAGGCAAAACATTGTACGAGCTGTCTCTGGTCATGATTTTTATCGGAAACAATACCGAAACCGAAAAGCAAAAACAGAAAAAAAACGCTAAAATCCCGAAATACCATAACCAATACCAATACCAATACCGAAACGCTGAAAAAACAAAACCAATACCAATACCAATACCAATACCAATACGATTGAAAAAACAAAACCACTACCAATACCAATACCAAAACGAATTTCGTTTTGTTTTGTTTTGGTATTTATCTTTTTTTTCGGTTTTTTATTTTTTTTTTCCTTTATTTCCCTTTATGTTAGATTTTTTGTAATTTGTTTGTGTCGGTGTCTGTTGTCGGTACTGTCGATACTCGGTAGTGTCGGTACCGTGTACGGTGTATTTGTCCTTTACCCAAAGCCAACCAACAAACAAATTTTCAATTCGGATTCCCGGCAAAACAGTGAAGTGAAACTGTGAAAGTGTGAAAGACAGTGAAAACGTGATAATACGGATAACTGATGTTTCAAATTTCAAATTTCAAATTTGAATAAAATAAATTGAAAGGTAAGTAAAAACTTGGGCTCCAATTCAATTTTCACATAATTTAATTTTCAATTTTTCAGCCTGCTTTACAAATAAATTAATCACTATTCTAATTTCTAAGCTCACTAACGCGTTAACCTAAAACACGCATGAATATTTAAGCTTTAAATGTTTTTTAAATGTTGTGTTACTTGGATGGGTTATCAAAATATCATTCATTAATCATTCCAATGCATCAATGCATGACATGATGACACAATTCCATGATTGAAAGTAAGTCTATTTTTCAGTTTTTCGTACTATACATATACTTCTGCAACAAAGCATCATCATAATCTAAAACAGAGGATCAGACCTGGCTCTGGGATCCACATCTGTGAGCGATTCAAATATTTAATAATGAATTGTTCATTTCAGTTTTCAATAATGGGTATGTACCTAGGTTTTTTAAATAGGCTTACTTTAATTAATTTAATTAGTAGGTCCTATTCCGTAAAGTAGAGTTTATAGTTTATACTGGCACTGAATTTGTCAGTCATTGAAAAGATAGGTAATCTTTCAAGCTGGGTTTATACTCACCGTAACTGTGTAACTTTTTTACAGAAAAGTAGAATAATTTTTACTTTTCCGTAAGACGCTGTAGAAAATATTCTGTAACATACCGTAACGTTTTACGGCCAGTATTACGGCCTGTTACGGTGAGATCTAGTGTTTTCTTACAGAACAGTTTGTAATAAGACACTGAAAGATTTCCTATAGTTTCCTTTCACTGAGTAACTTGTCGGCCAAGTTACTCAGTGAAAGTACGTATACCATAACCCGATGGTATACGTACATTATTAGGCAACACCCATAATTGTGTCGAATTTGTGTAACTAACCCCGAAGGATACCAGCCGAGCTTGCAAAATACCTAATAATGTCGCGTCGCCTCTCAAATTAAATAACCTACTATGTGAAAAACTCACAGTAACTTGGTCGACAAGTTACTCAGTGAAATGAAAGTATAGGAAATCTTTCAGTGTCTTATTACAAACTGTTCTGTAAGAAAACACTTGAGGATTTTGAGGCTGGGATATTTTTATACGTAGTCGAGATAAGAGAAACTACGATAGTGATATATTCACTCATGTATTTCAGTCGTTAAAAGATGCCGCAAAAGAAGAGGCTCATAATGAGACAATGAAACGAATCGAAGCCGAAAAAAAGGCCGCAAAGGAAAAAAAGAAACGTTTAGACCTTGAAATCCTGAACCAACAATTACAAGCTCAGTTGGCTTCGAAATCTGATGAAGTTTGATTTTAATTAAATTTGTTCTTAATATGAAATGTTATTTAAATGAATAATATTATCTTCTATTTCATTCCAGATATGATTCAGCGTTTTCAGACAGAGCTACCAATCGTCGTGCACCAATGTCGCTTTTTCGATATGATGTCCTTATACAAGTCAAAATTTAATTAACGTATTGATAATTTTTGTTTAATATTGTGTAACTTAGCCAGTTCATTACATTATTCGTATTTCAGTATCATTGCTGATTATAAATTAATTATTTTCTTTTGTGTTGTAACATTATTCGTTCCCTACCATTTTTCCTAATCTGTTTTCCCAAATACCTACGTGTATCCAGATTCCAGAATCCAATTTTTCCGAATGCTTTTGTTTCCGAACAATTTTAATTTTTCTGTATTTCCAATTCTACCACAAAATTTTTAAATTCTTTCCTTTCCATGATAGTGACTTTTCGAATCTTCATTATTTTCCTTTTTTGTCAACAAAAATGCTTAATGCTATATTTTATTTGATAGAATGCCGATGGTGATTAAAATTGGGATAGATAGATGTTTCGAAACAATTTTCGTATCCGGACCGCGCGAATCATTTCAGTCGTTCAGCGTTCAACTCTTTTTTACGTCTTATCATCATTTGAAAGAGGGAAACTGGCAGTCATCGGAAACAAAACCGAAACCGAAAAGCAAAAACAGAAAAAAAACGCTAAAATCCCGAAATACCATAACCAGTACCAATACCAATACCGAAACGCTGAGAAAACAAAACCAAAACCAATACCAATACCAATACGCTTGAAAAAACGAAACCACTATCAATACCACTATCAAAACGAATTTCGTTTTGTTTTGTTTTGGTATTTATCTGGGTTTTTTTCAGTTTTTTGTGTTTTCCCACCTAAATTTTTTTCCAAGTGTAATTTTTTCACACCAAAATTTTTTTACTCAACTAAATTTTTTTCAAAACGTAATTTTCACGAACCTAAATTTTTTTTCTCAACTAAATTTTTTTTTCAAAACGTAATTTTTTACACACAAAATTTTTTTTCTCAACTAAATTTTTTTCAAAACGTAATTTTCACTCACCTAAATTTTTTTCTCCGCAAAATTTTTTTCAAAACGTAATTTTGTTGAGAAAAAAATTTAGGTGCGTAAAAATTACGTTTTGAAAAAAATTTAGTTGAGGAAAAAAATTTAGGCGTGTGAAAATTACGTTTTGAAAAAAATTTAGTTGAGTAAAAAAATTTTGGTGTGAAAAAATTACAATTGGAAAAAAATTTGGACCTCTGAACATCTCCGATAATGGACTTGGAAAAAAAAACTAAAAAAAAATGAGCCTCCACCAGAGCATTTTCGGGAAACAGACACTCGTCCCCTACGCCCTTGAAAAAAAAAAACAAAAAAAACAAAACGAAACGAAACGAAAAAAAACGAAAAACAAAACGTTCAAAATACCATAACCAAAACCAATACCAATACCGAAACACTGAGAAAAACAAAACCAAAACCAATACCAATACCAATACGATTGAAAAAACAAAACCAATACCAATACCACTACCAAAACGCGTTTTGTTTCCGATGACTGGTATAAACTCCGCTTAAGAATCGACATACGAGTTTCCTATTTTTGTCTATTGGAGCGCTAGTTGACGATATAGACTTACAAGGTTTTCTAAATTGGATTTCTTGATTCTTTTTTACTTAAGAAACCACTGAAACCTGAAGAATTTCCGAAATCGGACTTACGGGGTTTCTTAACCCTTTGCTGCATAGGTGGTCATATACGACCACAGCTTGCCCAAATTTGAAAAAATTTGAAAAAATTCAAAATATTTCCAAAACTTTACTTTAAACATTTTATGAACATCCCAATACATTAAGTAAATTTCATGATTCATTCGCATACTTTGGTAAATATTTATAATAGCTAAAAAAATTTCCCAAAAATTTGAAAATTTTTGGAAAATTTTTATGGGAAATTCATGCAGTAAGGATACCGATACAAAATGTTCCTTAAATGGAAAAGAAATTAGTAAGTAATCATTTAATTGTAATACATATTGTTGTTTGAGTACGGGCATGACCCATGGACATGGTTCAGTTTGAAAAAATAATAATCGCAGAACATTTTTGGTCGTGGGAATGGGCTTGAACGGCTGAATCTTCATTTATTAGCCTCGCATCAAAATTGAAAACATGGATTCGAAAACATGTCAGTTGAAATGAATACCCCCCCCCCTCCTCCTCAAAAAAAGAGAAGATTTTCAGCGAATTGTTACACATTTTCCAGCGATTCAGTAATTTTTCAATGATTTTCTTTTTTTCAGAGATCTTTTGGATCGAGTTCTTTTGGTGAAATTTTTCAATATTTCTCCTGGTAGTGCTGCAATTCCCTCATAGAAAAATACTACTGGTACTTCCCAAAAACTACTAGTTTACCAGTAGTTTTTTGAAAAATACTACTAGTTTCTTAAAATACTACTCATTTTATTACGCACCACTAGTTCTTTACCATCCGTTTTTCACATACTAGTACTATTTTACCACTAGTATTCAAAAATACTACCAGTTTTCATGAACTGGTGGTTTTTGAGTAGTGATATCACTTTAAAAAAAACTACTCATTTTTTTACCACTAATTTTGGAATTGTATTGCTAGAATAGAGACTTGGTGAGAAATATTTGGCTATGTTTTGGTACAATTAATTCCAATTGAAATTTTTCGGGGCTTCAGTTTGATTTTTTTTTGATAATTTTCACCTTCAAAAGTATTGTTATTAAATTGTACGTATGTCGTCGAGTTGTTTTTTAATTTTTTGAATAAAGTAGTTATATCACAAAATGCCGAAGTTGTTGTCATGAGTCATTTTTTTTCAATTTTGAAGTGCTGAACTGGTGAAAAAAATTAACCAATGTCGCGAACAAATCATAAAAAAAATAAAAAAATGACACATGACAACAACTTCGGCATTTTGTGATATAACTACTTTATTCAAAAAATTAAAAAACAACTCAACGACATACGTACAATTTAATAACAATACTTTTGAAGGTGAAAATTATCAAAAAAAAATCAAACTGAAGCCCCGAAAAATTTCAATTGGAATTAATTGTACCAAAACATAGCCAAATATTTCTCACCAAGTCTCTATTCTAGCAATACAATTCCAAAATTAGTGGTAAAAAAATGAGTAGTTTTTTTTAAAGTGATATCACTACTCAAAAAATAGTAGTACATAAAAATTAGTAGTTTTTTTTGAAACACTAGTACTCAAAAACCACCAGTTCATGAAAACTGGTAGTATTTTTGAATACTAGTGGTAAAATAGTACTAGTATGTGAAAAACGGATGGTAAAGAACTAGTGGTGCGTAATAAAATGAGTAGTATTTTAAGAAACTAGTAGTATTTTTCAAAAAACTACTGGTAAACTAGTAGTTTTTGGGAAGTACCAGTAGTATTTTTCTATGAGGGGTAACAATTCAATCCACCCAATTGCCATAAATTTGACAATTTTGCTTTTGCATATTCAGTCTTCTAACAACAGGTAATCAAGGCTACTTTCTTCCTTCCACTGAGCTATTTTAACGCCACCATTGTAAACCATACGAAACTCCCACTAAATCAGAACTTTCGAAGAAACCCCATCTCCATCGAGTTAATTTAATCTCATCATTATAAACCTCTCGAAACTCCTACTAAATCAAAACTTTCAAAGAAAAAACTTCCCATAAAAATATGCCAACACGAAATCACAAACTCAAGAAACAGTTACTAGCTTTTCAAATATACCTTCTCAAGTCTCGGCTATAGCCACAAGACGCGAAACTCCTGAACGAGATAATTTTTCACCTCACGTGTTTACGGTCATTTAATGGTGTATTTTGCGGTATTTTCGAAACGATGAAATTTATTACACTGCGAGCATCGTGTACAGCGGCCTGGTGTGCGGATAGCCTAAAGAAACGAGCCAATGCTCCGAGTGCAAACTTCGTCGTTTTTTTACGCGTTTGATAATGTACACGAGAGTACAAGGTGGTCTGCGTCGATTCTATGGTTTGGTGAAGCCAAAAGGACTATTATTTCTCGCCACGGTACATACTGCTTTATGGTATAAACTGTTGGCAAAGATATAAAACCTTGTTTCCATCAAACGAACACCTTTTTCCATCACCCCCTTCACCGGTTCGAATTCCATGCCCCGGAACATTTCATACTTCTACACATTTTCATAATTTTTCATTTCAAACGTTTCGCTAAAACACTCTCGATCTGCCTGGAGACTGAAAAAAGCTCCTCGTCCTCGTACCAGAACAAATTCATACGCTGCGTACCGTACGCGTAAGAATAAATAACTCGGACGAGCGAAAATGCCATCATCATCTTTTAAAACGCGTAAAATGAAGGAAAAAACGTAGTACGCCGATCTATCGCAAATAAATCATCGAAGCTGCCGATACGATACGATACGTGCGATGCGATGTGACTTTTAATTTATGTGTTAAAAGAAGCACGTCCTATGTTATCGATTACTATGACCTGAAATTGTTTAGAATAATTACATATTAAGCCAGATGTAGTTTGTATTACTGTATATACAAAACTGATTTACGATTAAGCCCAGTCATTCATCTTAACCGAGCCAACACACGATACAGTTTAACCAATAGTTCCGTACCCGATTGCACCCTAAGGCTTGTAATTATTTTCAGCACTGGCCATAAATTAATATCGATATCTAATAATTTCTACGATTCGAGATGCCACCTCGCCATCTCGCGAGTAAAAATATCGAAATCTTTTTCGTATACGTATAGACTGAAGGAGAAAAACGTCGCGATTTGTTGTTAGAGAATACGATGATGACTGGAAATATACAGTACTATGTATTCAATCGACGTCTCAGTCAACGTGACGATCGTCGCCTATTAGTACCTACTCAGACGATCATTAGATAATTGATAAGGCACGGTCATCGTTACACTACCCTATTCTATTACCAATTAGAAGAAAGAAAGCAAAACCATAATACTCAATAGTTTTGGTTATAAACTTGAAAAATACACTACGTACGTTATTTCCTACATGGAAAGTTGTTTAAATTATCGTGAGAAAATTTAATCGCCTATATACCCGTGCTTCGTTCAATATGGGAAGTTAGTATCCTTCAATGGCCAGCTATGGCTTTTTTTAGATGGCCATAAATATACGACGAGAAAAATCCTAGATGAAAATCATGTCGTCACGACGATGTAGCAAAAATTCATCTGAATAACGTACGAGGGAGAGGAGGAGGGATCTAGGTGTTCAATGGAAAATCCATCTAGACGATATGCTTCGTATACAAGAAGGAAGATGGAATCTCATTTCAAAAATAGGTACCTAGACCTACTACGATACGAAGAATATTTTTAATAAATCGACAAACAACGACGAACACCTTGATAGGGCCATAAAAAACCGGTATAGTTCTGAGATCTAAATGGTACAATCTTACGTCTTATTTTGCTTCTGTATTGGATATAAACTACTACACGTGTGATATTACACCAAGTAACGTAATGCGTAGAGTATTTGAGATTGGATATCGAGAAGCAGCGAAAAATTTCATCGTGATGTTTCGTGAGATTATATGCAAGGTACTCATTGTGTGAGTAGTTTTCCAAGTTCTAAAAGCTTTCCTTTTTTTTGCTATACAGAGTTCTGTTGTCTCGTAGAGATTCGAATCGTAAATATCGCGGGTATTTTTCACCACGTATCGGTATTACGTTTTTATCTCTATAACGGAATGAAACCAGTTCTGTGTACATTTTTTTGTAAGTTAGTGGGATCAGAATAGTGAGCCCGGTTTGTGTAGTATGAACATAATGCACGAACAAGTCGTCATCGACGATTAATCTCTTCGGTAGCTTTATAGTCTACAGTCCAACTGGCGAAAAGTGCTCTAGAAATCGAAATCAGCGTGCTTTTTTGGGGCGCAAAAAAATCAGTTGGCTTATTGTGGGTATGGGTCCCATGGTATGAAAAAAGTGTATTTTGGATTTTTGCCCTTGCACAATAGGGAGCTGAGGTCTAAAAACCCCTCTTTTTTCCCATTTTTTCAACTTGACCGGGCGCAAAAAATTTTTTCACAGTGTGATAGCAGACACTCCCCCGACTCCAAATATATGTCACAACCCTTGGGCCACTTGCACAATGGGGCGCTAGGCCCCCCAAAGTGCGATTTTTCGCCAAATTTGACCATTTTTGGCATAATAATGCCTCTGTATGCGACATGTGATCTGGGGCGCAAAAAAAATTAAACGAAGAGTATACCCACATTCATTCCGCATCCGATGAGCCAAAGTTTAAGGAAAATGGTTAGCACAATACGCCGTGGTGGAATTTCAAAGTTGAGAAAATGTGTGATTTTCACCCCTTGTCATCATAAATTAAGTTATCAAAAAAATTCCGAAACTTGGGTTGCGACCTATCAAAATGGGTTAAAATTTTACAAGCAGAACGAAATTATTAGTGAAAATTGAATTTAAGCAATTTTGACCCTTTTTGAGCCTCAAATTGAGCCCCATTTTTGAGTATTTCCCAAAAATTGGCATGTGACCTATGAAAGAGGGCTAGAATTTTGTCAAAAATTCAAAAATGTTATTCAAAACCATTTTTGAGCAACTTTTGAGAATTTTGAGCCCAAAATAGGATCAATTTTTGAGTATTTTCCAAAAATTGGCATGTGGCCTATGAAAGAGGGGTAGGATTTCGCTAACAATTCAAATATGTCATCTAAAACTATTTTTGAGCAATTTTCAAAAACGTTCGAGTCTCAAATTGAGCAAATTTTTTTACTATTTTCAAAAAACTGGAAGGTCACATGCCAATTTTTTGAAAATACCTACTCAGAAATCAAAAGTTGCTCAAAAATGGTTTTGGATAACATTTTTGAATTTTTGAAGAAATTTTATCCCATTTCAATAGGTCACATACCAATTTTTGGAAAATACTCAGAACTTGATCCTATTTTGGGCTCAAAATTCTCAAAAGTTGCTCAAAAATGCTTTTGGAAAACATTTTAGAATTTGTGACGAAATTCTATACCTCTTTCATATGTCACATCTCAATTTTTGGAAAATGCTAAAAATTTGATCCTATTTGAGGCTCAAAATTCTCAAAATTTGCTCAAAAATAGTTTTGGATGACATTTTTGAATTTTTGACAAAATTCTAGCCCTCTTTCATAGGTCACATGCCAATTTTTGGGAAATGCTCAAAAATGGGGCTCAATTTGAGGCTCAAAAAGGGTCAAAATTGCTTAAATTCAATTTTCACTAATAATTTCGTTCTGCTTGTAAAATTTTAACCCACTTTGATAGGTCGCAACCCAAGTTTCGGAATTTTTTTGATAACTTAATTTATGATGAAAAGGAGTGAAAATCACACATTTTCTCAACTTTGAAATTCCACCACGGCGTATTGTGCAAACCATTTTCCTTAAACTTTGGCTCATCGGATGCGGAATGAATGTGGGTATACACTACGTTTATTTTTTTTTGCGCCCCAGACCACATTAGTCTACAGTCCAAGAGGCAAAAAGTGTTCATTGAGCGTGCATTTTTGCTGGATAAAAAAATCAGTTTGTTTATTGTAGGTATGGGTCCCGTAGTCCCAAAAACCCGAATTTTGGATTTTTGCCTCGGCACAATAGGGAGCTGAGGCCTGAAAACCCCCTTTTTTTCTCATTTTTTAAATTTGACTTTGGACAAAAAAAATTTTCACATTCTGGTAGCAGACACTCCCCTGACTCCAAATATATGTCACATCCCTTGGGTCACGGGCACAATGGGGTGCTGGGCCCCCTAATGTGCGATTTTTTGCCAAATTCGATCATTTTTGACACAATAATGCCTCTGTAGGCGTTATGCGGTATGCTGGACAAAAAAAATCAAACGCAATGTATTCTTGGGTTCATTCCGCGTCCAATGAGCCAAAGTTTGAGGAAAACTGTGGGCACAATAGGCCGTGGTGGAATTTTAAAGTTTTGAAAACACGAGATTTTCTCCCCCTTTGTTAAAAAAATAAATCATGAAAAAAATCGAAAACTTGGGTTGCGACATATCAAAATGGGTTAAAATTTCACGAGCAGAACGAAATTATTGATGAAAATTAAATTTGAGCAATTTTAACCCATTTTGAGCCCCAAATCGGGTCAATTTTTGAGTATTTTCAAAGGATTGACATGTGACCTATGAAAGTGGGGTAAAATTTCGCCAGAAATTCAACAAAACCATCCAAATTTTTTTTGAGCAACTTTTGAGAATTTTGAGCCTTAAATTGAGTCAATTTTTTATTAATTTCAAAAAATTGACATGTGACCTATGAAAGTGGGGTAGAATTTTGCCAGAAATTCAAAAACATCATCCAAAACTTTTTTTAAGCAACTTTTGAGAATTTTGAGCCTTAAATTGAATCAATTTTTGATTAATTTCAAAAAAAATGACTTGTGACCTACGAAAAAGGGATAGAATTTCGCCCAAGGTTTTAAAATGTAATCTAAAACTTTTTTAAACAACTTTCATGTTTGAGTAATTTCAAGCGCAAAATATTTCATTGGAATGCGAAAAAATGAACAATCTAAAGTAATAAAAAAGAAAATAGAAAATTCAAATCAATTACATTCAGTTGAAAAAGTACGCGGGTTTAATTTCATTCAGAAAATTATTCGATTTTGATTTTTTGGTTTCTCCATGAAATTTTAATCCATGAAAGGTCTATCTAAAAATCTACTAAACTAAAGGCTTAAAATTCTCAAAAGATGATAAAAAAAATTGGATGGTATTTTTGAATTTCTGACGAAATTCTACCCTACTTTCATTTTTGAATTTCTGACGAAATTCTAACCTACTTTCATAAGTTACATGTCAATTCTTTGAAAATACTCAAAAATTGATGCAATTTGAGGCTCAAAATTCTCAAAAGTTGCTTAAAAAAAGTTTTGGATGATGTTTTTGAATTTCTGGCAAAATTCTACCCCACTTTCATAGGTCACATGTCAATTTTTTGAAATTAATAAAAAATTGACTCAATTTAAGGCTCAAAATTCTCAAAAGTTGCTCAAAAAAAATTTGGATGGTTTTGTTGAATTTCTGGCGAAATTTTACCCCACTTTCATAGGTCACATGTCAATCCTTTGAAAATACTCAAAAATTGACCCGATTTGGGGCTCAAAATGGGTTAAAATTGCTCAAATTTAATTTTCATCAATAATTTCGTTCTGCTCGTGAAATTTTAACCCATTTTGATATGTCGCAACCCAAGTTTTCGATTTTTTTCATGATTTATTTTTTTAACAAAGGGGGAGAAAATCTCGTGTTTTCAAAACTTTAAAATTCCACCACGGCCTATTGTGCCCACAGTTTTCCTCAAACTTTGGCTCATTGGACGCGGAATGAACCCAAGAATACATTGCGTTTGATTTTTTTTGTCCAGCATACCGCATAACGCCTACAGAGGCATTATTGTGTCAAAAATGATCGAATTTGGCAAAAAATCGCACATTAGGGGGCCCAGCACCCCATTGTGCCCGTGACCCAAGGGATGTGACATATATTTGGAGTCAGGGGAGTGTCTGCTACCAGAATGTGAAAATTTTTTTTGTCCAAAGTCAAATTTAAAAAATGAGAAAAAAAGGGGGTTTTCAGGCCTCAGCTCCCTATTGTGCCGGGGCAAAAATCCAAAATTCGGGTTTTTGGGACAACGGGACCCATACCTACAATAAACAAACTGATTTTTTTGTCCAGCGAAAATGCACACTAATTTCGATTTCTAGAGCACTTTTTGCCTCTTGGACTGTAGACTACATGTCGCATACAGAGGCATTATTGTGCCAAAAATGGTCAAATTTGGCGAAAAATCACACTTTGGGGGCCTAGCGCCCCATTGTGCAAGTGGCCCAAGGGTTGTGACATATGTTTGTAGTCGGGGGAGTGTCTGCTATCACACTGTGAAAAAAATTTTTGCGCCCGGTCAAGTTGAAAAAATGGGGAAAAAGAGGGGTTTTTAGACCCCAGCTCTCTATTGTGCAAGGGCAAAAATCCAAAATACACTTTTTTCATACCATGGGACCCATACCCACAATAAGCCAACTGATTTTTTTGCGCCCCAAAAAAGCACACTCAATGAACACTTTTTGCCAGTTGGACTGTAGACTATTATGTTTCCTTATTTGAGAAAAAACCTAATCAATTTGGGTTTTTTTTGATCCATCCTCCTCCCCTTCTTGATTCGATAGTCTTGAGAATTGAGTCATTTTGCAGTTTGTTTTCAAAAAGGTTAAACAGGAGTGAGAAGATGCCAGGGATTTTGAATTCGAAAGGACCATTCACTGAACACCCTGTATGTTGGAATTTTCATTGTAATGCTTAAAAAAGACACTCGAGTACATAAAAGTGCTCTCTAAATCTAAATCGGTCTTTGTTGAAATTCTGTTTTTTTTTTTTTGAATGAAAGAGTTGAATTTTGCTGCATGCCAAAAACAATCAATTTTTCTGGAAAATTGGGAATTGACACAAAAATTGGTAATTACTGACCAAAAAATCAGTGAAAAAATCACTGATTTTCAGTTCAATAGCATTTATTTCACTCCTTCAAAAAGGCAGAATTTCGCCAAAACTGACTGATTCAGGATTTAGTGAGTGTGACTCTATAAAATATCTTGTTCAGAATTTTTTCTTTGATACTTTTTCATTCTGAATCGGCGAAAAGTCACTGATAAACAGCCAGAATTGCAGCGCAGGAAAAATCTGCAAAATTCACTATACTAATTTTTAACAATTTTTTTCGATTTTTCAAAAAATTTCACCAATTTTCAAGTAAATTTCATTAAATTTTACTGATTTTTTTATGATTTTTCACTCGATTTTCATTACCGTGCTGCAATTTTCACTGTTTTTTCAGAGATTTTCGATAATTTTCACTGATTTGTAAATTAAGAGAGTAAAAAAACTCGAAGAATTTCTGTTAATTTACCCATCTCCATCCATCGACAAAAAATGAAAATGTGAACGATTGGATTGGGTAGGTACTAGGTAGGTATTGTTAAACCCAAAGCCCAAAGTCATTAGATACGAAAGATTTGATAAATGTTCAACACGATTTAATAACGCGTTGCGCGCTATATAACAAATCGTTTTTCTATTCGTTTGACACTCTCGCCATTGCCTGCGCCATTCGTCCAACGATGGATTTTCATTTTCATAAATAAATATAGCCCCACATAGACAAACACCACACAGTAGTATCGCCTTATTCGTGATTTCCACTCATTGATAATACCAAATCGTGATGGAGTAAAGGGAATACACCTTATAATTTTACAAATTATAAAATAAATCGAGGATTGATCGCGAAATAACAGAGATATGGCTGCACAAGGGCTAAAACATTCGCAGATGGATACTTCAAAAGTGATAACGATCGTATTGAGATTTGTAAACGAAACAATCGATTCGTTTACAGAATGCAAATGTACAATATGATACCTGGTAAGATAAAGACTGAAAATAATAGGAATCATGCATGGACGAATTACAATTAAAAATAAATGATTACTAGGCAGTAGGTATACAGGGTGTCCATTGAGAGATTCAAGTAAGCACAATGACTCTGTCTGAAGTAGCCAACTGCCTCATCATCTCTGTGAACGTTCATCAAGTTGTAACTCACGAGCTCGATTTAAGCGTTGCGAGTGACCCACTCCGTAAGCCCCCTTCCAGAGGAATGATGAGTAAGTAAAATGCTGGACAAGGGACCTCTTTGGCTCGAGTGCTCGACAAAAATGTGACAGTCGTCGAAGAGCTGCGCTACGTGAAGAATAAATTCATGCTCCAATGAGCAGGTAGAAACGATCGACACCGAAGGAGATGCCAACATGCAGAAAAATAAAATCAGAACCGTGAATAAGATAATTGCAAAGAAAGGATGGTGTAATCGCTGGCTGCAAGACGCCAAGAGATAAATCGCATAGCAATCGAGAGGCATCCTCCCCCCTGAAAGTCAACAAACCGCCAAAGAATGACCCAAGAGATATTAGAGGCTCACCTAGTGATGGCAAAATGCGCAAATTTTTAGTGGCGCTCCGCAAATGCGCGCATAATCGCGCACATTTGCGTAAAATTTCTTCAAAAAAACACGAGATTTTTCAATTTTTTTGCTCAAATTGAGGTTTTGAGGGATTTTTTGGCACAATCTTTGATGTTTTGTTAGAAATTTCAAATAAATTGTAGATCAGTGTTTTTAGACGCGTATTTTGAGGTATCACATGACTTTTTTTCTGAGCAAAAAATACGAAAAATGAGCATATTTGCAAATTTTCTAAACTCTCAATTGAGAATATGCGCGCATTTGCGGACCGCGCATATGCTCACTGCCATCACGCTCACCAATAGAGGATTCGATTTGCTAAGAAAAGAGTCGTAGCTACAGCTACGTAAAAGCTGAGCATGGTAGAGGAAACTACAATAACTGAGAAAAGCGATGACTATTTCAATCAAAAGGATTTGAGAAAACCGAAATCTCAAAATTAGCCTGAAAGAATCAACCCTTTCTACGAGTCCGAAGATATGTACCTCGGGGGAAGTGAGCAGTGATGGCTCAAAATTGAAAAAAAAAACATTTTGGTATCAGAATTTCTCATTTGGTTACCCCTGGATCACACCAGCACCGCCTGATACCAAAATGGTTTTTTTTTCCAACTTTTGAAGTTAACATTTAATAACTCTGCATTTTCACACATATTAACGGGTGTTGAATGGAGTTAAAATGCTTTTACCGACTTTTTCTTTGAATATGATGTAAAATTAACAAAAAAAAATCAATTTACACAATTTTGACATTTGAAAAAGAAAATTGTATTTTCTTCCAATCTTTGGAATTTTTTTTCTCGAAAATACGAAATAACCTCAACTCAATTTTTTAATATATTAATCAGCATGTAAAGTTGTACTTTACAGATTTTTTTCAGAATTTTTGGCGATTGATATCATAGGGAGATGTCATTTTTCAACTTTTACAGCTAATTTTTCGTGTTAGAAAAAGTGGCAACACTGATTTTCAAAAAATCGTCAAAAAGCTCTTCAAAGGCCCTACACATTGGAAAAAGTTTCAACTTTCAACTCATCATGGATCCACGTCCCAATTTTACCATATCCAATTTTACCTCAAAACTTTAAATGCTGGTGGCAGCCCTCCAAAAAGACTTTGAGAGCAGCGGTTTGTGACATTCGTCATCTCTCATCGAGGTTTACCCACATAGAAAAAAATGAAAAAAATCGCCGACCCACCCTACCACTGCGTACGAACTGACGTGGAATCATCCACAAGTTAGTTCAACAAACTCGACAGAACTGCACAATCCAGCTATCATTCGTTCACAAGATTATTCCGCTTTCATCTAAACATCATTCCAAATTTATGATTAGTTGATAACAGATATTCCGTGTTCTTTAGTTTTTTAAATTTTAATTGATTAGGATTTCTCTTCACTCCTTACAGTTTACTTCTTACTCAAGAGGATGAACAGGAGGAGATTATTGGGAGCCTTGAGTCGCGACAAGGCTGAGGATTGACCTCCTAGTACCCTACAGCGGAATGGGACTAGCCTGGCGAGCCTTATAAGCCTTTCCCTATCACAGACTTTGGACATCGTATAGAAGCTTTTTCAGCAATAAAATCGCGATTAACATATTTTTCTTTTTTCAAAGTACATTTCTCCTGGGCTAAAAGAAGGCTGCACAGCTATGATGCTATGAAAGTTACCACCAGTGAAACTTCGACCATCACAGAGGGGCTGGAGAGCTTCCGAATTTTTAAAACATCCCACTGAAAATTTCAAAACTCTCGAATGGACATGATACTTCCCTTTGAAAATCCCAATCGCGATCGCTACGTCTCCCACAAGAACATATTTTTTCCACTTCAAAATATTAAATTTGGTTGAAATAGAAGGGAAAAAGGTTTATAATTTAAGAATGGCGTTAGAAAATTTATGAGCCCGAGCGAAGCGAGGGCGAAAATGTTTAGAAAAAATGTTCAAAATGATGATTTTTTTTTACTTTTTCCGTTTTGTAGAAGACGAAAAAAAATTCAAGTAATTTCAGAAAAATTCGCGACTTTTGATGAAGTTTGGTTCAATTTCGCAACTGGTAAACACCCTGAATATTTATGGTAAAAATCCAGAATATTTACTCCTAGGTAGAGGTACGGTAAAATGAATTTTTAATCACAAATAATTCAACTGAAAACTCAATGACCTCTTTAAAACTGAAAGCAGTGACCTGTTAACATACCTACGACAATTTTCCATAACAGTAGCATAATTTCAAAATCAAATTCGATTTTCTAATTAAGCTAAGAACCATTCTATAGTCATTTCGAAATTCAATTCCCCTTTCATCATATATAAATGTTTCGAAAAATATTTGAAAGAATTTTTCTTCTCTGCAATTAAGGGGCTGGTCATCATAAATGTTTCGAAGAATATTTGGAAAATTTCTTCTTCTCTGCAATAAAAGAGCTGGAGAAAATTCAAACCTACTTCGCTTTTTATACCTAACTGTAATTACCTATACCTGCGTATGTTGATAAACTCGTCGAACGAATTGACCAAACAATGGTACAACAGCGACATTTACTCGTACATATTTATACGTATAATGAAAATACCATACGTAAATACACATTGCGATTTGCTCATTGAGCCAGAGATCGCCAGGTCATCTTCCGACAAAGCGATACCTTTCTAGCCATAAATCAGCTATGTTATACCGTTCTGGTATACGAGGAAAATTCACCAAACGTACGTACATATTTGTATATTAATACACAAGGCTGGCATAATTTCGCGTACAATCGCAACACCGACATCTCGACTTGGTAAACACCGATGCACTATGCAGATTCGTCGCCTCCTGGTGGGTTTGATAAACACGAACGCGGGCGGCAGAAAAAGCCGCGAAACGCCACTTGGTCGCGATTACCTTGTTGATTTACATATTAAGATGACACGTATCCGATTAGACGGCCGCTATAAAGCGGAGCGGACGTCAAGTGAAAAAGCTCCAACGCATTCCAACTTCTCTCTTTCGCCAATACACAAATGCTGATTACAATCACGCGTAAAATCGAATAACTTTTCAAATTGACCGCTGCTGCGCTTGAACATACGCCATCGTGAGAATTACCGGGGTATTTAAAAGCCTAGTTTTTTCTCCTTTTCGCTCGACTTGTTGATTTTCTTGTCCGTGGGTAATGGGTATAGCCTGCTCCCTGTGTACGTTGCCCTTTTGTGGACGATGGCAACGTGATTTATAAACCGCAGCGTATTGTACGGTGTAAAATACGTTTATGCCGCAGAAGGCGGTGGCGAAAAGAAAAAATACATACCGCGTTTCGCACTCCGCTTTGAATATTAAATTACCGTTGAATATCATTATTTGCATTTAAAATGTCGTTCATAAGTGTATTTGATGTGTAAAGTACAGCAGTAAGCCAAGTACAAGGGACGCAGGGTGGTACCGTAATGCGAAGCCGGTTGCTATCCTACTTGGCGAGATTCGTTATTCTAACGTCATTTACGGTGCACGTGTTTATTAATTTATACGGTCGACTTTTTTAACCACTTCATTATGGTATTTTCCGTCTTTCGCGGTTTGCAGTATCGAGTGGTGGTACATAACTATACTATAAAGGTAAAAGTACATACAGAACAGAGAGAAAATATGGAAGCATGATGAAGCTTCCAACATGAACGGGTGCAATATGCATCGTAACTTGTTTGTTTGAACTTTTTTTCCTCCGCTTATTCTCGCGATATAGAATTAATTACGCTCTGTTGGAAAACAATCTTCGCGAGTTAGGTATCGAATCGGGTATTCGCTTTCCTCCCAAAGGGAATTTTCAAATTCTTCACCAATCGTTGGGAGTTTAAATTGAATTTCAGTTACGGTTTCGGTTTGCATCCCTGTTCACTGTTCAGAAAATACTCTCTCATTTCTAAATCAGTGAAATTTATCAAAAATTACTGAAAAACTGTCAGAATTGCAGCACTGTAATAAATCAGTGAAGAAATTTTCACTACATGCAAGTCAGCGAAAGAAAATCACTGAAAATTCACTAAGAACACAGTATGTACTCTCCCATTCAAAATCAGTGAAAATCACCAATTTTTCACTGATTATTCAAAGAATTTTACAGATTTTTCGGTGAATTTCATGAATATTACTGAGTTTTTAGTGAACTTCATGAATATGTATTACTGAGTTTTCAGTGAATTTTCACTGATTTCCAGTAATTTTCTTTCACTGACTTGCTTTCAGTGAAAACATTTTCACTGATTTGTTACTATGCTGCAATTCTGACTGTTTATCAGCGTTTTTTGATAAATTTCACTGATTCAAAAATGAAAGAGTAGGTAGTACCTATTTATGAAATTCACTAACAAATCAGTGAACTTCTTTGAAAAATCATTGAAAAATTGCTGAAGCTCCTTGATTTTTATTGATTTTTCCTGTGCTGCAATTCTGACTGTTTATCAGTGACTTTTCACTGAATTGGAATGAGAGAGTAGAGAATGTTTTTTGAACAAAAAATTGTTATGACAACATTGATACCAAAAATTTGAATCACGTAACGGTTTTTAATATTTCAATTCAATTTCAAGAAGATAAGTGAAAATGAAATTGAAAAAAAATCAGTGAAACTGAAATTTTAAAAAATCAGTGAAAATGCAATTTTAAAAAAAATGAAGTGTCCGCTAGTGATATAGGTTTTCATTCAAATGAACTTTTAAATGTTCAATTAAGGCACCAACATTTTTTGCTCTGGATCAACACTCTGTTGATCTAGAGCAATATTTCAGAAATAATTTCGCCTGATTTTTGCAGCTTTTCCAAACCTTTTACATATGTATGATATTCACAAAGCATGGAGAAAGGGGTTATTTTTGTACTTACAATCCCAAATTGTGCAGAAGAATAATTTGAAAGGCATGGTTCGACGATTTTTTTCAAAAATCACTAGGTACTTCTTACGAGATATTTAGATGGCCTTTTTCTGGCCACAAAAACGACTCAAATTCAAGTATGAAAATTTTATACTCGCCTATCCACAAAAACTTGAGATTTTGAATTTATTGCAAAAGAAAACGTCAAATAAATAGGAAAATCTCTATTTCACTTTTTTGATATTGTTAAGAAATCGACATCCGAATAATCGATGATGAATTCCGGCCATTTTTCTTTGATTTTTGTAATAGCTAAATTACCTATGTAGGTTCTTTTGTGATTACATTTGATTAGAAATTTTGCTGTTTTAATAATCAATTCACCGATAATATTTATGGTGTTGTCAACTTATTTTACCGGAATTTTTTAGGAAAATTTAAATGCAAAGGAACACTTTTCTAAATGATTTATCTTTTTTATAGTTTTTTGAAAATTCCATAAAAAGTTCCAAAATTACCTGACGTTTCCCCGACTTATCCAAACTTCCAGAATTCCCTGAATTTTGAAGGTTTTTCACAAAGTGAACACTCTTCTTATCCACAGGGGTGCGGTGAGGGCATATTTGTGATGAGCAACTCATCGTTAAAAATTTTGGGGGCCTTATGACCTCCCCTATAATTAGGGACCCCCCCCCCCCCCCATAAAAAGACCAGACCCCCTCCCCAGAATAAGTTTTTTTTTAATTCGCCCTCGCTTCGCTCGGGCCAACTCATCACATCAGTACATAACTACATATACCCTGAACATTTTTTTTCTCAATTTTGGATTCAGTCCACATAGTATACCAGCTCACGCCATCCCACCTCCCCAAGAAGAAGAAAATATCTTGTTTAATGCTCAATGAAGAATACTTGGCAATTTTTTGCAGTTTCAATATGATTTTTTATAAAAATTCTCACCCTCGCTTCGCTCGGGCAATATTCATTCATTCATTCATTTTTTTAAAACTGATACCCATTTTTGCACCCCTACCCCTTTTTTTATAAACATACTAAAGTTTGAAAAAATAAGGATATTGGTGAAAGTAGGGGGGACTGCTTGGAGAATTGGGGGCACTCATCGTTGACTCGGGGGGGGTCCACCGTACCCCTGCTTATCCACAGTTTCAGCCATCATTTAAAAACGTAAGTATTTCGAGTATAAACCATAAATCCATGATTAAATACATTTTAAGCCCTCCGGTGTAACAAAAATAAATTTCTGGTTCACTCTCTGAAATCTAAATACATATGAATCAGTGAATTTTCACTAATGAATGAGGCAAATTCGGTTTACGTCTACTGATTTAATTTGTGATTTATTTTTGATTTAAAATTGAGAATTCACTCAAATTCAATCAAAAATAATTTATTCGATCACTACCCAAGTTATGTTCTGGACAAAAAAGTCAGAAATTTCAAACTTGAATAACGCTGCAGAGTTTGTATTTGAGGAGCTGCTAAAAATATATAATAATTATATCATCAAAAGTAATACATTTAGAAACTCTCGATCACCTTTTTGGACAATACTGGAAATCAAAAATGGAATTTGAAAGTTTTTGTCCAGGGCATCCTCCCTCTTCCCTACTACAGATAAACTGAAATCATAAACGCATCACCAAGGCACCGAGCGACTGACCGCCGCGGCGGTCAGTCGCTCGGTGCCGAAAAAACAAAAATTTGTTTTGCGAATCGTAATAGCGCGGAAAAGTTGACCCTCTGGAAGACTAATCAAAATAATGAAAAAAAAGGAATTCAACTCGATTAACGTCTTCTGATCGCACAAGAGTCTTCTTCTTTAAAAATTGTCAAAATTTCAATATTTTCAACAATTCAAAAAAAAATCAAAATTGATTAAAAATCAATTTTAAAGCTTATTTAATGACTATGCAAATCAAAAAGTACAATTTTTTGAAAAAAATCGGTGTTTCATAACTTTTTTTCGATTTGTCTCCATAGAAGTGTAATAAGAGAAATTTGAAAAAGCTACAAAAATATATTTTATCAAAAAAAAGTGCTTTTTGGTTCACATAAACACTAAATAAGCTTTAAAATTTATTTTAAACAATTTTGAATTTTCTAAAAAAAATTTTGAATACTTTGGAAGTACACATTTTTGGACAATTTTTAAAGAAAGAAGGCTCTTGCAGGATCGGAAGGCATTATTAATTTGACTTCTTCATCATTTATTATTTAATTTGTCTTCTGGAGAGTCAACTACGAAAATTTTGTTTTTTCGATTAACCCTAGCGCCCACACTCTTCGTATTGTAATACTTACACCAATACGATTAACGCAACTGGCAAGATTTGAAGTATTTTCAAAATCTTCGTCGAGAATTTTGTTTCCACTCTCCTCATATCTATAAAGGAGAATATAATAATAAAATATACTATAAATTTGTAAATCAATTGAATTGCAAGACATCCTGTTTTTCATCCCATTAATTTTATTACCTAACAAATTTTCGAAAAATAACGTACTTCAAACTCTCCAACTCCGCTACAGTAGCGCAAAACCTGACTCAATCATTCGAGTACTAGGCCAACCACTGAAATTAGATTCTTTCCCCACGTACCAGTTTTTCGTATCGCAACAACAAAAAAATTAGCAACTTGAGCATCGCAAAGAAAGCAACGCCGATACACATAATTCTATCAATAAATCATTAACAGTATATTAATTATTAATTTGCATGTAAATGGCGCAAATTACTCGTATAAAAATGACGAAGAAGATAGGTAAGTATATACGTAGGGCGTCGTATTATTATCATTACCTACTCGAAGAAGGTGTGGTAATTGAAGGTGTTTTAACGCATTAGTAATTTTTTCAAATATATTTATAACTAAATTAAAAACGACCACTCGTGGTCGTTTCTTTTGGGTCGATTTTTTTCACTTAAATGCATACTTGGCCATACGACTGCTGCGGCAGCAACAAAATCGTCTGCGAACGGCGCAATTAATATACATTTTTATGGCTCAATCATCGAACGAAAATTTGGGCTTTGGTCGATTGTAAATCACGCCCGCGGTCCGTAGCCACCATTCGGACCCGGTCATGGATCCTGGTTTAATTATACCTTGGGCTGGTCGTCGTATAATAATCGCGCAAAGTGCACGTTTAATCGAGAATTAATTTAATATTTCCGATAGGTAGTAACACCATTATACACACAGCCTCCATACAATGTATAAGTATTCGAAAACTAATTCCATTTTCATTTATTACACCATAAAATTTTATTCGCACTCGCTTTGCAGAAAAAATTTTCATGAATTATGGGGTCTTGTTTCCCCATACCTCCCTTTGCATTCCGAGTCGCACAGTCAAGATACCATAGGCAGATAATCGTCCCGTACAGCAATGCCGAGGTAACCGTAAAACAGCGAATTATATCACGGGTTGATGGCCTAAGCGTGTAAAAAACAAGAATTTGCAACCTAAAAAAATTTTAAATTACCGGATTTGTAGCTTTATTCAAATTTTTTGCACTGTTTTGCGAATTTTTATGGGTCGTTTTACGCCGCAACTGGGCTGAGGTGATTTCGGAAAATAATTCATTCATTTTATTGTTTACGTGTCAGCGATGACAATGAAAGGAACCGGTTGGCCAGAATTTGCCAGTTTTTCATCGAAGTAGTTGATCGAATGACCGAAATATTTGATGCTGCGTTAAAAATGATGACGAACGATTGTATCTTTACGAGCTGAGATGCAACTGGCACTGGTCATGGGAAATTGGAAATAAAAAAATTAGAATGGAGTGGTATTATTGATACAAGCCAGAAGACCATGGGTCTTAATGAAAATAACTAAAATTGAAATGATGTGAAATAAGCGAAAAGAATCATAAAGAATTTTATCTAGTTGCCTAATTGCCTATCCCCAAAAAAACGTAACTGTCATTTACGATACTTATGTTGATGACATTTTCAGAAAAATTTATTTTCAAAATCATTCCAAGAATCGAAAAATAGACCTTTTAGAAATTAAAAATTGTGAAAATATCAGACCATGATCACAATCCGGACTCTTGAAACAAGCTGATAGTAGGTAATAGGTATCTAATGTAAGATTGTAACGTAAGAAAAACAAGAGGATGCCTTCTTTGAGCGTTCATTCAAGATTATTAAAAACTAACCAAAGAAACTGCTTCATTATACTACACCTTTAGTCTGTACCAAAAGAGTTTGCCAAAATGGACAATTTATAGTAGGCGGTGCGGGGTGATGAAGAGGTAGCTATTCACACTGTGCGGTCAATAAAATTTCATGATTTTTTGAATAGTCAATGAATATTGTTACTTTGTTTTGTTTATTATTGCTCGCAATGTCTTGTTGTTTTTGGCAAACTCTGTTGGTATGAACTATACTTCATACCAAAAGAGTTTGCCAAAAACAACAAGACCCCCCGAACAATAACAAACAAAACAGAGCAACAATATTCATTAGCTATTCAAAAAATCACGAAATTTTATTGACTGCGCAGTGTGAATAGCTACCTCTCCATCACCCCGCACCGCCTACTATAAATCAGCCATTTTGGCAAACTCTTTTGGTATGAAGTATATAACTGAGCTATTCCGAATACACAGCCTGCGATTTATGAAAAAAAACAATCGAATAAGGAAATAGGAACGTTGACAAAGATGGCCGCCGTCTTTATCTATACGTTCTGTTACCGGTTTTGCAGTCGTTTTTTATCACTTCCCATAAGATTAACATTGGGGTTTTAATTTAAAGACCAGGAGTTCAATCGCATAGGTATGTATTCAAATTACTTTCAATTTGAGAAATACAACCGTTCGGTGAATAAAACATTTCAATATTGTTTGTTTGTTTTTTATGAAGGACCCTAACTGTACACCAAAAGAGAGAAAAAAAGTAAATCATCTGTGTCTAGAAGCATATTAGGAGAGCACAATGAGTATTCGATATCTTTGGTAACTTGCGCAGTACACTTCACTACACAATTCTTAATTTTGTACCACAGACGTCATTTTAAATGGTATAAATCTCCAGCAACGCTCAGAATCAGTAAAAATACCTCAGATAGATGTGAACCAAGTTGAGATTACGACTCCAGGTAAACATTGCATATAATTAAAGGGTATAGCCGGGTTTTTGGTGAAATCGGCCTCCTCTCCGATTTTCGATCTAACCCCCTCAGGTGGTGTACCTTGATGTAAAAAAAATTCAGAAAAATTTTTGACCCCCAACCCCTCCCTTTCGGAGTTATGGCCATTTTATTGCATTATTTTCAAGAATTTTTAATTTCAATGGAAGTGAAGGAAATTTTCTGTTCTTTGGCACAAAGTTGCATCTCGTAGAGGTGTATTTACGATAATTTTTTCAAAAATTTTGGTGCACTCCTTCACGTTGTTTCGCCTATTTAAAGTTTTCAATCGTAAAAAACGCCATATAAACGAAGAGCGACCACTTTTTAAAAATATCCCAAAAACGTGTTTTTTAACGTAGATTCACGTCACGTATTCACTTTTGGCGACTTCGATGCACCAAGGGCCAAAAATCGCGAAAAACCGTACAAAAATGTTGTTTTCTTAGCATGTTTTTCAAATTTTGAGCGTTTTGTAAGGAGAGAAATGGCTGAACGAAGAAACTAACGTCGGATTCGTATTTATCGGGTCAATATACCCTGATCAACACCCTTTTCGCGGTCGTTTTATTTGAAGACTCGAAATTCGATATTTTTGTCATGAAAAATCAGTGAAAAAGGTGAATTTTGAGACTTTACGCAAAAAGAGCGCGAAAAGAGTGTTTATCGGGGTATTTTGACCCGCTAAACACGAATCCGACGTTAGTTTCTTTATTTGAAGGGTTCTTCCGTATAAAGCACTCAAAATTTGAAAAAACTGCTAAAACAACAACATTTCTGCATGGGTTTTCGCGATTTTTGGACCTAAGTTCAAAGAAACAGCCAAAACAAAATACTCAGGGAAAATCTACATTAAAGAATATGAAACTGTAAATTTTGACCTTGGATACTTGGCTGTTTCTTTGAACTTATAGGTCCAAAAATCGCGAAAACCCATGCAGAAATGTTGTTGTTTTAGCAGTTTTTTCAAATTTTGAGTGCTTTATACGGAAGAACCCTTCAAATAAAGAAACTAACGTCGGATTCGTGTTTAGCGGGTCAAAATACCCCGATAAACACTCTTTTCGCGCTCTTTTTGCGTAAAGTCTCAAAATTCACCTTTTTCACTGATTTTTCATGACAAAAATATCGAATTTCGAGTCTTCAAATAAAACGACCGCGAAAAGGGTGTTGATCAGGGTATATTGACCCGATAAATACGAATCCGACGTTAGTTTCTTCGTTCAGCCATTTCTCTCCTTACAAAACGCTCAAAATTTGAAAAACATGCTAAGAAAACAACATTTTTGTACGGTTTTTCGCGATTTTTGGCCCTTGGTGCATCGAAGTCGCCAAAAGTGAATACGTGACGTGAATCTACGTTAAAAAACACGTTTTTGGGATATTTTTAAAAAGTGGTCGCTCTTCGTTTATATGGCGTTTTTTACGATTGAAAACTTTAAATAGGCGAAACAACGTGAAGGAGTGCACCAAAATTTTTGAAAAAATTATCGTAAATACACCTCTACGAGATGCAACTTTGTGCCAAAGAACAGAAAATTTCCTTCACTTCCATTGAAATTAAAAATTCTTGAAAATAATGCAATAAAATGGCCATAACTCCGAAAGGGAGGGGTTGGGGGTCAAAAATTTTTCTGAATTTTTTTTACATCAAGGTACACCACCTGAGGGGGTTAGATCGAAAATCGGAGAGGGGGCCGATTTCACCAAAAACCCGGCTATACCCTTTCACATTATTTCATCTTTATTATTTATTAATTAAATTATAACGATTCTATTTAATTACGTAGGTGGCATTGAAATAAAAAAAAAACGAAAATGATACAAGCCTTAAGTATTTCTCCCAACGATACCGAAGAGCTGATTAATTTTTTGAACGGCGATTTAAGTAAATTTTTTGATACATATGTTTGTAAAGAACTACCAGAGCTGCTCAGTATCTCTCGGATATGCCAGGTCTCAGATGAATGGAAAGCCGCTAGAAAAGTAAGTTTGTGCAATTGGTGTAAGTAAGTTGATAATTACATAGAGATAATTGTTGTTCTTTCTTTGATTTCAGTTTAGAATCACTGGTAGCATTGCTCGAAAATTATTTTTTCAAAATTCCTTTTTCTGCAGTAGTTACTAGTTGTATACTGCATAACATGCTACAGAAAAAGGTATTTTGAAAAATGAAAAATTATAACTCTGTGAAAGTCTTATCCTTCTTCTCCTCCTCTAAAATTTGTCAAATGTGAGATACATACTTCAGCACAAAAATTTCTTTTTTTTCCAGTTTCGTTTCGTCGCATCGTAACAAAAGCTGAAAATGAAAAAAAAACGACCAACGACGCCTTGATAAGATTACAAGTTTGATGTAAGGAATGAGTCATGTTACCGAACCATGCATGCAAAAGTGAGAATTAATGGGAATATTAATTTGTCAAACAGGGATTTTTACGTTGACGTTGCCCGGTTCACTTATAGACCCTGTATGTATCAAGATTTTCAATTTTTAAATGTTTATAATTTGATATTTTTTAGTTTTACAATGTTTAAATATTATTAATTCATATATAATTTTTAAATAAAAATGTTTACATGGAAAACATGTTTTATATTAAAGTGATATAAATTTCAAGAAGGATAATAAAAATTAAGATCGAGTTGGAATGTTTTAACGTCCTCTTCCTCTTCATCTCTTCCCTCCGTAATACACTTTCTCCTGAATCCTATTATACTAAAATCCACTTTCCGAACTTTTTGAATTTTATTTTCCATGGGGACGATCATCGTTAACGGGCGTAAAATTTTGCCAGCGTCGAAATAAACATTACTGGTTGCCAAATTCCATGGAAAAATTTACAAATTTCAACTGGGTAGGTAATTTAGTAGGTAAAAAAATTATCTCAGAGCCAATCAGAAGTCAGAAAAAATGAACGACTGTTGGTCAGCAATGTAATTAATTTTTTTAAATGAAAATTGTTGCATTGTCATTACTTCGCCTTGCCATCAATATTCGGCTATTTATTTTTAGAAAATTTAGTCAGATTTATGAAATAGGTAGGATTTTTAGTAGGATTTGTTATTAAGTACCGTTTTTTCTTTTTTTTTTCTTAGTACCACGTAAGTACCAATGTACGAAGAAGGTAAATCTCAAAATTTAGTTTTATTGTCATGAAAAATCAATGAAAAAAGGTGAATTTCGACATTTAAAGTAAAATGATCGCGAAAAGGGTGTTTATCAGGGTATTGTGACCTGTTTAACACGAATCCGAGGTTTTTTCATTTGTTCATTTTTTTTCGTATAAAATGCTCAAAATTTGAAAAATCTGCCAAAATAACAACATTTCTGTATCGGTTTTGCTACTTCCGCTACCCTCTGCAAGCGCGATATTTAAAATGGAATAGGACAAATCAGTTTTTAGAATTTTTCACAGCTGCGCTACTCTTGGGAGAAAATTCGACTTTTCACACAGAGGATTCACCCCTTTGACATTGTAGTCTCAAGACGTTTCAGAGTTTCCAGAAAATTTTAGAATTAGTACTTTCTAAATTTTTTCCAGGAAAATTTTCAACCAAAAAATATCGAAGTTAAAAATTTTGGAAAATGATGGAGAAGCTGAATAATTCGGGGGAGGGAGTTTCCTCGAAATAAGTAGGATATTTAGTAGTTAGAAAAAAATAGACAACAATTTCTTTCTTTTAGGTATTATTTTAATTGATTAACTCGATATTTCAATTTTTAAGAGCTGAATATTTCTGGGTTTTGTCTGAAGTTTCTACTGTTTTTTTTTTTAGCTCACGTCTGGCATGCCAAATGAAAATTTTTTACAGGCTTGTAGAGTATCACAATAAACTTCAACAACCAAAATTTCAGCCCCTTAGGTTGTCATGGGAGGGACTTATGGGGTTTGAATTTCAAAAAATCATCTATTATACACCGAAAAATTCCTCCATATGGCATTTAGAAGATGAATTTTATACCGCGAAGGCACGAACTACCCTAGGTATAGGTCATCTGGAGATGGGGTACTTGCCCGGATCAGCGGGTAATGCCAAAAAACTTTGAATCAAAAATCAAAATTCGTGCTAAAAATTTGATTCGATGAGCAAAAATGATTTCTACAAAATATTTGATCAAGACTGTCACAAAAAAAACTTCAGATGGCCTATGGCACGGTTAGTTCGTGGTAAAAAAATTACATCTTAAACGCCATAAATTGCAGAGTGATTTCAATTTTTCTATTTCTCACAAAAATTTAAAATCACTATACCCCTATCCCATCCGAAGGATGGACTATCTACTAGTTTAATCCTATTTTATACATCTCAGTTTGAAAAATTATGTCAATAAATTATGAAGTACATATCAATACGTAAATTGAGGAGCTAAGAATAAAAACTCACTTCTACCACAATTTTTTTTTTCGTTTTTATGACGGATTGTAAAGAAGATTTTCATTATAGAGGGAGTGAAACGCTATTTTACTCCCTCTCGCGAATCGCTCGAGTGCTCAAATTCGCATTTTTCTCCCACAATAAAGACAAATTTCGTTAAAAACTCGAAGAAAAAACAATTTTTTCTCCCTTGTTGACCTGGTATTTTTACTCTTTTCTTAAACCGCTCTCTTCGGGTGGAAAATCACAGTTGAAATCATTATTTGGAATCAAAACTCACGTTTGCTATCTACAAACAAATTTCGTGTAACCAATAGGTAAAGATTGAAAAAAGAAACATTTTTTGTCTCTTGACATTTTTGCCCAAAATCAATCGTCTTCGAGTTATGAACCAGTTTCGAAATGAAATAAACGCGCGCATTAATTTTGAAATGCATTTTAAAATTGGTTCATAACTCGAAAACAATTGATTTAGAGCAAAAATGGCAAGAAAAAAAATGTTTCTTTTATCAATCTCTACTAATTTGGTTGTACGAAATTTTTGATAACTGTAAAAAAAAATGCATGTTGAAGTCAAAACTCACTTTTGCCATTCTTCTCGCTTCATTATTAAAAGAGTATGTGATCGAATTTTTTTTTTTTTCAGGGAATCCTTTTTCAGATCCTACTTGACAATATACCCGACGATTTTAGCACACTCGATACTAAAACAGTTTTTTGCGTTTTTCTCAGGTGGCAAAAGTGAGTTTTGATTCTCAGCTCCTCAATTATAACTACCCATAAACAATAGCCAAATTTTCATATATCAGCTGCAAATGCATGAACCAAAAGTTGCTTGGGTGTAGAAGTGGCAGAAACTTCTGTTGAATTATGCTGAGACTTTCTGCCATTATTTCTGTTAGAATCTGCCACCTCCATTGCGCATTGCACTTTGGGATGCGCGACGTAAAACGGAGGCGACAGATTCTGGTAGAATTTGGCAGAATTTAGCCTTTCTGCTGATTTTTCTGCAACTTCTGTACGCCGGGATTACTTTTGTTTATTTTGCAAATTTTACTTTCTGAAAAAAAATCAAAAAAATTTCAGCTGAATAGTAAATCTTCAATTTTTAGCTTTCGGTAATATCGACGTCAGTTCTTTTCTTAAGTTTTGCCATGAAACAACTGCAGAACAAGGCTCTGAATAGATTATTCAAAAAAGTTGACAAAATTGTGATTAAAACTAACGATTTGAATCACATTTCGACGTATTCGTCAGGTTTGGCGTTTGAAAAGATTCAAACCATCAAAATTGAACATGATTCGTAATTCGAGATCTGAATTATTATTCAGATGATTCTGCCCAATGCTAATTGACTCAATCCACTTTACAGCCGTTTTTTCAAAAAATCTCACAAAATACTATGAATTTTCTCATATGTTGCACTCGTCCAATTCTTCATCTTATTAAAATCCAAATCGCATTAGTAATTCCAAAACATTCGCATACACAGCGAACATGTACCACATGACGATAACATTACACTACTCCAACATTGAGATAATATGTACATCGGTAATCCCAACATCCAACGGTACAATGCGAAAGATCTCCTACGTTGAATTTGCTTCTCCATGTCATAATATATTCTTCACAAATGGTTTCTCAATCGTTGTAAAAAAAAGACCAAGCGACCCGGCAATGGCCGGCGGACTTTTATACCGTTCAAGACAGCGCCGCATCATCTCTCGTTAATAAACCTAACGATGTTAGATGTTTGTTATCATTAAAAACGCTATTCATTTTCCATTGGTTGCTTTCTATAATAAATCGTAAGGTCGCCTCATGCACATAGAACAGAGCCACAGGTACATAGGCTTATAGCCAATTGCCGCATCTGTCTATATTTGTCATATAAAATTAACATGTGTCGTACAATTACTAACATTCCTCACAATTTTGTTTCGAAATACGTATTCATATTTCATATGAAGGAGAAAATATAGGCGCAAGCGAACAGATGGGATATGCCAGTTTATGATACTGTAAGTATTATTTTTTCATTTTCACGAATGGAGGGCTGCTGCTGACGCGTGCGTTATAATTTGTTTTTTTATTTAAAACAATAAAGACAACGAGGCGATTGTTAGACGTAAATGTCGAGTACCCGATATGTAAATTTTCTATTATATCGTTTACCTACGTAATTGATCTGTCTGATAATTAGGTCAACAACGAAGAGAAATGCGTAGCGTGTGTTTTTGTCATATTCGCATGAATTACCATTTTATAAAATGCTGTTACCTGTATCTAGTTACATTCGGCTTATGACCAAGAAAACGCATGTACTTCATCGCCTCTAGAATCGTGTTCACATCGATCATAGCTCGAAACATCAATAATGAAGATTCCTTCAAAATCAAACACGATTTGAAATAAAACTCATCTACACAGAATTTCAGTTCATCAGTTCCATGAAGCTACAAGTGAACACAATAGGGTCTTACAGTTCAGCAACCAAACAAAGTATTCAAGATTCTACAAACGTCAACCTGTACGATCCCATCAAATTTCTCAGATCAATGTTTTTCAGCAATTCGAAACCGGTTTCGGCTATTCTACGATAAAATGAAGCATCCTAAGAAGAAATTTCAAATAAAATCTTACAGAGGAGACAATAGGCTACACTCAAAAAAATAAAAAATAAATTTTATTAAACGTAATAATAAAAAGGCACCATTCACAAAACTAGTAAAATTTATTCAAAAAATAATAATATTTATCGCAAAATAATAATATTTATCACAAAATTGACAAACTTTATTTTCTATGCAATAAACTTTACCAAATTTCGTGATAAATTTTATTATTTTTTTTGATAAAAATTGCTAATTTTGCGAATGGTGCCCCGTTATCATTTTTTTTGGATAAACTTTATTTTTTTTTTGATAAAATTTATTATTTTTGAATAAAATTTATTTTTTTAAAATAAAATTTATAATTTTTTGCAACACTTTCTATTCATTTTTCATACTCCATTTTTCTCAGTGTACCAGAATAAATTGCGACATTTTTATTCGCCTTTATCTGAGATAGTGTAGGCAAATTAGGAAATCATAAAGAAATTTGGGGCGGTAAAGCTTTTATTGCGGAAAACTGTCGAGAGTGGTCCCCTGAGTAACCCATAAAAAATACCACCCGCCAAACCCCTTGCTAACTTTTTTATGGGGGTTGCACTCCCCCAAAAAACGGGTTTTCGCTTCTATCTTCCCTGGGTTTGATTTTGAGGTAAAAATAGCTCAGTACTTCTTTGTTCTACACTCAATTTCCAACATTTTTTGTATAAGAATTTTTCTTGTACGACCATTAGGAGAGGAGATAGAGGGTCCTGAAGGAAAGGGGGTTTGGGGAATATATTCAAAAATCGTTGGTAAAACGTATGTTATGGACATTAAATAGTAGTATTGAGTAAATTGGCGTTATAAATAAATCTTGACCTTCTTCCCCCCCTCCCCACGTACCTACCACACTTTGTCCCTTAATCATATTATCACGGCTGAATAAAAACAAATGGTGCAATAATGCTTTTATTGGTTTATTAAAAAAGATTCTACTCGCTCTCCACTTCACTCTCCTCACTCTTTTCTTCGCACGTATCTCGCTCAACCTCATGCTCATTACATATAAAATACTCATCGTTTAATGACGGCATTTTATCAAAAAACACACATTCATAACGCACCACAGTTTGCAAATACCCAAATATACGCATATACTAGAGATATTTCGATTTCCAAAATAAAAACAGATAAGGAACAGCTGTTGAGGGTATTCTAAAGAAACTGGTTTCGTCAGAACAAGGGACGATCAATACCATATGATTGGTATGCATATGCTTCGCTTTGAAGCAGGGGCGCAACCAGACCTCTTTTTTGGTGGGGGCTAGAATTTATGAGAAAAGTAAGGGGCAGACCTCGGGGGAGGGGGACCTGCGTTTTTTAGAGGGCTCGCTAGGACTCGCCATGGTTTAAAAAGTTGAAAATTGTAGTCTTTTTGCTGTGAGGACCTTAGAACAAATGGAAAATTTGCCTAATTACGTCAGATATCGACATTCAAAATATCGCAAGACCTTTTTTGACTGTACATTTTTCCCCTAGGGCCCAAATTTTCTCTGTACGGCTCTAAGGGGGTGTAGACTCGGCTTGGTGACTATCTATTTTCATGGGCCATTTTAAATTTTTTTCCCCTTGAATTATAAAAATGAATTTTATTCAAAACAACGGAATACAAAGGGCATTCAGAAACAACTGGAAGTAAATTTTTTTGAAGCGGGATCAACATCTCATACAGGTAAAATGAAGGAAGAATTGTGTAAATTGAATTTTTTCTATCTATACAATCCTTTAGTCTCATCCTAGAACTCGTTTGGGTTGATTTAGGGTAGTGATTTTGAAGACGTGTTGATTTTTGCTTCCAAACTAGCAAAACTGCGAAATTCTTCGAAAATTAGGGTCCTCGAAGACATTTCTTTAGGTCGAGGAATAGAGAATAGCCACGGGAAGCCAAATCTGGAAAATTGGCTCCCTGTGACTTTTCTCTATTCTCCGAGCTAAAGAAACGTCTTCGAAGACACCAATTTTCGAAGAATTTAGTTATTTCGCTTGTTCGGAGACTAAAATCAACACGTTTTCAAAACCACTACTCTAAATTTGCCGCAAACGAGTTCTGCGATGAGACTAAGGGGTAGTAAAGGATGGTATAGAAATTAGAAAAAGTTTCAATCTGCACGATCCTGCCGTCCATTTACCCGTATGAGTTGTTGCCTCTTCAAAATAAGTTAATGACAGTAGTTTCGGGATGATTTTTGTATGTAACATTCGCGTTTAGCTAAATACTTGTATAGTACCTATAAGTGTATACATAACAGAAAATTCAAAACATTACAAAAAAAGTTTGGGGGCTTTAGCCCCTTAGCCACCCCCTTGATTGCGCCCCTGCTTCGAAGAATTCGCAGAAACGTGATAAAAGGAAGTAAAAAACTACCTACGAAAGAATCTGATATCGCATTACAGGATACGTAATATATTGGCTGTGAGGGGGGCACATGGCAGGGGGGAGGTCAAGAACTTTTAATAACGCCAATTTGCTCAATACTACCATATACTACTATTTCATGTCCATAACATACGTTTTACCAACGATTTTATACTTATTATCACATTTTTGAATATATTCCCCAAAACCCCTTTCCTTCAGGACCCTCTATCTCCTCTCCTAATGGTCGTACAAGAAAAATTCTTATACAAAAAATGTTGGAAATTGAGTGTAGAACAAAAAAGTACTGAGCTATTTTTACCTCAAAATCAAACCCAGGGAAGATAGAAGCGAAACCCCATTTTTTGGGGGGTGCAACCCCCATAAAAAAGTTAGCAAGGGGTTTGGCGGGTGGTATTTTTTAGGGGTTACTCAGGGGACCACTCTCGACAGTTTTCCGCAATAAAAGCTTTACCGCCCCAAATTTCTTTTATTTTCCCAAAATGAGGCTAATTTGCCTACACTAAGAAGACAATCTTTACGAGTTGAGAAATGCAAATGCGGGGTTCAAAAAATTTTTCTCAAAGTGAAGGTGAACAAAAATGCTGTGACTAATTCTAACAGAAAAATTTCTTTCGAACAATCTTAGTCATTACTTCATTGGAAATTTCTTCGAGAAATACCTACCTCGAATTCCGAAATGAGATCGGTGCAGCTCAACATTTTTAATCAACATATCGCACCTCTGGTACAAAAATAACTCATCTCAGAAAAAAACAACTTTATTTCGGGTTTGAATTGAAAATTTACCTCGGATACCGTAAACACATTTCAGGAAAAAAAATAGAAAGGTTAATTATTTTAGGATGTGATGTTCTCGATTACATACAAAAAGAAAAAAATTGCACAGAGACGCAGAATCTCAAAATATTTTTCTATACCAGTAAAACCAGACAAAATTTGAGAATTTTGTCAAGATTTTCTGTGGTCTCATTGACTACTAGTTTTAGATCATCCAGATGGATACGAGAACGTCTGCTCAAACTACTTAAATTGCCTCAAGTTTGGCAATCAACAAAATATCATCTACCAATATTACACATGGAAGCAGCCTTCGAGGAGAAAAGTAAGTAAGTTATTTAGATAATTACAAATTAATCGACCAATCAATCAATTATTCATTTATTTGTTACCAGTGCGATATATGCTGCGAACAAATTTTAAAGTAATTCATAAATTTTAGTGTTAGAAATTATATTATTAGATCTAGGTCCAGAAATTATATATTATTAGATCTAGATCCTGAGCCAAACGTAGTCTCAGTCTGCGGTTTGTAATAGGATAAGAAATTTCTGCAATAGGGTTATTCCTTATTTTATTAAGAGAATTTTTGGAAAAAAATTGAATTTTAACGCGTGATTAATTATCATGATAACCTAATAATTTTTAACGTTTGTTTATCTATTCTAAGTTCATACTTTCATTGTTATCTTTAATTTATTGTAACCTGATGAAGACTGCAGATGACAGTTCTAAACGTCGTTTTTATCGTATTTTCATATTATAGCGTGAATAAATAATAAAATTATTAAGTTATCAAGAGAATTTTTGATCAAGTCGTGGCAGGGATGCCGAGAAACCTGAATCCTTGAGGATAATTCCTCTTTTTGGGGGAGGGGGGGCGTCACTTTTGGGAAATCACAATCCAACTCTAAAATTACCCCCCCCCCCCCTCCCACCTGCCAATGCTTAAATTACCCCAAATCAAAAATTTTCAAAACCCATGGCCTCGCTACGCTCAACCTTTTTCATTTTTCCTTCCATAATTTTGAAATACTCAATTCAAATCCTACAAAAGTGATTTTTTTCTTATTTTTCTTCAAAAATTTTTCAACTAATTGTGTTATGTTTTTTGTTAATCAACCCAAAACATTTTTTCATTCCACCTTGAATTTGAGGGTTTCTAAAATTTTCGCATTCGCTTCGCTCGGGTCAAATCAATTTCTCTCATATTCACATTGAAAGAATTCTTTTTGTGGTATTAAAAATTCAATTTTTGCAAAGCTTCGCTTCGGGGATAATTAAAATTACATTTATTCAAACTTTAACCGTGTAAAAAAAGGCTCCTTTTTACACCATATCCCGAAAATCCCTCCAGTGTTTCAAGTTCCCATACCCATTTTGGCCCTACCAAAAAAAAAAGCGTCCGACGTCGCTAGCTGCAGCTACCTTCTACGTGAAATTTAGTTGGGTTGAAGTCCATGGTAGTATAGGATCGTAGTAAAAAAGGAGCATTGTAGGAGGGTAAAGAAAGTCTTATTGATGTAGGTTAGGTACCATATGTATAATTGAGAAAATTGAAAACATGAGTTGAAATTTTCACAGATTTTACCCCCTCCTCCCGGAAAAATGTCTTCAAAACGTCACCGGTTGGTTTAAAAGGTGGCTTTTTATGGTTGAGAACCTAGGGATAGAAGAACAGCGAGGTAGAAAGACTGATTTTTTATATTTATTGAGAGCAGTAAAAAATGGGGAAAAGTACGCGAGAAAATTGGGTGTAATTCTTCAAAAGCGTATGGGGGATCTCGGCACCCCTGAATCGTGGATATAGTTATCTGAAGTCTTATTATCGAGTGGCTTTTGGAAATAATTCTAAGACATTTATTTTGAAAAATGTCGAGTTTGTGAAGGTCCTTTCTAGATGCTAAGGTCCAAACTGGACAACATAGATTAGGATGGGACGTAGTAGGGTAGTGTAAAGTAGTTTACCGGAATGGATGTTTAGTTTGAAGTGTTTATTTAAAAGAGGGTATAAGAGGCGAAGCTGGTTGTATGCTGTGTTCAGTTTCTTTTCAATGTGACGATTGAATGATAAATTTGGTATAAATTTCTATGCCGAGGCAACAAACTGTATCTTGATCCCAGTTGATGGGTACATTGGTTGCAGTAGAAAATCCTGAAAATCAAGCCGCCGGCGTTGTTGGATATGAGGCAGATAGAGCTGTTAAAATCGGCCTGCGAGTTGCGAGAGCTAATGGTAATGGAAATCGAGCTGTGGGCGGCGCCGCCGCTGAAAATCAGGGCAATATCGGAGATGCTCCTGTGATCAAAAATTGCGGAGGGCGAGGTGGCCAAGGAGTTCGAGGTGCTCGTGGTAATCGAGAAGGAGGAAGTTAGAAATAAACGCCAAAAGAAAATTTTTTCCCCTAATCCTCAAAAATAAATTGGAATTGAAATAATCTTAGAAAAGAAGTAAGTACATAAGTAATACTTTTTATTGCAAAGTTACTTCTAATCTCCAGCGAATTTTTCAATTTTTTCACAAAATTTTTCCTGAAGAAAAATATGAACCCGAACTCGCAGCTATATGCATGTATTTTGGAAGATTATGCTCAAACTAATCGAAGGAGTCGTCAATATGAGTAACTCATAGTTGCTATTCTTTAAACTTGAATCAGTTAAATTTAGTGAAAAAATTTTGGAATTCTGCATATAGAATCAGTGAAAATCTGAAGACTAAAACATTTTCGTTACCTTTACCTAAAATATATTTCTTTCGCTAATTCAAAAAGGCGGAATTTCTTTAAATTTGATTGATTCATATTTAGAGAGTGATGTTTGTTAGGAACCTTTCCGTGATCTTATCTCAACACAAGAAAATTCAAATTTTGATTTTCTAATTTTAAAAAAAAATTCGTTCTTCTGCATTTCGACTTCGAGGCGGTGACTTACATTTTACTTTCACGTTTGACCTGCTGGGTATTTATAATCCCAAAATATTCCAGTTTTATATCATCTTATTTTCATAAAAGATTTCAATTTTTTTCAAATGAAACATTTGTAATTTTCAGCAATGTTTTTTCACTTTTCAAGCCAATTCTCTCGTTTCCTCGCCTTATTTGTAAATCAATTCATTTGTTTTTTTTTCAAAAGTACATACGTTAAAAATTGGATCGACGACATTGCACACGTCTTCCGACTTCTCAATTCCAATCTTCTTATTAAAGCGAAATTAAGTGATTTTTTTTTATTTAATAGATCGTTCATTTTTTGAATTTTTGTCTTTCACGCAGAATAATTTTTTTGTAGAATCAGATCTACTATAAATACTCGCGGAACCGCCTTACTTTTCCAGAGTCTTACCACTTGTATTCATAGAGCTCGCGCGGTGTTTCTTCATTCGTGAGAAAAACGTAACACTCGGAGACAAGTTGAACTCGCGTATCGCGTATTCGAGCAAATTTATACGCCTGTTTTCTAATGAAAATCTAATCCGCGAGTTCTATCGCTGCCAACCGACTTTTTTTCCTTCTTTTACTTCTAAATTATGATGTGGTTTATTCTTGGATTTTATTTGATTTCATCCGCGAACCGCTGCGCCGCGTCGACCGCATCAATAAGCAATTCCAATCGGAACATTAGACGTGAAAACAAACTAGTTTAAGCATGTCGGTCGTCGGCAAATACCGCGTATCGTATGTGTAAAGAAACCACTACGCATAGAAAAATAATTGAACCCGGTATTCCAAACGTAGTACGCTACATACGGATCGGTATGGTTTCATAATTCATTATGTACTTATACTTCTATACGTATACGTACGCGTATAACGCCTATATTTTATAAATAGCAACATAGGTACATATTTACTCTTCGATATATATTTCACTTTTTCTACGGCAATATGTCTTTTCGCAGAACAAGTAAAATCATACGTATACAAAATGGTAAAAACAAGCCAGTATACATCAACGTTTGGCTTGTGAAAACGACAGGTCAGCAATTTTTTCGAAAAATGTATCGTTTTCAGCAGATTTGATTGAGAAAATACATTTCGAATCGATCCGAGGATAAAAAAGAAGAGCAAATATGTACCATGTTGCACTGAAAAACTTAACAAAGTTGATTCAAAACAATAATAATAATAAATAATGGAACAACATTCAACGAAGTTGAGAAAATTTACACTAAAAATAATATTTATCGCGATAGTTGGTGAAACTGATTTATATTTAGAATAATAAATTTTAATGTAATTAGTGTATTTTTTTCGAATGGTGCCTCATTACCTATAACATTAATTTTGCTCAGGTAATCGAAATTTCATTGAAACGAACACTACGTTGCCTAAGAAGTTGCCTACTAGTTTCATTCCAGGCGGAGTTAGCGAGTCGCTTTTCCAATGAAGTTTAGTTTAACTGGGATACGAAGTGATTCAGAGCAGTGTTCCACGAATATCCGAATATCCGGGTATGGAAAAATACTCGGATTTTAACGAGTAGGTATTCGATTGTGCAATAACCGGATATCCGATCTTTCCCGAACATTACACGAAGGGGGCCCGAATGCATTATCAGCAGGGAGCAAAATTCGTGGGAACATGACATTTAACCCACACGACAAGTGACTGCGATGTCAATTGACCGGAAAAGGGACGTCACAATGATCATGACCAATCGTATTCGTAAATAAATAACCGGGTATTTTTTCCGAATATCCGGTTATCCGGTTATATTCGTAATATCCGATTATTCGTGGAACACTGATTCAGAGGCATAACAACACATTTTAAGTAAAAACTCGTTTAAAATAATTGTTTTCTATTTATTTATTTATTTGATGTAGAAATTTACAAGGTTACTTTTTTTCAGGCGGAACGATAATAGCTGGTGGGCTCCCCACCAGCATCCACTTTTTGAGATACAGGTGGCCAAATATCTACCAACTTTCAAAAAAACAAATACACTGAGAAGGTTAAGTAAACGCGTGCTTGAGGGGGAGGGGGAGAGGGATTCTTGGAAGTTGTGAGCTTTCATTTTTTTTTGATTTTTTACTTGTTTGTATTTTTTTCATTTTTCATTATTTTTTCATTTTTAAGGAAGGAGTTTTTATTTATGTGTTTTTTATGATTTTTTATTTTTTTTTCATTTTTATGGAAGGGTTTTTAATTTATGGGATTTTTTATAATTTTTGTAATTTTTGATTTTTGTGATTTTTCATTGTAAATATTTTTTGTTTTGTTTTTAAAAAAAAAAGAAAAGAAAAACAGAAAAAAGGAAAAAATATGAAAAAAAATATATATATAAACACACCTGGGTAGTTTTACTACACAGCCAGTCCCAAGTCTGGATAAAGTGTGAGGGTATTTTTTGTTGGAAAACTTACAAAAATACGTTTCACCTTCACATTGGATGTCACTTTGATACACCAAGGGCGTAGCTCCGCCCATCAAGGAGTGGGGATAAACATAGGCCACACCCACTGGTCTACTTTACCTCCCACCCCTTGAGAGGCGTGGCCAAACCAAAAGTGTGCCAGAGTGACATGTATACTACTGATGCAGCTGAATATTTTTTCATATTTTTTTCAAAAAATTATAAATTGAATTCAATTTATGAATTTTAATAAAAGATTATTTTTTGTTCCATTATTTAAATATAGAATTTTAATTGAAGGTATAATAAATTGATAAAGTAATAATTAAAGGAAATAATTTCAATTCAACTATTTTCATCAAATATTTTTGTTTACTTTCCAGACGACGAACTAAAAACAGAAACTACGTCTGAAATGGAAAAAACGAACACAGAGTTGCCAAAAGGTAAATTTATTTCATTTCACTGATTCATGGCTGCCTGTTACGAGAAAATATCCTATTATTAAATTTGTTTTATAGAACATATAAATTTGAATAAATAATCTACATTTGAGTTGACTCAAATTAATTTTTAAATTTAATGAATTTATTCAATTAAAAATTGTAATCTTCGTCAGGGTAATATTTCAACAATGGTACTCAGCACTTACGTATAAAACACGAAAAATACTCAAACTTGAGAATTCCAATCGTTCGCAAGTTTCTTGTTATACAAGCAGTCGAACAGTTCTTCGATTGCCAAGAGAAATGAATAATTGATCGGTAAGCCGCAACAGATGGGAAAACTTGAACGAAAGCTACCCCACTTCTTGACCAGTCTTCTCTTCCCAGTTGGCAACGTATTAAACGTTGATTGTTTTGCAGCGTTGTAAATTGAAGGCACGATGTGCTAGCATAGATGACGGTGTGATTTTAGATAATGTTCATCTCATTCGGACCGTTCGAATCGTTTCGGTCAATGAGCGTTCAACTCTTTTTAACCTCTTATCATCATCTGAAGTAAAGGACCTAGAGAGTGATGAAATATTAAATTTCAAATTTTGTTCAATCTAGGAATTTCACTTTATTTAATGTTATACAATAATTTGTTCAAATTCAACCATTTAAAAATACAAACGACAACAAAATCAGAAATTTTCATTCTCCATGCAGTTTCACTCTTTCAGATGAAAAGAGGTTAAAAAGAATAGAACGCTCAGTGACCGAAACCATTTGAACGGTCCGAGTGGCAATGTGGTCTTTGGCGTAGAATGTCTTTGGCGTAGAATCCCACGGCCCCAAAATGGGAAAAGATTGTGATATGCTCCTTCAAATTAAAACTGAGACAAAATAATCAACATTTTTCGTATAACTGCAAAATGTCCAACATAAGACCATGGGAGTTTACCAAGGAGGTCCAAGGAAGCAGGGGTATAATATAATTCATCAAGTGAAGTTCTTATCCTTCAACATTTCATTTCTTTTCATTTTCGGAGTCTGGTCACAGACTGGAAAACGTGTTCAATTAGAAAAGTAAAAAAAAAAATTGATCCGAAGAATTCATAACACATACAAAAATTAATTTTGAAAAAGAATTGTTCATCTCTAGTCAGAGAACAAGGAAAATTCTTTCAATGTGATTAATCATTTACCAGTGTGCATAAATAAAAACTAATGTTTACTTTTATTACTTCTCAGTATTTTATTATACAGAAATCTGTCGATGACTTGGAAACCAAAAAAAAGAATGGATATACTTGAAAAACAAAATCCAGTTGAAAGACCAAAATAAAGAAATTAAAACGAAATGCATATTCAAAAATGGAGCGAACAGTGAAACACATAGAGCTATGCTTAAAAGATGATTAATAATTTGGTTCAACCTCTCTAAGTAAGTAGAAAATTTTTTACGTTCCGATTTGGGGAATAAATTCCTTCAACTTTTTCAAGTTAAAATGGCAATTTTTAATTTTTTTTAAAAATTAAACGAAGATTTGTGCGGAATATGAAAATGTTATTAGTCATCTGGGGGTCGGAATTGTTCAACCTACTTAACCACTTAGTCAAATTTCACGTTCTGTTTGCAAACCATACGTGGATTTACGAGTAAGTGTAGAGCATAGACTTCATTTACATAATGTCAAACTAAAGTGAAAACATCGTGGCGGTAGGTAACCCGATACTATTCAAAAAGTTGATGGTTTTTTGGAAAAATTTTCAATTCGAATGATACGTACGTCTTATTTTAGACGGAAAGGAAAATTACATATTTCACTTATTTGTACTTCATCCAAATACTTCGAATAGAATCGATAATTTTCAAATTAAACTTCGAATTTTTCTTCTAATATAATATCCAAACGTGCAGTATAACTTAAAATCGAACCCTCTCTACGGTCTGCACGCCTTCCTTGAAGATTTCAAAGCACAGCTTTACTGAAACTTCGTACCCTTCCGGAAGCATGCCTCATCTCACTAGTACATCTCGAAACTGGCGAAGAACAGGGGATGAATTTTATTCGAGAGGATTATAAATTAAAATTTGTACATTAGGTTTCAGAATCATAAAATTTTCAAAGGCATCGTACGTTGTGCCAAATAAAAAGGTATACAAACTTGAAAAAAAAGACCAAGAATTTCCACATCGTGTGTTATTGAAATCCTAAAAAAATTATCAGGAATTTGAAATTAAAAAAATATGTAAGTCATTCGCCTCTTTTTAATAAGATTCCAAAATGATTCATCAATATTCATAAGTACCTTAAACCCCCATACTCAAGAAATTTTACTATTGAGTGGTTGATCAGGTCGACCACGTGTAATTTTTCGCATGACTCAAGATACACAAAAATACAGGAAAATATGTACACGCCACACGGTAAGTATACAGAGCAAAAAATCAAATAAGTTGCATACTCGATAAGTTTAAGGTGTTAGCCACAATAATATAAAATGGAAAAAGAAGTAAAAACATGATTAATCAATGTTTCAATCGCTGTGACAAATTTTCAGGTGCAAATTATAAATGAACGATATCATCACAAAATCAAACCCTTTCCATCCCTCTCCCGACCATCCTGATGTTATCTTCAACATCAGGGTTATTCGAAAACAATCTATTCACTGTGCCAATTATGCCAATATAGTAGGTTTTCAAATACAAATTCATCCGCCAATATTTATCTAAATCTTTGCAAATAAGCGCATTGTGATTATCGAATACTTGAGGCAGATCTTACGTCGAGTATAGAGGTAATTTGGGCACACATGGGTGTTCATTGTACCTACGTCTACCTACCAAGGACCCTCAAGAATGTTCTGAGAGAATTTTAATCAAATGTGGTCATCAAGTGGTAGCCCTAGACCTAAGTACCACATCACTGAAGATCAGAGATCCCAATTTTGAGCTTAGGGTCCATCAATGGAAATTCGAAGTGGGAAAATTTGAAAACCCGAAATTAGGAATTTTTTTAAAATGAAAAGTTGATCCTGTACTTGGTTTTCTAGAGTTAAAATCAGCAAAAAACATCGCGCATTTTTTCCTATTATCAATGTCGAAAGGATCAAAAGTGATAAAAAAAACTTTTAAACACATCAAAAACGAAAATTTAATAATTAATGGAAAATTTGAAGGAATTTTCTTCTCTGGCCCCTTCAATAACTATTGATGATGAGTAAAAAAAATGCATACAATTTTGTTTGTTACTAGACTCAAAAACTCATAATTCATCATTTTTAATCAACTTAACTTGATTATTATTTTTATTTTTTATAGGTACACTAATTATTTAAATCATCAATGTTTTCAAATTTTCAACTTTGAATACACAATGAAAGGTTAAGTTCAAAACTAAAGGCAACATTTTGGCGGTGTGGAACTTCGACCAAGAGCTATTACTTGGATCAGTACTATCAAAATTTCTGAGGGAGCAGTTCGTGACTGTCTTCAGAGATAGCTGCAACCATATCAGAGACGACCCCTCCACCAAAAAAGTGCGGCCGTCGAAGATGAGGGGTAAGAGAACTTGAAGAAGGATTGCGAACCAGTAAATTATCTTTTCCAAGAAATATACATTAATTTCAGTTTTTCGAACTAACTTTTTCAGGGTGTCCACTATATTTCAGAAATGATTTTACCTGACTTTTCCAGGTTTTCCAGACCAATTTTTCGAATTTTTCCAGACCTTATAAATATGATATTCGTAAACCAGGGAGGAAGAGGGAGGGGGGTAATTTTTTCGCGTGATGTACTTACATCCCGAAATTTTGTATAGAAATGATATAAAATGCATAGAGTCTAACGATTTTTTTTCAAAATCACTAGATACTTTTCACGAGGTCTTTAGATGCCCCTCTTCGGGTCAAAAAAAATATTCAAATTCAATTCTAAAAAATTTTCCGCCCATCCAACTCTCCCTCGCCACAAAAATTTGAAAATTTGAATTTATTACCTACAGAAAAATATTTAAATAAAAAGGAAAAACCAAGTATTCCAACGCAAAATTAAGTTTTGAAAAATGAAAAAAATTATGCCAGGGTGTTTACCAAATTAAGCGAATAAAAATTCAAAATTTTCTTCACATTTCATCCTCTCCCCCCCCTCCTCCAAAATGAAAAACACTTGTCTCAAATTTATAAATTCACGCAACCCTTTGCAATTTTTTAGTTTGTACCAAAAAATGAAAAAGTGAATGAGAAAGTAAAATATAAATCATTTTATGAAAACATATAAACGTGTTGAGCCCGAGCGAAGCGAGGGCGAAAAGTTTGGCGAAAAAAGATCTTCAAAAAATGAAAATTTACCACTTTCCCTCATTCATGTTTTCCAAAACATGGCCAATAATTTCGATTTCTGTTCCATTCCCTCCCTTTTTTTTCAACATTGTGGTCAAGGGCATCATGAAATTTCTCTCTCATCACAGCTCATTAAAAAGTAAGTTTCCAAAAAACTTAAGATTAAAAACAAATTCTGTAGAAAGAAAAAGTGTAAACTACCCCGAGCGTAGCGAAGTAAATTTTTTGGGGATAATTCATAATTCAATGGACAAAGACATGCATTTTGAATATCAATTTTACTGTAAGTACATTACGACCGACAAAAAATGATGAATAAAACAATAATGGGATAAAAAATGCAATAATTTGGCCCGAGCGCAACGAGGGCGAAATTTTTTGAAAAATTTATAATAAAATAAGCAAAAAAACATTTTTCTAAATGATTTACATTTTTTGGGATTTTTGAAAAATTCCAGAGAAAATTCCAAAATTCCCTGACTTTTCCTGACTTTTCCCGGTTTCCCGGTTTTCCAGAGAATGGACACCATGTTTTTTTCCTTCTTAGAAAAATTTCCAGATCAAAAGACCCTTATTTTGAGCAAAAGGAACAACGAGTAAAATTATAATAATATTGTATACCTATACCTAAATAATACGAAAACCAAAATAATAAAAAAAAAAACATTTTGCTTCTAATTTTCTGGTAATTGCAATCCATTTCTGTCGTACTCTAGTCAAAACGACCAAAATTTTCCAAGCAGGGTGCATCAAAAACTGATAATACTTCTCCTTGCAAGCTCCATATCTGTTCATGGAAGGAAGATAAGTGTACCTGAATTTTCATTTCCAAGTTAATGTAATGGACTCAAATTTTGAAAAGATCTAAAAACTAATACCAATAACTTATAGGAAATTAAATTTTCTACAAAAAAAGTCATTATTACTTTTTGTCTATCTTTAATAATGCAGGCGCTATTTTGAAAATAATGGAAATAATTGAAAAACAAAAAAGTACGCTAGTTTTTTTTCTCATTTTTTTAAAATCTAAATCACCCATTATCAAAAAAATCCTTTCGTATCTTACGTAAAAAATGATTTCCAACAAAAAAGATCCTCATCAATTTTTGCAATTTCCTACAAGTTATTGGTATTAATTTTTTGATCATTTCAAAATTTGAGTACATTACATCAATTTGAAAAATGAAAATTCAGGTACACTTATCTTCCTTCCGTGAACAAACAGGGGGCTTGCAGGGGGTGCGATGAACTCGTATCGGTCTACGCTACACGTTGGTACTACACTCGTGTAAATGCGCCATATCACCACTGGCAGGCTAAAAAAAAAGTCTCACCACAAGGAAGGACATCTCCAATTCTTCAATCCCGTTTCCGCAGCCACACAACATGCAATTGCAGATAAGTGTGGTCGCACCCGAAAGGTAGTAAGTATAAGTAGGTAGTAGGTACCTGTTATGCGAGCAGAAGTAAAAACGTTCCCCTCCACTCCCCTGAAGTAGATCAATCCTTTACGGACGTATTGACCTACTTGCGACGGCACAAGGGTAAAAGGTAAAACGCCGCTTTCCAGACCCTACTCTTTAAATCTGAATCAGTCAAAAGTCAAAATTGACTGATTAAAAAGCCGGAATCATGTCACCGTAGAAATCAGTAAAAAAATTTACTAATTCAATCAGTGAAAAATAGAAATTCACTGTTTGAACCAGTAATTAATTACTGATTCAATCAGTGAATTTTTATTTTTGCTGATTCAACAATGAAAATTCACTGATTGAATCAGTAAATTTTGACTGACTTAAATCGGTGAATTAATTTTTACTGATTCAATAATGAAAATTCACTGATTGAATCGGTAATTTTTCACTGATTGGCAGTAAAATGTCACTGATTAACTGGGGAATCAGTGGAATTTGACTGATAATCAGTGACATAACCTGTACTGTTTTATCAGTCAATTTTGGCATTTTACAAACCCAGGTTAAATAAATAATCAATTCAGAATTTGGGTAAAACAATATTTTTTATTATATTTTGATTTTTCCGCACGTCTTTTTATTCTAAATCTAAACATGGAAAAAATTAATTGGAAAAAACCATCACTTGTGCATACATTTTAAGAAACATTTTCACTGAGATCAATTCTTCCAAAATAACAAACGAGTAGGTATCCATACCTGTTGGCCATTCTTCTCCACGACAAAAAAAATATGAAAACATACAACGCGGACCAACTGGTTACATGCGGCCATGCGCGGTCGTCTAATAATCCCTCAGCTCAATATTTGCCTGCACACTGCACACGTAGACAACCGCAACCAGGCAGGAATGCAAGCCAGTTGACTCGTACCTACGACGACGACAGTAGGCGGTCAAGCTGAATATAAATGTAATTCACTTCTGCGCTATGACGTCAAATTTATCATCGTTGACGTCATTCGTTACACGAGCACTTCAAATAATTAACGTTTATCGGCACACTTTAAATCAGCTAAATTTGATAATACGTACGTAGACGAACGCGTACGTAGCAAGTACGTATACATACATACTATTATCGCGTATGTATTTCACACGCTTCTCTTCCCGTCCCTCCTTCGCCCTTTCTCTTTCCCTGCCCGACTTATACACACATATATCAAAGCGGTAAATATTTGAACCGTCAATACGAACCATTATCTTAGCCAAAGCCAATGATAAAGAAAGCAGAAATACCGGTTTTTTTCATACAAATATACGCAAATTCAATGATCTACACATAATTACACATCCGAAATGTATCCGCAGAGAGACTCGATAGAATTTTACCATTCACCAGAAATTCGCAGCGATACCCGTGACATAGAAATTCGCCAATCGAACGTCCTTCGGTACATATTTCAAGTCTTACTATCTACTAACCCTTGAAAAACTGAGTATATAGGTAGGTGTAGGTACACGCGTGCGATATTAACCGATCAACGTATATTACCTTGAGGTAGTACCGGACCTGTGGTCATTCTGGGTAAATTATTTCTAATTTCAATTCTACGAAATTATTCGACGAGATTTTTTCCAATTATTAGATTTTTGGAGGCAACACAGAATTTTATGAAAGTTTCCTTCTAAAAATCATTGATCTTCGGTTATGCTTGTTAGTGGCTTATACAGGAAACGGGATGAATAAGAGGAATTGTGAATATGTGAATAACCTTTTCGAAGTGTAATTTTCTCAATTTCAATAAAAATGAAATATCAGTATGGACTATTCTGATGAAAATGGAAGAGAACACATCGGTATTGAAAGTAAATTTACATTAATCAAATTAAAAATTGAATGGATCTTTTGCAAGAAAATCAATTACTAAACCCGGTATATTGAACCATTTCACAGAATTTCAGGTGATGGAAATGCTACATATGCCAATAGCAAAATAATTGCGAAATATGTAAAACACTAGGTCGATGAACGTGACACCGAGCGCGAAATTTTAAACGACGTAAGTACTTCAAGAAAACGTTAGAATGCCAAAATTTGACACAAATTATGGAGCAAGAACCCGACGAAACATCAAAGCAATGATTAAATTGCATACTTTGCGGACATTTCGACGAACGCGATAGATATAATACGGCTTCAAATATGGCTATGAACCAATCAGATGGCTAAAAATCTGTTATTTACATGTATGTTTGTAGTGGTGAAGGTTCTTGTTAAATAAAACAGACTACACTTATTTTCTAATTATTTTTGCCAAAAATGGGATTTCGACAATCAAAGTCTAAATTTACCTATTTCAAGTTGAGATTTTTTTAGCTCTACTTTCTTCAATTTCTCTAATTATAAATTTTCTTCAAAATTGTATCCAATTTTAAAATTTTTCCAACTGTAAAATTTTTTAAAAATTTGAATTCTCTCAGAATTTTTCAAATTTTGATTTTTTTAAATTCTAAATATTTTTTCAATTTCTTTCAATCATTGAGTTGAAAGAAATTTTGGAAAACATGAAGTTGAAAAAAATTCTAAAAATTAAAATTGAAAAATGTTCGATAAAAATCAAATTAAAAACAAATTTACAGCTGGAAAAAATTTTAAATGGATAGATACAAATTTGAAAAAAAATCAAACTTGAAAAAACTGAAAAAAATTAAGAGTGAAAAATTTTGTAATCAATTTGGACTCAAATCGTCGAAATATAATTTTTAGCAAAAATAATCAGGAGCTAGTCAACTGATAGCTGACTAATGTTGCTAAATCGGTTATTTTCCAAGTACACTCTTCATAACACTATTTTTTCTCATTCGACCTCCCAAGTCACGCTTCAATTTTCAAAAATCACGTATGAACGGTTTAAAACCACGCGATTTTCGTTTCAATTGCACAAAATCGACCGCAAATATTCTCATACGTAGGTGCATTATTCTATTACTCCCAACACATGTAATTTATTCGCATAATTTAGCCAAACTAAAAACTACAAACGTATTTTTCGAAACTGTCGAATGATTTATTCGTGATAATTTGCGAGCAATTTTTACATTTTTCAAACCTGCTTCCACATAATTACTGACGTACTGTGAAAGAAAAACGCACACCGACGATGAACTACTCGGAGGCGGAGATGATGAATGAAAATGGATGAACAATTTTCAAAAATAAATTAACCGGCGAAGTGATTTTTTGTGTAACGATTGAAATTAAACCAGTATTGTTATTTTAATTAAGATTAGGTTAGGTATGGATATTTCGTTAATACGCTGATTATTCGTGACATCGACGCAGTAGGCCGTGTACAAAACAAAAATCCGAAACAGGTCGAGTATGACAAATACACTCATGTAAATATGTACTTATAATTTTTTCTTGTAAAATTTACTATTTTTTCCCACCGTGTTTTGAAGAAATTTCGAGAAGATCCCCCTCATCGTTCCCTTTCCACATACAAACATTATATACGAAAAAGAAATGGGGAATCCTTTTTAAAAAGATTAGTTCCCGGATTAATCGTAAAATAACAAAACGTCATGAATCTCATCAAGAATGGTTGGAACTGGCAAAATTTCAAAAAAAATATTGTTTGATTTAAAAAAGAAAATTCGATTGTAAGAAAGCGTAACTAGATTTCGAGAATCGCTCTAAATTTCAATATTATACTAATTTCGTTTTTTTTTTTGGGAATTTGCGATTTTTTCAAAATTATAGGAAGACTCACTGTTAAGTGTAACTTTCCTTTAATCCAAACAAAGATTAATTAAAGCCAAAAGCATCCAAATTTACTATTAACCGAAATCAACCCGACAATGCAAAGCAATAAGAACGCGCAAAATTGTCATTTTTTCTAAAAAAAAAAAAAAAAAAAAGGAATAACCCCCCCCTCTCTTGACATCTGCTTATACTAAGCAAACATGGCTTAATCTGACAGAAAGATAGCGTCAGAATTGAGAGTTACATACAGATAACGAAATAGGAAATAACACTCATTTTGAAATTTCAAAGGGGCAGAAACACTCAGATATGTAGGAAAAAAACAAGGAGGAATTTTAGCATAATTGTTCATGACAAACCAAACAATTGACAAAATTTGTTTGTTATTTTTTTCAATAACAAAATGTCAAATGATGAAAAAAATTCAAATATGTCAATTTATTATAAGTCGCAAAATTCAAGGGTTGGGAACGGAACGAAAGGAACGGAACGGAACGAACAGAACAAAACGATTTTGATAAGATTTGAACAGAACAGAACGAATCAACAATGAATCAAACGAAAAGATGCGATCGGATGATAACGTAAACACAGAAAAAAAATACAAATAAACGAAACGGAATAGAACGATTTTGGATTTCCTAAATTTTTAGTACATCTTTCTTTCCTCTAATGCTCTGTGCTCTGCATCGGGTGTGCCATACTTTTCCCAGATTTTTCAATTTTTTTTCTCCGGGGACAATTTTTTTGCTAAAATTCGCTGGTGTGTCATTGTGGCAGTATCCTTTTTTCAAGAAAATTTTCAGTACTTACTGAAAATCATTTTGAGAAAAATTTCAGAGAAGTACATTTTTTAAACATGGAAAAATCTGAGAAAATTTTAGGTTGAAAAAAATTCTGGTGTCGGAAATACTTCAAAAAAAATTAGGAGTTGAGTAAAAGTAATTTTTAAAAAAATGGGAGTTAGAATTTTAATAAAAATCAGAGTTGAAAGAAATTTTTGAGAAAAAGTGAGATTGAACTCGTACCTACCCTGAAAAAAATGGGAATCTATTCGTCCATTCTTTCACATGGGTATTTCGTGGATAAACTCATCTACAGCCCAATTTCTTGAGAAATTATTATTTTTTTGGGAAACCTTGCAATTTTTATGATATTATGGAAATTTAATAAAATTTTCTGATTTGCAAAGAATCTCTCTTTTTAAGAAAATTGTCCAAGTTTTGGGAGATTCCTCAATTTTTGGAAAATCGTCCAGGCTGTGGAAAAAAGTCGCTCTAGGTACTTTTGGAAAATCATGCGAAGTTTTGAATAATTTCCCAGTTTTTGCAAAGTCATCGCAAGTTATGGAAAAATCATTCAAACTCGAGTACACAATCTCGGAAAATTTAAATAACGCTGAATCCACTAAATTACATTCATTTTTCTAATGGGATATTTTTTATCACGTTGTGAAAAGGTCCTCAAATCATATTATTCGATGAAGAGTCACTTGCGCTGAATTTTTATTTCAAAAATGCTCCAAAATTTGAAAAATGGACTTCACCATCTGAAATTTTGCATATGATGTTATTTCATGATGTACTTTCGATTTATTTTTGTTTGGGCTCAAAATTTTACTTTGAGTTGGAATATCTAAAATTTCTGAAGCTAAAGTTCATTTCTCGAGTTTTGGATAATTTTTGAAATTTCAAAATTACCTCTATAAAAATTTATAATTCAATTCAAGGATTTTTATTATTAGATAGTTTATTCAATTTGATTTGAAATATTTATTTATATCAATATAATTTAATATAATTTTAGTTATAATTTACTTACATATTTTGTCAAGATTATCAAATTTCCTCTCGCAAACTCACTCGAGGATAACGCATTCAATTTTGAGACACATTCAATTTTGCAACAGTTTTATTATTCTTTTTGGAAAATATGATAAAATAAATCTCCAAAATACAATACAATATCTCATCTTCAGCAATCAATTGTCCTACAACAACCTTTTTCGTTCGCTTCCGCGAAACATGCATTAAATTTCAAAAAAACCCCACACCATGAAATCGAATAACGAAAAAATTAGGTCGATTCCGAGAAAACTTCATCCAAGACTCCAAACACCTCGAGTAGAACAAATTCAAACGTAATTACCCGAGAAAATTACGCCATCGCAAAAGTTCCCGATAGTATTCTTTCTGCATAAAACACCTTTAATCAAAAGTGTAAGTTTGTGTAACTCCTACGCAAACTATGTACGAGAACGTGGTACCTACCTCTTAACCTTCTTTCACGCTGTTTTTCTCACTCAACAAATTCAATTCTCATTCGCCATTAGGAAAACTTTACACCACCGACGTGAAAACTTTTCGCGTATTCTCGACACGTACACGAGCCTACTAACAGCTATTTCTAACCTAATATCCCAATAGACATTCTATCGTCGCTGCTGTGCGAGAATCGCACATAATACGCAAAAATTTACTTTGAAGAATATATCACGAGAGTTTTCTACAAGGATATTTCGGCGTGATGCTTTAAAATTCTCATACCATTTTAGGTACCTAACAACGAAACCGACAATGCGAAGACGTATGAAATTACCTTTTTGAAATTTTGATTAACTTCTAAGTAATTCACGCACACTGCGAAGAGACACGATGCTTTATAAAAATTAGGAATATAGTCGACACACACAAACGTCGCAACGTTAACTCACTTCATAAACGATATTGTCACAGGTAGAAAAATTAATTCGTATTTGGTTAATGTTTATTTTAGTCATTAACTCGTAGGTACAGATATCTAAACCATAGATTAAGCAGTATTCTTAATCTATGATCTATACATCAACACGGGGATGTGCAGCTCCCAACCCTCCACCTAATGGATCATAATTTCTCTATATTGCCCTTCATAAGTGTACTCGAGGGTCAACGTACACATTTTATAAGGTACATAAATGGTAACGGTGCTAGACACATGTGGAGAGAATGACGTCAATACGCACCATACGTACCTTATACCTGCTTTGACCAGCATATACCTAGACCTACGAGTAGATATGTATACATGGTATATCCCGATCCGGTGTTAATTGTTGTTGTTGTTCGATATGTATTGGTGATGAGTAGGGCAACCCAAAATATGGTCGCATTTGAGCTAAAATATTCAATAATATTCGAATATTTTGAGGTAAAATATTTCCATAAATATTCGAATATTCTGAAAACATTCAAAAATATTCGAATACAATATGGGGATCATTTTACTCGTCTGGACAAGCGCTGCTCAAAAATCACGATATCACTGATATCTTTTATATTGTCCGTCCAAAATAGCTTGAGCCAAATTGTGTCAGTTTCCTGATCAAAAAGCAAACAAAATTTTGATTTTTTCCCATTTAACTACAGCAATTTTATTTTTGGCTTTCGGATAATGAAACTGACACAATTTGGCTCAAGCTATTTTGGACGGACAATAAAATAGGAACACTATTCACAAAATGAGGCAAATGATTGAATCAAAATTGTATTTTTATCAATTATCAATTATTAGAATAATCAAAAAACTTTTCGAGAAACATAAAAATTAGCAGTTACATATTTTAAAATCATTTTCATATACGTAAAACGCAAGTCTGTAAAAAACGATTTGATGACTGTGCGTTCTTCAAATGCAAGAAATTCTTTTTAAAAAAATATGTACAATTCTTAATCGGTCTTTCACTGACCATAAGTAATGTAAATTTTTAATTGCAGGTAAAGGAATTATCAAAGGAGCTATGCTTGTTCCTCACGGAATCGATAACTCTCGTATAGTTTAATCACGTATGTGATATGTTTACAGAAGAAGCTGAGGTGGAAAAATTAAACCTCAAGAGCAGCCAGACTGAAGTCTTAAAAAATATTAATACAATTTTTTTCCAAGCACAATTTAAATACACATACTCAATTGATGGAAAGTTCTATATTTCCTTCTTTTTTTTTACAATTTTCGGGGTAAAAATTCATTTATATACCTAGGGGTTAATACTCTCTTAACTTGAATCAGTAAAAATTCACTCAAGAAATAGCCAGAATTAAGTTACTAAAGAATCAGTGAAATTCCACTTTCAATTAATGAAAAACTACTGACTTAATTAGTGAATTTTCATTTTTGAATCAGTAATTTTTTCAATAACTACTCAAATGAATCAGTAATTATGGAAAAAAATTACTGTTTCAAAATTGAAAAATCACGAACTGAATCAGTGGTTTTTCATCGATTTCTGCAATGACTCAATTCTGGCTATTTTATCGGTGAATTTTCACTGATTCAATTTAAAAGAGTATACCCTTACCCTTACTAGAGTAGGCAAATTAGACAAAAAACAACATTTCTGGCCAGCAAAGCTTTTATTGCGGAAAACTGTCGAGAAAGGTCCCCTGAGTAACCCCTAAAAGTTACCACCCCCCAGACCCCTTGCTAATTTTTTTATGGGGGTTCCACCCCCTAAAAAACGGGGTTTTGCTTCTATCTCCTTTGGATTTGATTTTGCGGTAAAAATAGTTCAGTACTTTTTTGTTCTACAGTCAATTTCCAACATTTTTTGTGGGGAAAATTTTTTTGTACAACGATGAGCAGAGGAGATAGAGAGTCCTGAAGGAAGGGGGTTATTGGGAAAAATACCATCATTTAAAAACGTGATAATAGGTGTAAAATCGTACTAAACTGTATGTTTTGGCCATGAAAATGGTAGTATTATGTAAATTGGTGGTATTAATACCATTTTAACCCCCTCTCCCCTTCTATGTGCCCACTCCACCGTACCCATTTGTTTTTATAATATGATTGAAGGGTGAGGTAGGATGGACACGTAGAAGGAGGAATAAGTTCAAAAAGGTATCTTGACCCTCTCACCCTCCTAAAGTTTCTGATACACTGTATCGATACTTTTGTGATACCTCAAGTATCGATACTTTGATATTTTTACCCGGTATCGATACTTACGTTGATACTGCTTAAAATGCTGCAAATGCAGTAAAAAACCACGCATTTCAACTTTTTGAAGGGAGAAAATGAATAAGTATCAAATTTGGCTAAAATCAAACGGATCAAACGTTTTTTGTCGCTCCGGGACAGTTTTTTTCAGGTAGAAACGATTGAAAAAATTTTATTTTTGGTATCAAGGTATCGATACTTTTAAACGTTGATACTGTTGATACCAAATATCGATACGATAACTCCTACGAGTCCATCCTATCTCATCCCGCAATCATATTGCCACTGTTAAATAGAAACAAATGGGTACGGTGGAGTGGGCACATAGGAGGGGAGAGGGGGTTAAAAGGGTATTAATACCACCAATTTACATAATACTACCATTTTCATGGCCAAAACATGCAGTTTAGTATGATTTTACACCTATTATCACGTTTTTAAATGATGGTATTTTTCCCATAACCCCTTCCTTCAGGACTCTCTATCTCCTCTGCTCATCGTTGTACAAAAAAATTTCCCCCACAAAAAATGTTGGAAATTGACTGTAGAACAAAAAAGGACTGAACTATTTTTACCGCAAAATTAAATCCAAAGGAGATAGAAGCGAAACCCCGTTTTTTAGGGGCGGGGGGGGGGGAGAACCCCCATAAAAAAATTAGCAAGGGGTCTGGGGGGGGTCGCTATTATTTTTCAATGGATCTGAGGCTACCAATTCTCAAATTCAAGGTACCCAACTCATTCAATCTAGAAAACGAAGCTTACCGGCAGAATCTGAAAACCCTGTGTTTGATGAAATCAAGAAACCTAAATTTTATAGTATTGAAGGAAGCCAACGAAATTTGTCAGATGCTGAAAACACTAAAATTATGAAAGATGAAATAAAGAAATCTAAATTAGATTTCTCTAAAAAATGTCATATTGATGGTAATGACATCGATGAAACCCAAATTGAAGATGACATATTTGATTTCTTACATGAATTTGAAGAAAAAGGTATCGAAAATTACATCGGCCGCGGCCATCCGAAAAGGTTTTTCAGTTGTGTAAACTTGCCGAACAATTGATAAGACAGAATATCAAAAAGATTTATTCCAAAAATTTTGCTGTTGATATAATTTATTTACTTTGATTATTAACCATCACGAAACAGATTCTGGCATTACTTGTAATCATGAAAACGTATTGACAAAATTTATCGTAATGAAATACATCCGTATAAGAAAACATCATGAATTATTTCTGATCAACAAAAATCGTAGAAGTGATAAAATTCGTAGAAAATTTACAAAATTAATTTTATTTAAAAATCAGTACTTAATCATGTATGTAATAAATTATATTTGAATTTTGAAAAAATGTATTATTGATTTATTTTCATACTTCGGCACTTCAACTTCATTTCAAATAAGACATTACCAACTTTATCAAATAGTTATTGTTTACAAAACAAAATTCCTCTGATAACCTGCGCGAGTTGTATGCGCCTTACCTACGGATATACGTCGCTTAAGCTTTAAATCGATAATAATTTTTATTTTTATAATAAATTTTAAAATCAGAAATATTCAAATAGAATATTTATTTAAATTAGATTATTAAAGTTAAGTAAATTTATGTTATTTTGATCTTAATAAAGTTGTATCTGTTGTTTAGAGTTCGTATACAGAGTGCAAACATCACAAGAATACAAAAAAACTGGAATAATTTTCAATGAAAAAATTCAAAACGTGGGAAATTTTAAACAATTGTTTAAAATTTCCCACGTTTTGAATTCAGAGGAAACTTGTGGCTTTTTTGATAACAAACATAATGTGAAAAAATACGCCATTTTGAATTAGATTTTTTTTCACAACTTTCCACATTTTTTCACACTTTTTCACATTATGTTTGTTACCAAAAAAGCCACAAGTCTCCTCTGACGTCATGGTTATGAATGAAAAAGGCACATTTGTGACATTTCACATTTTTCACACAAAAAAACTGGAATAATTTTCAATGAAAAAATTCAAAACGTGGGAAATTTTAAACAATTGTTTAAAATTTCCCACGTTTTGAATTCAGAGGAAACTTGTGGCTTTTTTGATAACAAACATAATGTGAAAAAATGTGAAAAATTACGCCATTTTGAATTAGAATTTTTTTTCACAACTTTTCACACTTTTTCACATTATGTTTGTTACCAAAAAAGCCACAAGTCTCCTCTGACGTCATGGTTATGAATGAAAAAGGCACATTTGTAACATTTCACATTTTTCACACAATGTGAAATTTTGCACAACGGGAAAGAATGAATTTTTAAAATCTTTGTTATCACATCTGTCATCATTCTAAATTGTTAAAAACTTGAGAATGATCGTATTTCTCTTAATTAAATTAAAATAATAAAATGAGTGAATTTTGAAAGAAGTTATTTGCTTGAATTGTAACGCAGATTTTACTCAGAAATATGGTTTAAAAACTTATCTCTCAAGTCGTTGTCCCGATCGGCTAAATTTATTTGTGGTAATGTAAATTGCAGTGCAGCTTCTACTCACGGGCACAATTTAAAAACTCATCACGTTAGTCAATCATGAATTACATTAAATAAAAAGCACCACATGCTGTTAGTGGTAAGCTTATTTGAGCCAACTTCAACGCAAGTTCTACTTAAAAGCATCATTATTTGAAGAACCATTTTTCCTATCACTGTCCAAAATTTAATTTGTTTAAGCCGAAACCACAGGACGTTGAAATACTTCATTTCACTACCGATAAAGGTATGCTTAATGATGTTTTAGTGTCATTAATTTTGAATGTATTGTAACTCAAGAATTTACTCGAAGTAAATTTTTTATTGATTATACTTACGATTCAAGAATTTACTCGAATAAGTTACTTTTATTAAATTTAACGTTTCGACTTTTGAATTCCCAGTATAAATATGTTGTGTTCGGCTTATTTTTATTTAGAACTTTAAAGATAGGGAAAACAATGCTAAAAATAAAGTAAAAAAATTGCAAGTCGAACGAAAAATATTGTACACACGCCGAAGTCTTCCGACGCAGAGTGGTCCAGGAGACCCCTCAAAACGCGCGAAATTCATTATCATAAAAAAGAGCAATAAAAGTGGGTAAAAAATAGTGTAGGTACATATAGTTTTTTTGGTCGTAGATTACGAATCTGACAAAAAAAACTGATTCGGGGGATGGGGAGGGGTAGGGGAGGTGCTGAAATCAAAATTCACCTAAAATATCGTGTAGTATATCGAAATCTAGGTTTTCGAGGTCGTAGATTAAGAATCTGTCAATAAAAATTTTTTGAAGGTCATGGGGAGGGGGTGGGGGGTGCTCAAATCAAAATTCACCATATTATCAAGTAGCATATCGAAATCTAGGGTTTCGAGGTCTTGTATTTCTCAAGATACTTCACCAGTGTTTAAATAGATCAATTTTCAAATATCGCGCGTACATTGATGCTACGTTATCCCCCCCCCCTCCATCAAAACACACGCACAAACAACCTTAGTACAGTAATGTATCAGGACCGACCCAAAGAGCAATTCGAACTTCGAAGCTTCAAAATAATTTTAAATAACAGCGCAACCAGCTGGAATCGAAATCCCAAGAGTCGAACTCGATACATTCGGTTATATATTCGAACGAGACCGAAACAGATACGCCTGTAAAAAGAAGCTAGTCCACAAGCATGACACAGATTGCCCACATGCCAGGAGCAACAATTGATTTTCCCTAAATAACTCGAAAAAGAAGCAATTATGAAACATTTTTATAATAACTTGATCGAAAGAGGATGAAATAAGCTTTCGATTGATACAATTACTTTTTGATTTTACGCAGCTTGAAAATTTCGTAAATTTTGATGGAAAAAAATGCAGCGATTTGCTCAGTTGCACGAAATTAAAAAGTAATGATACGATTCGAAAACCAATTTCATATTCTTCCAATCAAGTAATTGTGAAAAAGTTCCAAAATAGTTTCTTTCCCAAGTTACCTACATTAGGAAAAATCAACAAATTATGGTATCTTGACAGTTGACACCAAACTTTACACCAATAAATCATCCGGCACATGCACAAATGCTCTATTGCTATTGCATTGCGAAGGATAAAAAATCATATCATTACCGTTTTTTGTTTACCATATATGTACGTTAGACGTACGTGTGATCGAAACCACGTATTTTCTAGTTTCTATTTAATCGAGAAAGGAACCCCTATGAATGTTGGGTATGAATTTACACAGATGTGATTGATGTCATTTATACGGGATGACAACATAGCTTGCCTGTATTTATCAAAATACCACGTATTTTTAAAAAATTCATTTTTGAACGTTCCCGATAATGATTAAAATAATTTAGAATAAACCGTAATTGTTGAAGAATTTCCGGTTGAACGCGGAAGATACATTTCTCAATGACAGATTAACGCAAAGCAAAACTGAAAACCCTACACCACACCGGCCACACCTCTACCAACCAATAAAATTTCACATCAAATCTTACCTTTCTAATGACGGTAAATTCTTGCTCATCTTCGCAGCTCAAATTGCTACAGGAACTACAATCGGAAATCTTCCTACCGCATTCGATGACGTCATATTCGTTATCGATGATATTCGTGCAATTGTTACAATTACTCCAAATGCTGCTGATGCTGCAATCTGAGCTCGAATCGGCGAACACGTTGTTCATTTGATCCTTGAGCCGGCAATTTTGAAATTCTTCGATTTCCTCGAGCGTGATGGTAGAAGAAGCGAAATTAGGATCATCCGAATGATCGCTGATCACTACCGAAGGTGTGCGTACATTTCGACACCTCATTTCGTCATCGTCGTAGTCTTCGTTCGAGTATTCCGAACCTTTTCTACAATGAGGCCTATATAGATACCTGCAGATGCCATTTTGGTATTCGTTGAATTTTTTAATCGATTGGTCTAAGCTGCAAGTCTTCCGAACGCTGAGTTTATCTTGACTTTGGTTTATTTCGGATTCGTTAACGGTAGCGTTGAGCAAAGGCCCGGTCCACGTTTGCCTACGATGGAAATTTTTTATTGATAGCCTTTCGATAGGTATCTTATTGTAGTCTAATTTATCGTTGAAGTTCAACTCGTCTTCAGTGAAATTGGAATTCGATCTGGTGGTAGTTCTCGAACCGCAGTTGGAATTACCAGTTGTATAGGAACATTTATCATCGTCGCTTTCCGGCAACGTCTCGATGGCCGAATCTGACTCGGATCTTTTGACCGAAGGTGTTTCCATAAACCATAGTCCATCGTCGCTGGTAGCCGGACTATTCAGATCGCTGTACTGGCCATTATTCGGTAATGGTAAAAAGCATCCTTCGTCCGAGTTACCAAACCCATAGCCGGATTGAATTTTATTAAAACTAATTACGGACGGATGCGGATCCAGGAGCGAATTGGAATCGCAGCACCGCAGACTAGAATCATCGTCTTCGATCACTATATCGGCATCGGATACGCGGTGTTCGTTGACACGATGTTGTTGCGAAATTAACATAGAGTATTTTTTTACCAATTTTTTAACCGAAGGGAATTGAAAATCGTGTCTGTCGACGGATAGAAATCTGCACGAGTTGGTGGACGTGGTAACGACGCCGGATCTGCGTTTCCGATGCTTTACGTCGTCGTCTGGTTTTGAATCGTCGCGGTCGGCGACTTTCTTGGGTTCTTTTTTCGTCATCTCGATTTCACGCCGGACCGGTGCACTTCTTGGCATTTGTTCGAATACGATCTAGAACGCGGTTCAACGTTTGTACTTGATTTTCAAGTAATTCCAAACGAAGTTACGATCGCCGACGCCGTATTGGTTTAGAAACGTTGACACGAAACACGCGGGGGAAGCTTTTCCCATATTAGAAAAGTGTGATGGTAAAAAAATTGAAAAAATCACATCATAGGACGTATTCACGAGCACGACGCGACATAGTCGAACTTCGCAGCAAAACTGAACCGAACCGAACCATAGGAAGACGAAATGACAATATTTAACGAAAAACGATCACCTCATATCGACTAGACAGTAGAGAAACGAATCAGGATTCAACGAGCGAACCAAGATGAACACGAGGCAGAAACACACGCACTATTTGGAAATAATTAAACTAAATCCAACATCACACTCGCATCACGAATACACAAGAACACCGATTTCAATTGTTGACGTACCTCTGCGTATGCGAAACATTGAACGACGAGCATGTTCATACAAACAACGGACGAACAAACGTATTATCAGCTGGTAAAATTTCCCCTATTTTATCGGCGCCGTTGTGCCGTACGTACGGTAACGTTGTAACTTATAATCTAAATCTATCACCAACACTAATGTCGAATTCACGTAGATATATGTTACGGTACGAAAAATAATTTAGCAAGAAACGTGCATTTAAACGCATCGCTGTCGAAATGTGCACGAAATTGAACTGATAATAAATAAAATAAGCACGTTAACTCGAGTAATATGGTCAACTTGTTGCCGCACGCCGAGACTCCGATACCGAAGCCGAGCAACGAATTCTACTTAAAACTCGCAACCGCCCTACACGCCCGACATACTAAATTCGTTCACTGATAGCGAATACCTGAGCAGTGTTGCCATTTTGTTGCAACGTTAACTGCTACGTAGCATTAATTATGTAGCATGTACTAATAAAATATTATGGTTGCCTGCAAAATATTTATGTACGTTTTTTTATGAATAACGAATTGTCATCGGAATATATTAAAATTTTTAAACGTTATCATGCAATTACCGGTACTTGATAGTTGATTAGGCATTTTTGAGTAATTATATTCTTTTGTGACATTTTCAACAAAATGAATGTTAATAAAATTCTTTCATATAGAAGTATGTTTTCGCAGCGATTTTACATACTATGTAATGTATGTACCTATTATGTATGTATGTAGATATCTATTTTAAGAGAATGTCGTTCATTTTCAAATTTTGGAGCATTTTTTGGTTTTTCACCGAAGGGTCTGGGTTTGGCTGGGTCTGGTATCAATCAATAATCAAACCAGTCGTTCAGCCTCCCCCCCCCCCTTACAATTATACTTTCATTCTGAAGACAATTTTGATACCCCCTTTCCCTTCCATTCAACCGTCTCACGATTTATGACTATTTTTATACATAATCAACCATAAGAATTTTAAATTTTAGTAAAGTTAAAATAGGTACCTGTCATTTCCATATTTTCTAGACTTCAAAATTAAGCTGAAAAAATTGTTGGTCATTAATCATTAGAATGAATTCCAATTAGGTTTTTGAAAATTTTTTGTAGCAGTGCTGCCAACTGAAATTTTGTAAAAATTGCGTTAATTAGAATACAGACTGCAATGAGAATCTTTCGAAAAATTCCATCAAAAATTATTCTAGCTGATCAAAAAAGTTTTGGCTCGATTTTGAAATGTTTCAGTGAGCGATTCAAATTTGGTAAAAATAAAAAATTCGTAAAATTTGCGATTTGCAACTTTTCAACTCCATTGCAGAGAGTAAAAAGTAATATCAAATTTCCATGTAAATGGTACAGGAAGGTGTAGAAACTCAAATCACTCTTTTTTTTGGGAAATGATTTAAGGTCCAGGCAGGTGATACAATCCAAAAATGGCAAAAAACGTGTTTTTTCGGAAATGACATCACTTTGAGGTTCTCTAGCTCTGTCTCCTTTTGGACTTGGGAGCTCAAACTTTTTGGGAAGGTCTCCCACTCAAAGTTAACTACGTTACCAATTTTTTGTCGAAACGTAGAATATGTGTTTATTTGACCCATTAAACTATACTTATTTACGTTTTCAGTTTCGGATTATTTCACTGTTTTTGCCTCTTTAAGTTCTTAGGTGCGGAAAACATGAAACAAAGAGTAGCCATCCTGAAACATCCTGGAAGAATTTTTCAAAAATTCGTATTTTTTTGTACTTTTAGGTAGAGTGAAAAAAAAACTAATTCGGATTTTGACGAAAATTGGTGAGGTATTTACTTTGATTGGGTAGAGGACCCCTTAAGAGAAAAGTTGCGTCAGTCATAAGGGGGGGGAGATCACGAGTCTTCAAAGTAGTTCCATATTTAAAAACAAAAACAAATTTTGGCCACTCCTGGGTCCTGGGCACACCCCTTCGATAGGACTATGATCGCCCAGAAAAAGTTCATTTCGAATTTCTATACTTCCCTGATCCAATGACTTTGAAATTGTATACTCATTTTTGTTCTTTACTACGGGGTTGAAAAGCTGCAGATCGCTAATTTTAACATTTCCTTATTTATATACTAAGTTAAAATTGTTCGCTCAAGCCCCTTAAAATTGAGCCAATTTTTTTCGGTTTCCAAAAATAAATTTTGACGAAATTTTATGTCTTATAAAAATTTCATGACAGTGCTACCAGTTGAATTTTGACTTGTACTATCTTCATATGATTTCAAAAAAAAATAATGGTAATAGGTATTCTAATCACCAAAAAACATTTGGGTTAAATTTCAAATTATTGAAATAACTTGAATTTTTATAAAAATTGCATTAAAATGCAGTTGGCAATACTGCTGTGAAATTTTTTTGAAAAATTTCATCAAAATTTGGTTAGTGGTTTGAATTTTCTAAAAATCAAAAAATCGTAAATTTTTCAATCTGCAACTTTTCAATTCTCTAGTCCCGAAGAGCAAAAAATGGTTTCTAATGTCAAGGTCAGTGGACCAGGAAAATGTATAAACTCATATCGTATTTTTCAAAGGATGGTTGGGGTCATACGCAGGAAACAATAACCAAAAATGAAAAAAATCACATTTTTTAAACGTAATACCTCTTCAAGGACCTCCTGTTCCATCCTCGTTTAGGCTAGGGCTCAAGTTTTTTATGCGAGGTCCCCTAGAACTCGAAGCATTATTTTTTTTTTACTTCACCCAGAGAGGCAGAGACCAAACTTGGTCAAAAAGTATTTACTGGCTTTGGAAAAATCTCCCATTCACATCAAAATTTTCTGACTAGAGTAGGGGGTGGATCATCCACCCCTACCCTTGTTGTTTCGTCTCTAACTTCATCCTAATGTATACCTAGTACCAACATACCTATTAATAACCCCATACGTACATAATTATGTAAGTATCTAATGTACCTACTACCTACGTAGTACGTAACTACGTATGCACGTAATTGGATTTTGTCAATTTCGTTGAACCAAGGGCTAAAATTAGATAAAACACGTAAAAAAAATATCGTTATCTCAGATTTTTATTGCCATAAAAAATCAAATTTGAAAGACCTGAAATTTTTATATCCCTCCCCTCTAAACAATCGAGTATATTCATTCATATTTAAACGTTATTGTTGTTTCATATGGTATACCTACGTTAAGATGTCTTTCTCATCAAAACTCGTAAATTGAGTTGTTGTAAACTGTAGGTACATATGTAGATACATCAATATGGATGTGTAATTGAGAAATCCCCTGAAAATGATGCTTCCGATGGAAAAATATAGGATAACTAAGCAGGTACACATTATACTTAGAGAGAAAATTTACAATTTAGATGAGTAAGTAAGTAATGTTATTTTTTTCCATTTTTATTCCGAAAAAAATTCAGAATGTGGCAACAATCAAATAAAAAAATAAAATAAAACAACAGTCAAAATTTCAAATAAAATTGTAAATTTTTTAAATTTTTATTGTTGATTTTTGAATTAGCTGGTGTAGGCAGGTACTGAGAATCAGATATTTCTAAGTTTCCGATATATTTGAAGAAATAGATTACTTATGTATTTTTCTCGGAATAAAGATTAATAAAAATGTAATGACTGTTCCAGATTGAAAAATTTCTCTATTAAGACTTTAATCATTAAAGAATCTTCGCAGGAAGCATAGTTTTCAAATAATTTGATTATGCTCTTTTTCACACAAAAAAATTAAACAAAACAATTTTTCGGTTCGATTTCGATTTTTCGCGAATTCCAGCCGAGTTCATTAAAATTGGCAAAACAAAATTCCTAATGTAGGTACAAAGGAATATTGTTCATAAAAATACGAATTTTTGTTTTTGAGTAGGTACCTAATTTGTCCAAAACGGAAGCCTTTCATTACATAATTTTAGAGGGTAAAGAAAGGGATAAAAATTCATTCGAAAAATGTTTTCATTGTGAGATATCACTTGAGAAGTGGAGAAAGATACTAACTGAAGCAAAATCTAAATCCAAGATTTGTTATATGTACCTACTCACAAAAATGTGGGTAGGTTTTCTTTTTTCAATGCTTCAAGATTGATGGAAAGTACAGAGGTAGCGAAAATGGCCACCAAAAAATAACGAAGAATAAAAAAGTACCTGCTAATACGTATCTATTCAAATTTTCAATTTTAATTTCTTAAGGGTATGCTCTAGCTTGTTATCAGCGGAAAAATTTAGGATCGGAATATCTTAAGCATTATTGAATAAAATGTTCTGAAAATTTTATATACCTATGCTTCGGAACAACATTACCTTTTGAGGACTTTTGAGATATTTTCAAAACTTCTCTTTCATTTTTGAAAAAAAAGTAATGTTTGGAAAAAATTGGACAAACAACATTTTTTATCCAAAGTATTTTCGAAAATTCTTTTTTTTTAAATTGAAGAGAAATTTTGAAAATATCTCAAAAGTTCTCAAAAGATAATGTTGTTCCCAAGCACATATTAAATTTTCAGACCATTTCATTCAATAATGGTTCAGATATCCCGATCCTAAATTTTTCAATTTTCACTGATAACAAGGTAGAACATACCCTTAATTCTTCATTTCATGCTAGCTCATGGCCTCCATTGTTTTCCTCTTTTTTTTGTATGAATGAAAAAATTGAAAATCTGTATGATTTAGAACATTATTTCGTATTTTTCTTTTTAGAACATCTATCATCGAAAACTAATGCGATAACTAACGTGAATAAGCAAAACAAACCTATCATATTTTTTTTCAAAGATGTTTGTAAATCATCGATAAATCGTGGCATTTTACGTCAAAAGTCGCTTCAGCTGCGCTTTAAACGTATTCATATGACGTATGTGTAGTTTCATTCGTTAATAAAGAGATAATAATTATTTTCATATTATTATTCAATTTACCGTCTAAATTATCTGTTTAGTCTGGAACTAAAATTACACTGACATTTGATCCTTCCTCGTTTTACGTAAATGTATATCGATTGAGGTTTTATTCTTCACTTCAACAATACCTACGTACTTATTCGATATCTTTTTTTTTCAAAAAAAAAAAGCATACATATCAAAGGTTAAGATGGTAGCATACAGAATGAAAAATAAAAATACCTATTTAATTTGTAATATGGGATTACGAAGTGTTGGATTTTTTCGACTTCGTTTGTATTGTAAAAAAAAAAAATGGCGAGACGACCGCAGGCGCAGGGTCATTTTCATATTAAAATTGTCCAACGTATAGATACCTACCAATTTATCGTCAGTACACGATCGTCAGTTATGAAGGATTAGCTATAAGTAGACAAAATTTCGGTCGAGTTCGGCACCTGTGGGAATTATTCTTCCAGGAAATACCTCTAATAACGTCAACAGAAAACCCAGCTTATGACTGTTGACTGATACCAACTCATATTTTTTATTTTTTTTCTTGCAATGCATAGGTAGGTAGTTATTAGCTAAAGCAACGAACTGAACGTTTTCAAACCATGATTCAAGCTTCGATCACAATGAGTGTGTTGCATCATTCGCCTCATCAACGTATTTTTAAAACATTTTGTGATAAATTTTACGAGTTTTTAATCGCTTGTTTCAATTTCACTTTTGATGATACCGTTTTTGTGGAAAACTTTTACACAGCTTTCCGCATACGTACAAATTTTATGCCAAATACGTAATTAAAATTTGGTAAATTAATTAATCAAAAAAAAATTATCATTTTATGCCTATTAACAAATGAACAAAATTAAAAATTATCATTTTATTCCTATCAACAAATGAATAAATAAATAATTGAGAATTGGAGTATGAGGCTCAAGTCGGGCTTCAGGCATAAAAAAATCTACACTGAAAGTTTTAGGCCAAATGTAAACACCCAATAATTTGATTTTTTGGGAGGAGAAAAAAGATGAAATTTATTTATTACGATAGTTCCTGATTCCAATGAGTAATTAAAGCTTAGGAGTACACGAACTTTACCACTGATATATTTTTCAGGTTCATAATTATGCCCTCATATTGCTGTAATCAGATCTCAATCAAAAATAAATTGATATTTAATGTTATTAATAGGTCTATCGCAATCGAATTGAACTCTCGATAAATATTATATTTATTGAGAAATCAGTAAATCCGAGTAATATCGCACGAATTCAACTGATTCAACAAATGTCTAGGTAGAAATATTAAAGTGCCTATTATGCTTTCTTACGTAAGTAAGTGTAATATTAAAACCCACAAGTAAGTATATAAATTATTGGCAGAATTTAAAAAAATCTCTTCGACTCAAGATGCGAAAATTTTTTAATTTTTTCAATCGGTCATTCCAACTATAAAAAGTCCATTTTTCAATTAGGTGCTGGATGAGTGCTACTCTTTCTCTTTTTGCCACACATTTGAACCAACCCCTTTTTTCTCCTTTCTCAAGCAACCATGCAATCTGATGAATGGTTCAATTGTATCGAAAAATTCGACAAGTTCCGAGTCCACATTGGAGAAAAATCGATACAATTTTTTTATCGTTTACATACTCTCATAAATTTTAATTAGAAATAAAAAACGTGTCACGAGGTAGGTAGAGGTACATACACTAAACTGCGCGATTTAACCTCTTAATTAATGAATTGTGCGAATAACTCGGGTAAAAAATATGTAACATGGCATTACCATTAATTAAAATCCGAACGAAGAGAAAATTTTCAAGAAAGTTACTACCTACTCGCGAAATTTTTTGCACTTTCGTCGAGTATTGCAACCCAAGTGGGTGCTATTTATAAATTCTACGCTGTAATTACGTCGCGAAGAAATGTCTTCCTTGAAGGATATCCTACCTGAATGATCGCTCTAGATAAATTCTAATTGGGTAGGAAAATTTGTTCAGAATTATACGCTTGTTAAGTCGCATTATATGGATTATTAAAGCTTACGTAAGAATTAAACTTATGCAAATTTTACGTAATTGATGGGCGCAGATGTATAAATCTTACAAAACAACGATTAAGTGTTTAAGAAATGAAATTTATATGTTTTCGTGAATTGCTGGATGTTTTAGCTGTCTTTTTTTTAAATCGTTAGAAAGGAAGTTGTTTTATCAAAATTGTTCTTCAACTCGACGATTTAAATGTAAATTTTGAAAAGAAAAATGTAAATCTACGATTTTGGTCGTAGATCTAGGTATTACTCAGACAAATTCAAAAGTGATGGGAAAATAGTTTTTCCACCATCCGGTAGCCCTTGGTGAGTACATGCTACTCAACATGTACTGGTCTGATACAAAAAATATGAAGTACGTTATAAGTAAACAAAATTTTTGATTAATCTTATACCTACCCAATTTACATTTCCGAAAAACTGACATTACAGAAACAAAATAGACAGGTGATTCATTTTTTTAAGGTTTTATTTCAATCTTAATGTGAAAACACTGTGTAATTTACAACCCTTTTTTCGTAAAGTAATTGAGGTGGTGAATGTAATAGACCCGAACAAAGCAAATGCAATTTAAAAAAAAAAATGTTTTGAATTAAAAATACACCGTAAGATTCTCCACTTTCTTTATTTACTTACGTAAGTTGACACCAATTTGCCACTTTTTTTTGTATTTCAATTTTTTTGCGAATTTTTTAAGGAAATTTTCATTTTTTTTCTCGAAATTTTCTATCTGGTAGATATTAGGGGTAAATCGTCTTGCTTTTTTTCGAAATTTGAAAAGAAGGTGGCTGGAAAGTTATACCTATACTTCAAAAAATCATGGTAACATTTCACCTGTCTGACTTCACATACTTCGCCTCGACATTAAAATCTGGCTATATGTACTCAAAAAATCTTGAAAAATCAAAAAATAATGTCTGAATTGAAAAAAATAGTTTTAGTAAAAATATTTTTCCCCAAAACACTATTGACTTCCATTTTTTAAAAGGACCCTAATAAATACTATTCTTTCATATTTTTTTAATAGGTACCTGCTTATGTACTTTCGGGAAAAAATTCAAGGGAATTTCCCCTATGACTGTTTTAACCCATGAAAATTATCAGTGGCGATTTTCATTGATAATTTCCCCTCCCCCGTGTATCCATTTTTCAAAATGAAGAAAAATACATTATACAATTATACATACCTACCTACTTATTTTTTTAAAAATTGGAACAAGTGTGGAAAATTGACACCGATGATTTGTATGGGTTGAAATACTTATTCATACTAACATCATTTCGGTGAAATGTTTTCAACAGCTTTCCAGTTTTTCTACTAAATACTTATTGAAAAATCATAAAAAGTGATATTTTTTGACAACCCTTGGAAAAATAGGGCAAGTAACCGTGAAAAATGGATCTCACTGGTATTTTTGAGAAAAAAATTCATAGGTAAGTACTAACATTACTTTTGGCAAAAAATCAATTTTTCAAAAAAATTGTTTTTAAACTTTTTAAAATGTTGTTATCTTTAAAGTTTTTCTGAGAAGAGGTAAAAATGAAGTCAGGTGGGTAAAATTTTCACCTCGTCGTATGGTGGTCTAGGCACAACGACATGGCTACCCGCCTCTTCAACTTTCGAAAATGATTGCAAAACGGTCATCAATTACCCCGAGTGTAGACACATTATAAAATTAAACTTTTTTGATTCAACAGAAGAAAGGCAACCTTTTCTATTTTAACCATACCTCGGTCTGGAAAAAATTCTTCAATAGGAATTTCATAAAAAAATTTCTATTCAATCAAAATAAATTCATCAAAATAAAATGTTTTCCAATTTTGAAAATGAATAGAAAAGTAGAAAAAATATGGGAAAAATATTCCTCATAAAAATTTCAATGGGTACGCGTACCTTCGAATTTTTTAAATCCGGAATATCTTCTTAATTCTCGTAGGCAGGTCTAGGTTTCCTAGATTTAATTTCACGATTTCACGTAACACTGTCAATTTGCCATGTAAACATGAGAGAGTTGATTTGAAATATGTCTACTTATGCATATTTCTCCAACTCCGAATGATCAGCTGATTAATATTTATTTTTTATAAAATGTCAAAGATGTGCGAGAATATAATTATGAGATTTTGTGAAAGTAAAAACGTTATGAATATAATCACAAAATCATTTGCACGGCTGTAGTAAGTACATAAAGCAGGTATGTGCCTATAGGTACCTACCTAAATTCAGTTTTCTTATTTTAATTCAGTTTTAAAAGTTTTGCTTGTTTCGCCTCCTTTACCTATTTTCAAACTCTGCGTTTTTTATTTTACGTAAGTTTGATTTTCTTTTGATAAAGAAAATTTTTCGAGATTTGGTTTATTTTCATTCAAATATACATTGACATTGCGAATAGGGCTTGATTACTCAATTTAACTGGATGATTCCACAAACCAAATTAAGAAATCATTATTTTTATCAATTTTTTATTATCATGGGAGGCGGTAATAGCTTGCAAGAAAGAAGAAGCAGTTCGTTAAAAAAATAATTTCATTTCATTTAAGAATCGGACTCTTTCTTTTTGAAAAGGAAATACCAACATCTGAAAAAAGAAATAGGTGCTAGACAGTTCAATAAACTGATGATTTAAAAAAAAGTGAAGTAATTCTGACGTAGGTAATATCCTAGGAACCATAACATAAACATAAACGTAAAATAAACTAAAATGCCGAGGGAATTTTTTCTTAAGAAATTTATCTCCTTTTCATTCAGAGCTTCGATCGCTTTGTTCGATAAAACTGGAAGTAAAGTAAAGATCCGAGGAAGTGGTACAACTTCATGGAACCCCAGAGTTGATGAAAATGTAAAACGCATCTTGAAGGCGTCTAGAATGATAAACGCAAAAAAAAGGAGCAAGAGAATTAAACCACAACAAGTATCTCGCACAGTGACGTACCGAAGGCATTTCCCATGGGGGGAGGGAGGGAGAAGAGGTGAAAATCCCAACTCAAATTTTCAAAATTCTCAACTACATATAGCCGATATCAGGCTTCCGGGGGAGGGAGTGAGATTCAGATTTACTAACCAATTTTTTTCAAACTTTTCTGGCTGATTTCTTAAAATTTACATGTAGGTACTAATTTTTTCCAAAGCACGTGAGGTTTTTTGATTTTGTTTACTTACTCGTTTTTATCATTTTTGCGAGCTTTTGAAGTTTTCACAACCCATCATAAGACCATTTTTGAGATAAAAAATCTGAATAAATTTTTCATTGGTTACTCCAAATTTCTATTTTTTTTCAAACCTACAAGCAATCTCATTGTAGGTATGTACTTGAAAAAACATACGAAATCGTTTATTTGCCTTGAGCGAAAAAAGGGTAGAAATTTCGAAGACAAATAATTTTACATTAATAAAATTTTGTAATTTCAATGTAAAGAAGAGGGAGATGAATTTGACCCGAGCGAAGCGAGGGCGAAAATTTTAGAAAACCTCAAAATTAAATGTGCAATAAAATAGTGTTTTGCATGAAAGAAAAAACTTTAATGAAAAATCCTCTGCTTTTATACTTTAAAATTATTAAAGCAGAAATATAACATGGCCGAGCGTAGCGAGGCCAAAGCTTTTGAAAAATTGTATTTTTAAATATCAAAAATAAGTTTTAAGGAGAACAAGAACAATGAAATTAATTAGAATACCTAATTTTGAAGAAAAATGCGAAAAAATCTCTTTTAAATTACAAGTACAACTATACAATTTTTTTAGTTGACCAGTGAAATTTTTTAAAATGACAAGGTATCTAATTAGTTATTTTTTTCTTAAAAAAGCATAAATTACAACGACCTAATTCTTAGCTGGGAAAATAATCAATTTTCAGTTGGAAAAGGTTGGGAAAATGACTAATTTTCCCAACTAACAAATGAAAATTTTGTTGATTTCCGACTTTTAAAATAGGTATTAGGTAACCATTTTATTTATTCATTTTTCATTTAAAAAGTAAATACCAATGGTCCAATCGTCCCAACTGACATTTTTACTCATCACTTGGGAAAATTACCTATTTTGAGTTCGGAAATTAACCATTTTTTGAGTTGGAAAAATTACTAATTTTGAGTCTAAAAAATTAATCCCAACTGATGTGTTAAATGTTCTATTTTCCCAACTCGCAAGTAGAAAATTTCCTCAGGGGGAGGCTCCCCCCTCCCCCTACCGGTACGTCGCTGATCTCGCAACCTCTTTCATTTAGTAGGTATTAAGATTTTTTGACAAAGTAAGTATTTACTTTCCACATCAAATAATCCGTTATTCTTTTGCAAATACAATTCGATATGACGAGCTGAGGTTCTTTAGTGAAAGGCGAAATGCATTTAGAAAATAAATCTCGTTCACATTTACATTCAGAAGACTGGAACTGAGCATCTAGATTCCTGAGATGAATCTCACCTGAAACGTACAGTAATCAAATGCACCAATCGTTATATTTCAACAATCGGAGATTTTTTCAATTAAACTAACCAGGATGTCCGATTAAAATATTCAAAGTCAATTTCATATTATTCTCGGTGGCATTTTGAAGAATTCTCACCAAATTAGCTATATCATTGGGTAATTCTGACAAAGGATCCAGAACTTTCAAGCGAATCCCTTTGGAAATTAATACTTCACTTTGTAAAAACAACAAATAAAAGCCCATTCCATTTAATAACGAGTAATTCTCGAATCAAAATTTGAAAGTTGAAACCATCATGAGAAACATACCTATCGAGCCAATTCAGCAAAACGATTCGAAAAGCCGATATCATTTTGGTAACCTCATCATCTGGGAATTTGAAAACGAAACACGAAAACATGCTGACGGTGACTTCTTCAATTTGAAGCTTCAAGCACCAATCAGCGCACTCCAGTATTTTTCCAAAGCTGTGCAATAAAAAACAAGGTACTCAAGGTGCGAAAACAATAGTACAATGTAACAAGCTTCTTACTTTTTGACATTGTAATCTAACGTAGGATACTTCTCGTATCCGTAAAATAGTGGTACTTCATTGACCAGAAAAACAACATGTTCAGGGATACTAAAAAACCGTCTCATTTTGCCACCTCGACGTATGCAACTAGGTACATATTTCTCAACTATGAAAAATTCGTTTCGGAAATGAAGAAACAATATGGCGGAAGTTATTCCAAAACAATGGAATTAGATACACTCGACGAATATTTTACGAGATTAATTAAAGTGATGGGAAATTTAAACCGAATTCATTTTCATACTATAATTACGCCCCATGAATTTTGAATAAACGACGCAATACACTTTAAAATTCTGATGAATATTTAAACTTCTTCCTAGCTCTGCGGGTACCAGGCATCTACTTAAAAATTTGCCAATTTCCCAGAGCCAGGTGATGGAAAATTTTTCATTGTGACAGTGAAATGAAAAGGGTTGATGGCTGGAAATGAAAGTTTTCGAGAATATTTCAAATGTCAAGAAGAGACATAAAACCTCGAGCAATTTTTATTTTTTTTATAACCCAAGATAGTCGTAAAAATGGCCAATATTAGAAAAGAGGAATTTAATAAATAACATGGTACCTGTTTTATATCAAATTTTAATTCGTATAACTTCCAGCTTCCTATTGCACCAAAGCAGGATAAATCAGACCAAAGAAAAACTCGTAAGTCGTAATACAACGATATAATATTCCAAGTTGATATTTTATGGATTCTTCGGGATTTAGAGAAGCATCGTGCAAACATAAAATTTCAATAAACAGATATCCGTTTAAATTAGAATTTAATTCATAATATAGAATTGTAGATTTTTTACATTTTTATCATCTGTATTCGCATCATCAATGTATAAAAATATAGCAAAATATAAATTTTTTCGAAAAAAAAGCAAAACAAGCTATCAGCTAATCGCTGATCGTAGAAGGGTTTTTGCATTATTTTTGTTCTACAATAAAGTTGTTAACTTGTTACGCCTTTCCTTTGCTTGTTCTTTATCAGTAATTCTGTATTGCTGAATGAATGATGATTAATTGATTACTCGAAACTCGAAAGTCGAAACCAATTGGTGCTTGTCTCACTTTGATACCAAGCTCCTCATCTGAAGCATTGAAGCATTACTAACCCTATATTGAGTCCAAAATCTGTATTTGAGACAAGGTAATTAGGTGTACTGAACTTTAATACACCTAAATATCTTTTCTCAAATATACCTACGGGTTTTGGATTTTGGACTCAAACGGTTAGTATATTTTTTTTCGTTTCGTTTGTTTCGTCACACTTATCGACTATCGTTAATAAAATCAGCAAGCTTATTAGCTTTGTAATTATTTTGAAATCAGAAATAATATCTAAATATTACATTACGAAATTATTATTGAAATTATCAAATATTTAATTTTTCCGTTCATCATTGAAAACAAAACAATTTCTTTTATTTTTTTTTTTGAAGATGCTTTGTTTGTCGTTTATCATTTTTTTTCATCAAAAATAATAAAGCTTGTCACTAAAACTTTATAATTTCAAAGGCAAAAATGCTGGAATATTACATATTAGTACAAAATCATAAAACAGGTTTCAAAATATCAACTCAACACAATCATCAAAATAAAATAAAGAAAATTCATTTCGTATTCATTCTCGCATCTAGATCTAGCAAATACGGCTCGCTGATTGGCCGTGTAGAAATACTGGTTGCTGATTGGCTACAAATTGAGAAAAAGAAGCAGAAGAAATAGAAGAAAAAACGTTCGCAATAGGGTTTTAGCGCTAAAGCGCAAAAACCCTAAAAAGCTTTTTCCTAATGAAGTGACGACGAATAATTTTTCATTAGCCTTCGCTATTTCTCAACAGACTTACACTATAGGTACACTCAAGGTGAACTGGTGAACCTATAAACTCGTAGATCTTTGATTAATGCAGCTAATTTTTTACAGATGCGAAGAAAAAGATTGATTACTCAGGTATAAATTGACCAGGTGTATATGGTAAGTATCGCTAAGACGTGCTGTGTTACTATGGGTAATTGTTTGGCACTTTTGACGTCTTAACCATTGAACTTTCACTACAAAAAAAAAAAACATAAGACGTGTGCGTATCAAAAGAATACCGCTTGTAGTGATAAAAATTAAAACAGGATGTGGTGTTGATAATTAGAATATCATTTTAAACACCGTCCGCGTCCAAATATACATTTAATTGTCGGTGCTGATGTGGTTATGTCAGATGGAAAAATTTCACGATATTATTAAATCCCGTAAATGTAGGTAGTGTATTCAGGTATAAATTTTCTTCGCATCGCAGCCTGTGTTTACGCAGCTTAGTAGGATATTTTTGCTATTTTGTTGCCTAATCAGCGATGTACCCAGACCTACTACGTACGTAGATACTTGGAGTAAATATTACAGTGCCTATTCAAAATGAACGTGCGACATCACGCCGATACATGCGTGTACTTTGCATTGAAGCTTGTGTCAAGGTCTTATGGTTTTGACGAACTCTCTCGCTAACTGTAATCACATCGTATTTGTACTTTTTTCGAGATAATCAATTTTTTCATTATGAAAGGTCATCGAGTCGAAGTTCTCGTTCAAGATAATTCTAATACGTGTTATGAAAAAAGTTCATCGCGTAAGATGATCTGGAGTAATTGATAAATCATTATCGATAGGTACTATTTTTATATTTACCAGAAATAATTTCATAAAAATTCCTTGAACCTTAAAATTTTTGTTGAAAGTTATTTTCCATTCCAAATCTCATCCCTCGCCCGCCCCATTCAACTCTATAAAAGCTGAATGTGATTTTTACTACATTGCTTCTCAAGATATTAATTTATTTCTTCGAAGAAATTTACGAGTACCTTGAGGGTTCGATGAATGAATTTTATTTTTTAAATGATTCAGACACTTGAATTTCACCTGCTTGAAGAGTTGCCAAAAAAATACACGTGAGTAGGTAAATTTGCCTATTACCATGGCACAGGAATAGAAAATATTTTAAAAATTCTACGTGTCTATCTACTGTCTTTGATTTCAAAAAAAATATCATGAAATACACATTTTATGGCTTATCTAATCGGTTGTTCGACGTAGATTAAAATTACAGCGAGATATTTTTTGCTGAGAACAATACTTTTTTTTAGCTGATAAGCGTTGAACACAGAAACGCAGAAGATATTTGCTGATCACGTAAGAACAACGCAGTCAGCTTTTTTGCAACGGGTGCGTAAATAAATATTAATGATATGGTATGCCCGCGTACATATTGTTCTAAGTATGGATGTTTTTTTGGTCTTCGAGGTAAGAACCAAAATTAATCTCATCTAAAAAAAAAAAAAAAAAAACGAACTTCAAGTAGGTACCTAGTCTATTCATCAGTTAAGGGTTTCACATTTTCAATCATTTTTCACATGAATGTGATGAAAATTCTTGAATTTTTCATTGTCCAAGAAATAATTATGAAGGTACCAAAATGAATTAAGTGACTCAAGTTTCCTTAGAAAATCAATAGAAAGAAGTATCAAAGGCAAATATTGAAAAATTAGTGGAAATATGTGAGCCTGGATATAGAAACCACCCTTAGGTGTAAAAAATTGATTTCTGAGTTGACACTGATTTTGGGCGTCTCAGAAGGTATAGAATCAAAGGAGAACCTCCACTCAAAAACCAATTTTTTACACCTAAGGGTGGTTTCTATATCCAGGCTCACATATTTCGAAAATTGATTAAAAAATATAACAAATTGTCGAAATTATAAATATTTACAACATGACGAGATTTAAATTTCACAAATAGTTTCGATTATGTAGGGTATACCATTAGGGTACTTCGGAAAAAAAATCTTCAGAAAGTTCCAACATTTAAAAAAAACACATTTATCGCAACTGTAACCGGAACGTAATTGTTATAAAGCAATAAAAGCATAACTGTAACCAGTACATAATCGTTACTTTAAAAAAACTGCCTATAACCGTAATCAGTAACAAGCCAAAACATTTCGTTCTTTTTCGTTCCTATTTTTTTCAATTATATTCAATTTAAAAATATTTGAAAATTAAGGAGTTTAAAAATTTTTCAGCAATTTTATATTTCATTTTTAAAAAAAATTCCAATTATTTAGTTGGAAGAAATTTTAAAAAACATCCACGTAAAATTTTTTTTTACTTACCTAATTCAACATTTAAAAAAATTGGAGGAAAAATTTCAAAATTACTTATTGGTACCTATACCGGTACTGAAAAAATTTCAAATCGGAAGAAATTTCGAAAAATATGAAGTTGAAAGTTTTTAAAAAATTACGAAGTTGAAAATTTTTTCTAGAAAATTTGTATTAAAAAATGTTTACAAAGGGAAAAATTTCTATATTAAAAATTTTGTCAGTTTGATGAATTGAAAAAAACTTATGCTTTTTGTTCGGCTCATCAACATTTTTTTCATTCAAAAATTTACAATCTTATCTACCTGAAATAATAATTATACCTGATTTCAGGTAATCATAAATTTTGTGAATTCTTTGTGAAAAAAAAAATCACATAAATAGTGACCAACTAGTAGATAACTTGTGAAAAAAAGACCAATCGAAATGGGTGCCTACCTGAATTACATAGTTTTCCAAGTTTAGCCAAAAGCTTTGTAAAATTTCATAAGTTTTCACGAAACTTTGAACAATTCTATATACCTAGTAATTTAATCGTTCTTATATTTTTAATTGCACACATTTATCAAATGTTTACAAATTTCAATTGATTTACCAACATTTTTGTTGATTTTCTAAACATTTAAAAAATTATCTTAACAATTCTCGTGATATTTTGAAGAATTAAAAAAGCTTTCGCAAATTGTAGCATGATTTTCAAACAAGTTGCGACATAAAAAATTAAGGAATTCAAACTAATTCCTAAAACGAGTAATTGAAATTTTTCAAGAATATTTTTATAAAATTTATACAAAGGAGAAAATTCACTTTTGCCAGCTTCGAATTTCAATATGTGACCAACAGCGGACGTAATTATTTCCGAAAATCAATCTCCTCTGACTGATTTAAATATCGATTATTTTTTCACAGAGACGGAAAAAACGAATCATCTCAGGGCGATAATACACAAATAATTACACAATTCAACAATTCAAGTAAGTTATTAATGTACCTACATATCTTCGTATACTTATACTAAGCTGAAGTTTGATTCCAGAATTGACCCTTCGAAAGATTTCCCGGAAAACCTCAATTGAAAGTTTCCATAAAATTTATGTAGAGGGAAAAATTCATTTTGTCGACTTTGAACTTTAATAACTGACCAACTACGAATTTAATCATTCCCGACACTCAATCTTTTCTGAATATCATTGATCTGAACACTCATGTTCAAATTCAAAATTTTACATCAAATTATCAATGAACAATAAATCAAATAAGATAACAATAGAAAAATGGCACCCACGAATGAAGAAAGAACCCCAAATTTTAGGGGAAATTCACAAAACATAATACCTATTTTTAAGGGAATAAAAAAATACTTACTTACTTCAAATAAAAAGGGACGAATACTTAGAATGAGTTTTTTCCCCATAGGTACATACATATAAAGTTGTTGGGTGACAAATAAAAAAAAATCTTTTAAAAAATGAATCATGCAGTACGTAGTATGTAGGTACTTTAAAACCATCATCAACTTTATTTTAATTATTTTTTTGCCTAACATCAAAGTTGAAGGAGTTGAAGACCATTCAAAGAAAAAGAAAGATGAAAAAATTTCTTGAAGTCTATAGTTACTTCTGGGTGCTCACTCGCTTCGATTTTGATATTCTTGGAAGTTATGATTTGAATTTTTTTTTGGTTTTCTGAGAACCTACATTCATTTCCAACAATAAATTTTCACAATTTTTTCGTTGAAATTTGTAATTGTATCCTCTTCAATTTTGAAACTGAGCAAAAAAATCGTAATATGAAAATTTTTTCAAATTATAAGGCACCTTTCGCCCATTTCTATGATTGAAAATGTTGTACTTAATTCTATTTATTATTTTTTTTTAGAACGGCCTACTCCTCCTTGAATTTAGAAATACAGGCAACCCATTTGGTTATAATTAAATTTGAAGTATGACTATTAGAGAATGATACTTGAAAGACACACTATTCGGGGTACCTATATCTATAGCACTTCAACTTTTCTCTTGTAAAAATGTATATTGACTAAACAGTTGTCAATTTTTGATAAGTAACTAGAGAATTTTTCTCAATAATTACGAACTTCCACAATTTTTATTAGAGTTTTGAAAACTGGTGAAATGGAGCTTTAAAGGGACTGAAAAATCGAAAAAATTTGAGAAAAAATGATCGAAATAAAAAAGAAGATAGGTATCTTCTTTTAGAGATGAGAGAACTGGATAAATAAAAACACTACGCCCGTTGTACATAGTACCATCACACAATACACAAAGTAGTTGCTATAAAAAAGTTTCGTGAGTAAATTTATTTATTTGATTCACGTGTTCAAAGCAATACTTTCCTTCAACACTTCAGCATCAAAAAACCAACTCTACATATAAACATTTTTCACTGCTACATTTCTTTCTAACTTTTCAGACCCATTCGTACATTTCGACAACGTAATAAAAATGCAAGTTCGAATTCTTCGCAGAATTTCGTCTGCAGGCAGTACCTCGTTGGCTGTTTTTGCTGAATCCGGAATCAACGTGTATGCTTAGACTTACCATAGGATAATTACCTATACATTTATGAACATTGTATGTATATGGTACTAGTTTATCTTGTTTCATAATACTTATGTACAGTAGGTAAGTATATAAAAAGTCTGCGTTCATTTACAAGTTTATAGCGCTGTGGCTGTGTATAAATGTTCTGTATCCATACACCGATCTGGTAAACCGATTTGGTTCATATCCTTGAGCCACTGTATTGACCTATATTATGCGAATATCTTTTTGTGTGTATACATACTGCTGATGCTGGTAAATATACGACGACGACGATCACCGCCGTCGCTTCGGTGTAAATTAATTCTCCATATTTGTGTATACTGCGGACGGACGGGGTTAACATAATAATTCTTTCGTTGGTTGATACACGTATAGATACATCAAACGGAAGTATATATCAACTTATGTACTTAGGTATGTGTATCGAGGAAAGAGTTTTACGCTGCGAAGGAATTCCGTTTTGAATAATTTCATTATGAAGATGCCAACTGTCCAGGATGAAAGTTTTTTTAATTCGTCAATATAATAGGTATATATTACTGCATTCTATGGGAATTTACTTTAAATTCTAATGTATGGTAACTTATTCGAGGAAGTGTTTCAATATTTGTTATTTTTTATTACCAGGGGGAAAAAACGAAATTATTGAGCAGTGAGGATGAGAGGAGTTTACAATAATTATAATAAATTTATTTTTATGATTGATCAGGTTTCTGGAATTTTTTGGAAGGGGAGAGGAAGGGGTGGAAAACAAAAAAATCATGAGATGACGTCGTAATATGTAACTTGGTAAAAATCGTGTATCCCTAATCCGAACCCTCATTTAATCGAATTAATGATTTCAGTCTTTAAAAAACAATCGGTCATCGACCTCATTACGAGTTTGTAATACTCCGACGACTAAACGAAAATGATATCGACAACGGGGATGAAGATTTCTTGCCGACTAAAGATTCTTAATCTTGCTTTGAGGAGATGAAAAAATTCAGAAAATGATATCAAGGGGGTAATTGTAAGAAAATCAAACAATTTTACGTTTTTTTTCCTGATAATTGGTGGTCGAGGTAAAGGTAGTCTCAGATAAGATAGACCGAAAAAAACATAATTTCCGGAATTTTGACGAGAAGTGGTGAAATAGTTGAGAGGGGTGGCGGCGGAATAGGAGAGTTCAAAAAGGTTTGCATTTTTGAAAAAACACGGTTTTAGTCATTTTTGGCTGGTGTTTCGTTCTGGGTACCTTAGTCATTAGGGTGTTTCATGTGACATTTTTCCCAAAATTTGACGTTGCCGCCCTCTCATTTTGTTCCTTCCGATAAAAAAAGACTTCCATAAAAATTTTACCCCAAAAAAAATATTTTGAATGGTGGCGCAAAGAAACTGAAAATTTGCCAGATAACATAATGTGAAAAATAGTCTAAAATTCAACATTTTATTCAGCGTGTCAATTTTTAACGTTTAAATCAAAAATAAAACAAAAAACTGTTTAAAAACAAATAACATGAAAACGGGTAAAAAAGTTGCAAATTGTGAATTTGAAGATTTTTTATTTTTACCGAATTTAAATTTCTTATCTATTTACATAGGTACCTTGAAAATATAACAAACAAATTTTTTGTTCGCCTGGAATAATTTTTGATGAATGATTCAAAAAAATTTCATAAAAATGTGACCTAGGTTTTGCATTTTGACATTTTTGACTAACACGATTTCATAAATTTCAAGTTGTTCATTTTAAGGCTTGAAAAATGAGCCCAAAAAATTTTGGCCGCTAAAATAAATTGAAATTTTTTGCGAAAAATTTCATTAAGGTATAAATTATTCGAGGTGATCAAAAGAAATTTTTTGACTCGATTTTGAGATTATCGAGTTAATAAGTTAAATTTGGTAAAAATTAAGAAATCTTCAAATTGACTTTCTTGTATCTGGAGGACAAAAAAATGGTATCTAATTTCAAGGTTAACGGTTCAGGGAGGTGCATACGTATAAACTCAAATCGTATCTTTTTTGGAGAACGACCGAGGGTTCCCGTCGGTGGCATTATCCAAAACATTTTTTTTTAATTGTCTTTACCGAAGTCCACCAACCCCGTCTCTCTTTGAACTGAGAGGCATATAATTTTTCAGAAGGTTCTCTGTTCAAGTGCCTCGCCAATTTTCATCGAAATCCAAGATTAGTATGGTTTTTTTTTTATTCACCCTATATAGAGAGTCATCTTTCTTTTTTTGAACTGAAAGAGAGGTTAAAAAACATTAGCATTTTTAAAGCATTCAAGAGAGGGGCTGAATTGGAGGAAATTGGGGGGGGGGAGGATTCAAAATTCATGGAAAGTCAGCGGGGTTTCAATTAGCGAATTGGGAATTGACTGAAAAATGAATGATTTTTGACTGGGGGATTACTGAAAAATCACTGATTTTCCGCAAAAATTATTTTACTTTTTCAAAAAGGCATGAGTTTCACCAGATTTTACCGATTCAGATTTAAAGTGTACTTCATATGTTCATTCGAGAAATTCATAGATCGATTAAAACTCTACTCGATCAAAACGAGGGTACATTTTTTTTGAATAATTATATTTGATGTTTGAAAATCAAAAAAATAAAATAAAAATCTTGTCAAATTTAAGGGGATTGTTCGAATTCCCTGAGCCCCCCCCTGGATGCGCCTATGAGTGCACTTCATTAATTTTTAAAAACCTTTCAAACTTTTTTGGGGGGGGGCTAAGCCCGGTAACCTAGTGATTCAGGAACCATACTCTCATAATTTTTGGAAAACAATCCAGAAGATTTTTCGGGAAATCTTTTCAAAATTATTCGTGGATGGATTACAATGTAAAACAAGATATTCACCCTGTATGTTACTACTGCAAGGTTCATTAGCCCAGGCCAAACTGAAAAAATTATCATGTTAGATACGTACGGGTTCGCGTTGTTTAAAGTAAGTTCAGAAAAATCTATTTAATCCGAGCCGTAGTGATAACGATTTTAAAAAATTAGAAATTGGCCAAAATTTTATATGTAATTGCCTGTTTTCAAAATTAAGGTTTCGAATATCCCCATTGTTGTGAAAATATATTCTAATTTAGACTTTTGAAGTATGTGCCTAGCCTTTAAAAATAAAAATTATTGAAAATTGAAAGTGCCTAAAAAAAATCAATCGTGGAAATAAACTGAGTATAATTTTTCAAGGGACTAAGGACCATCTGAAGTGACTAGATTACAATATTTCTTCATAAATTTCCTTAATTCAGTCGTTCTTAGATTACCTATTTAATTTTGATTTTCAGGCAAAAAATAATCGAGAAAGAAATTGTTCATTTTATAAAACAACATTCATTTCCACTTCCGATTTTTTTTTATTAAAATTTGCATTCGTAGTCCCTTTGAATTTCACATTTGACAAAAATTCATCAAACAAAATTTTTTTCAGTTTCACTATAAATGACTGAAGATCATCATTTTTTTTCTGAAAATGGCACAAATACCACTTTTCCTTTAAATTTTCAATACCTACATACAAACAAAATGTTTACCTACTGTTTTTCTCGAAGACATCATCTAATACTTTTCCCATAAAAATTTAATTTCCACCCTTGGAAACTTCATTCAATCTAAACACGAGGCAGTTCTTCTTTCTAAAATTCTAATTCAACACATCGAAAACTTCATCGCACATTTGGACACCCTTGAACCAGTGCAAAAAACTTATCCACGCCAAATAATAAATTATAGAACTTAAACAACCTACAAATATACGCTTCGTGATAAATTATACAGTCGGCTAACTAAATATCAATTTCGAAAATGTTAATACTTTGAATAACTCGTTAAGTAAATCGACCTCGTTAACGTAGCCAATGCACAGTGAGCAAAGTATATGTTTAAAAGGTGCAAATTAAAGTTACATATTATCAGGTATGTCATAAATTATGAATGGGGAATTCGCCTTGATAAAGCTCAGCTCAACAAATACAACCATCTACGAAACGTGCAAATATGTTTGACTTTTTAAAGATATTGAACTTCTATACACGACATAACCATTGATAACAGCTCAAAAAGTAATAAAAATCTCGCGTTTTTAATATAGGTAGGTAATGAATTTGAACAAGCGCATATACCACGCGATACGATTACAAAAATAATTTCTTATGCATGTGCTTAATCAAGCATGCAGTAGCGACTCGATGCATTATTTTGATAATTTTTTATCCGGCTTCTAAGTACGTAAATATAAAAATTTAATAGTTTTTTCCTTGTATGTACACGTGATCATGATCGTTCCTCGTGTCAACAGTTTTGTAAATATACTGAATATACATACAGAGGATAGCTACGAGATGGATTTTTTCCATATTATTTTTCCGTCGTTTAGTTTTTTTCTTGTTTCAATTTGAAACCCGTGGCATTGAAACGTAATAATTAAAATTCTCGAATCCGAGTATCGAGCTATAACAAGAAAGGAAAAAAATTCGGTAAAATTTGGATAAGTACATGGCAATATGTATTTATAGGTTGAAAAAACAGAGAAAAAACGTAGCCGACGATATACTCGAACCCAATAATGCCTCCGGTTGCTTGAAATCTTATACCACGGGATTTTACGGAGGACCGGTGCCGCATGCCGCGAGACTTTTCGATTATTATGATTAAAACTTGTTATCAGTTCGATAAAATCGGACGAGTTGGCGAATTGATAAACAAATACGCGGAGACTTAATAAGATCCAGTAGCGTAACTGGACGTCCCTTCTGGGGGGGGGGGGGTCTGAGATATAGTGGCGTCGGGAGCTTTTTTTGGGAGGGTAAAAATTGGGTATGGAGATTTGGAATACCAGAAGGATTGGGGGGGGGGGGGGGGGGGGGTAAAAGGGAACCTTTTTTCGCACGTCGTCTTAAATAGATGATATAATTGTGATTCTGATCATACCCGAGCGAAGCGAGGGCCAAGCTTTGAAAAAATTTGGTTTTTAATGTCCAAAAAAAGACATTTATTCGCGTTTTAATGCTTTGAAAATCCCTACGTGATGTAATTTGGGAGGAGGAAGTACATTTCGCTCGGGCAAATTTTTTTTGTAGAATATACGTTATTGCTATCGAAAAAATATGGTTTTAAGATCACAAACACTTTCGAATAAAAAATTCATTTTTGAAGGGCTTCTGGGGGGGGGGTTTTGTCCCCAAAACCCCCCCGTATTTACGCCACTGATAAGATCGTTCAATCATCGAAAAAATATTTGCTTCGAAAAGCAGATTGCTACGTTGGTGATTAGACAAGCGGAATTACGAGTTTGATAATCAAATTGCCTATTATGAATTTTGTAGGAACCAACGTAAAATCATTCAGCATGCAAAAACAGCCGGTAGATTAACCAACCATCGCCACACACAACTCTCAACGTCTCAATACAACTGTAGAACACTAGTTTACTTGACTGTAGTCACAGAAATTCACAAAAATCATGATCAAGTTTGAAGTTACCACAGAAGAAGTCCTGGATTACGTGATTGAGGGTCCTTGCATATGAGACGTTTCACAAATCAAGGATTGAAGAGTCAATATCACGTTAACCTTCTAGATTGATGTAGAAAGTGTCGCTAAAAAAACCATAAGGTTTTCCTCTGACGTCCAAGATCAAAGAAAAACTCAATGTACGGTCTATTTATTCAATTTTTCATGGAGTAAGAGGCGATTTCAACATCAAAGAGGTCAGTGACGTACCGAAGGCATTTCCGGGGGGGGGCGAGAAGAGGTGAAAATCCCAACTCAAATTTTCAAAATTCCCAACTACATATAGGCGATATCAGAATTCCGGGGGAGGGGGTGAGATTCAAATTTGCAAACCAATTTTTTTCAAACTTTTCCGGCTGATTTTTTAAAATTTACATGTAGGTACTAATTTTTCCCAAAGCACATGAGGTTTTTTGATTTTTTTACTCGTTTTCATAATTTTTGCGAACTTCCATTACTATATTAAGACCCTTTTTAAGATAAAAAATCTGAATAAATTTTTAATTGGTTACTACAAATTTTTATTTTTTTCAAACCTACAAGCAATATTATTGTGGTCGAAAAAATATACGAATACGAAATAGTTTATTTGCCTTGAGCCAAGAAAGGGTAAAGTTTCGAAGAAAAATTTTTATTTTACTTCAATAAAATTTCGTAATTTCAATGTAAAGAATAGGGAGACGGATTAGGCCCGAGCGAACCGATTGCGAAAATTTTAGAAAACCTCGAATTGAATGTGCAATAAAATAGTGTTTTGGAAGAATAAACTTTAATGAAAAATCGACTGCTTCTTACTTTGAAATGATTGAAGCAGAAATATACCATGGCCGAAAAAGCGAGGCCGAAACTTTTGAAAAATTGGATTTTCAAATATCAAAAATAAGTTTTAAGGAGAACAAAAACAATGAAATTAATTGGAATAATTTTGAAGAAAAATGCGAAAAAATCTCTTTTAAATTACAAGTACAACTGAAGACTTGCTTTCCAAAGTGGCCTAAGTCAATTTTTGAAAAAAATTACTTAGTCAATTTGGAAGGGTCATAGCTCGTAAAAATCAAATTTTTTGGAGATCGAGACTTTCGCCACATTTTTGTTATACCACAGTACAATACATTTAGTTTGGTAGCAGAAAAAATGCTTCAAAGGCATACAGTACAAACGTATGTATTATTGGTTTTCTGAAAAAAATTTCTATTGTTTTGACTTCGGCCACTTTGGAAAACACATCTTCAACTATAAAATTTTTTTGGTTGACGAGTGAAAATTTTCAAAATGCAAGGTAATAAATCATTTTTTTCCTAAATAAAGCATTTATTACAACGGTTTAATGATCAATTTTCAGTTGGAAAAGGTTGGGAAAATGACTAATTTTCCCAACTAACAAGTGAAAATTTTGTCAATTTTCGACTTTTAAAATAGGTAACCATTTTATTTATTCATTTTTCATTTGAAAAATAAATACCAATCGTCCCATCTGACATTTTTACTCCTCACTTGGGAAAACGACCAATTTCGATTAATTTGGAAAAATAACCAATTTTGAGTTAGGAGTATTACCTACTTTGAGCTGGGAAAATTACCAATTTTGAGTCGGGTAATTTACCATTTTCGAGTTGGGAAAATTACCAATTTTGAGTTGGAACAAGTAAAAATTTTGTTGATTTTCAATTTTTAAAATAACCATTTTATTTATTATTTTTCATCAGAAAAATTAATCCAAACTGTCCAATTTTCCCAACTGATATGTTGAAATGTTCAATTTTTCCAACTCACAAGTAAAAAATGTCCTCAGGGGGGAAGCTCCCCCCTCCCCCCCATCGGTACGTCACTGAAAGAGGAGCGCCCACAGAGGGTTTTGGGTCTTGGAGAATGCAGTTTCACTTCCATAAACTTTTCAATTTTTCCAGTATTTTATAGAAAACGGTTACAACTTTAAAATATTTTCGTCAAATCTCAAATGTTCCAAAAATGGTCATTTTTGTTTCAACTTTTTTGTAATAAGTAGGTACTGCTTTTCAAATCTTCGCTCTTGCTTTCCTCGAAAAATATACTGTTCTATTTTTTTCTTGTTCAACTCTATTTATTTAAATCTTTAAAACATTTTTTTTTTAAATTATGTATACAAAAACTAAAAAAAAGCAATTGAATACTATCAATGCCTCAAGGGGAAAAAATAATATGTCTCGTATTATTTACTATATCCATCTGTCTAAGAGAAGTACATGGGGGGGGGGGGGTGGTACGAATCGTCAAATTCACCGTGGAGGTTAAAATTTTTGAAAAATTGATGGAACTTTGGCTTTTGAATGTTTTTTTTTTTTAAATAAAAGTAAGGTTATAAAACTTATTTTTTTAACTTTTGATGATTTTTATTATCTGAGGCATTAAGGCAATTGGC